>CP139509.1:457502167-458102167 GCA_021014915.2 Artemisia tridentata subsp. tridentata
CTAATCATACATATGTTGAACAACAGATAACAAAAATCATAAGAGGCCTAATAAGTTTGGCTAATCAACCTATCACATATTCACGTGTAAAAACTCTAATATTATAGATAACCAAAATCATAAGAAGCCTAATAAGTTTGACCAATCCATTATAATTTTTGCTGTTGAGGGAAATTTTATGCCCGTTTTGATCTGCCCATTCTTCTAATTATTCTTCGTTTCGTACGACTATTGCCACCAATGATGGCTTGAAACTATCTCTATAGACCCAAATCTAACCACATAATTTACAACTCCACGTTTTCAAAAAATTTAGCCACTGCACAAATATTTCATTTGCATATTAAAAATATTATGGGATACAAAATAAGCATTATTTATACTAATGCTCGCCCACCTGTACCTTTACACTTATGTTCAATTATGCAATGACTAAGATGTTGTGGTACACATGCCTATAATCTACTTTGCATACAGTTCCAAGATTCCATAAGTTAATAAATTGTATAAAAGTAGCTTTCATCCATTAAATAACTGTATGCAAGTGCGAAATAGATTAAGTGACAGTTGCACTTTCCCATTGCTACTCACACAAAATATCTATAACTCCCATGCTAGTTAGTTCAAGATCATATCAGTTACTATAAATCTTATGCAATGTTAAGCAAACTAACTAAAATACTTTCACTGATGGCTATCGAGAACATAACACAGATCAGCTAAATCTTAAAATAAAAGAAAACACAATTAAAAAGGAAAAGAGATGTAACCAAAGCAACTTTTACATCAGCAAACCTAAACGAAGCTTTTTAACACAAACTTGGTAAATCAACATACCTCAATGGGACTCACGACCTTCTTTCCACACACGTTGTCATATTATTGCTTCTTCGTATCACCTTTTAAGCCTCGCCATAGCAAATAGCAGACACCAAGTTTATTTTGTTTAGAGATTCCCGTACCTAAATAAACCAACAATAGGCATTTCATGAATAAAATATCATGAATTATCATTTATACATCTTTTTTTTTAGTTCGATAATGGGATAATCATATATTTTAATAAAATTGTTTTTTAAAAGAAGGTCATTGAGGTTTAATTTTCTAAATTATAATAATTGAGATTTAAAGGCAAACTATTTTTATCACTTAAACATTATCAAAACACAATAAAAATCAAAACTTTAAAGAGAAAACATTATGAAAACTAATCGAATCCCTTCAATTTGTCAAAATTGAAAATTAAAACTGACTGACTTACACAATGTATACAAATATGATGAACACCATCGAAACCCTAACATTAAATCATCTCCAGAATGTTGTTTGTGTTCGATGATATTGTGTGATCAAGAAAGGTTTGGCAGAATGAAGATGTGTGAGATCGATGATATTGTGTAGAGTTTTTATTTTTTGTTTTGTTGAGAATGAAGATGGGTATAAGACTCCGGCTTTTTTCAAATTTACAATTCAGTCCAAAAATATAGAATAAACCCCTTTAAGTACATGTGTATTTTGAATTTTTTTTATGCATTGGAACTATTAAACGAAAATCAATCTGTTTTTCACAAATTAGGAAATATTTAAGTTTTTTTTTTATTATTTATTTTTTTTTAAAATTAATTAATAATTTAAATATTACTTAATAAGGTATGATTTGATTTTTTTGAAATGGAAAAGTCCCCACTAGGGATTTTGCTTTATTATATAAAAGATTTAAATAACAATTGTATGAATATAGTGATCTTAGTGAACATAAATATAATACAATGACTAAACTGACCATAAGTCCAAATTATAGTGGGCCTAAAAACGTTTAACCCTTTTAAGGATAACATAAATCCATTCTCGATCAGTTTTGACCAATCGCATTGAATTTAGTAATTGGTACTCATAATAAAGGTTTTAAATTGAGTGCGGCGATCCGTTGCGTTCGTGGTCCAAAAGACTGATGCGTGATGCACGATGCGGTTGCGAGCGCATCATGGATGCGCGGTGCTAGGTAATAAATACAAAATATAAAATATTTCTACTTAAATTACTGACAAGTAAATGATTAAATTGAAATAAGTCTCATGCATATTTATACTACTTAATGTTATAACATCAAAAATGTCACCTACATACATATTACTAGCGAGTAACGACAACGTCAAAAGTTAGTTACTATTTACTATGCGAGCAATACACTGTTGCGACATGATGCGTCCATTGCCTCCATTGTGAGCATCACACTGTTGCGACCTGATGCGTTCGCATTAGGCCGCATCCTGGAACAATCTCGCATTAGGTTTCGCATTGCGTTTTTTTCAAACGCATCACTCTGATGCGCGATACGAGCGCAACGATGCGCGCAATTTTAAACCAAGAGTCTGTTACCCTCAACCAGTTGAAGTTGGAATATCTCATTATGCTTATTTTGATTATCTTTTGACCTACAAATTAAAATGTCGATTTGCCGACAACCAAATTTAATGCCCATTATTTAAAAAAGGGAAATGATTGATAGGCCTAAATATGTGACTAATTTTGTGACTAAATCGACGTGAAAATGGTTTATTTGTCGCCGGCACGCAATTTTAGACATACAATTAGTTATGCTACTTAAACATGCATCTCAATCAATGCTATTTAAGAAATTATCAAGTTTAGTCTTGCTAAGAATGTAATTTAACTCACTTAAGCAGCCAAAAACTTGTTTTAAAAAAATCATGTAGTTGATTTAATGACATATGGTACTTCACTTTGTAACAAAAATACTTTCTTTCTTCCATGCCGCCGTCTAAGCCCAGACTTACGACATTGACTTGGGTTTTGCAGCTACGAACCTTTAAAGAAGGAGTTCGAGATCCAATCTAGCAGCATGGTGGAGAGCGAAATACACCATTAATTAGACTATATTACAGCCTATTTTAAATGGCCTATAAAAGAATGTCCTAAGGACAGGTTTGGAGCATGTCTCGAGTAGTTAACTAGCCTATATATATGCTTGAGGCTATATATTGAAAAAAACTAGGGTTTATGTACTTGGTACACCTTATATGTTGACCTAATTGAGGCTAGCGCTATTAAATTTTTTTATGTAAAATGGTATAAAAGCTATGGATTAGCCCTATTATGATGTGGATGATGTTCCCTCGGTTTAACCATCGTACAACAAGTATAACGCGTGCATCATGGTGCCTTGTATGGCTGGTCGATGTCTCTGGATGACAGAAACGACATTGCAAAAAGGTTTGATCATGTGGACTATCATTAGGTGTTGGAGGAGGGGTGTAGTTTTAACTTTGGGGTGCAAATTTGTTCCTAAATAAAAAATGAATAAATCTCAAAATAATCAGTTAAGTAGGATTGTTTGGGATTGTTATGAAAACTGTTTATACTTTTCAAAACAATCAAATAAACACTTGGAATAAAAATCTCAAATTGATCGTTTAGAATTACTTATTTAAATTTAGAGTTAATTACATAAATGGTAATTGTGGTTTGCCGGTTTTTTCAATTCAGTCATTGAAGTTATTTTTTTTACTGGTTCAGTCACTGTGGTTTGCATATGTTACGGATTTCAGTCCATAACCAAATTGAAATGACCAAAAAGCCCTTGTCATCTTCTTTTTCATATCTTTTGATAATTAAGTAACGCCCGTTAGTCCTTTATACTAACGATCGTTAGTTCTTTGTACGTTTTCGTCCGTATTTACACCATTTAGTCCGTATTTACACGTTTTCGTCCGTATTTACACATTTCCGTCCGTATTTACACGTTTTCGTCCGTTTTTTCACGTTTTCATCCGTGTTTACACGTTTTCGTCCGTAGTCACACGTTTTCATCTATTTGTACACGTTCTAATCCGTATTTACACGTTTTCGTCCGTTTTTACACATTTTTATCCGTATTTACACATTTTCGTCCGTATTTACACGTTTTCGTCCGTTCTTACACGTTTTCATCCGTTTTTACACATTTTCGTCCGTATTTACACGTTTTCGTCCGTTTTTACCCGTTTTCATCCGTATTTACACATTTTCGTCTGTTTTTACATGTTTTCGTCCGTATTTACACGTTTTCATCTATTTGTACACGTTTTCATCCGTATTTTCACGTTTTCATCTATTTTTACACGTTCTTATCCGTATTTACACGTTTTTATTCGTATTTACACATTTTCGTCCGTATTTACACATTTTCGTCCATTTTTACACGTTCTCAACCGTTTTTACATGTTTTCATCTGTATTTACACGTTTTCGTCTGTTTTTACACATTTTCATCTGTATATACACGTTTTCGTCCGTTTTTACATGTTTTCAACCGTATTTACACGTGTAAAAACATGTAAATATGGACGAAATCGTGTAAATACGGATGAAAACGTGTAAATACGAATGAAAACGTGTAAACATGGACGAAGACGTGTAAATACGGATGAAATCATGTAAAAACAGATGAAAATGTGTAAATACGGACGAAAACATGTAAATATGGATGAAAACGTGTAAAAATGGACAAAAACGTGTAAATAAGGATGAAAACGTGTAAAAATGGACGAAAATGTGTAAACACGGACGAAAATGTGTAAATACAGATGGAAACGTGTAAATACGGATGAAAACGTGTAAAGACGGACGAAAACGTGAAAATACAGACGAAAACGTGTAAATATGGATGAAAACGTGTAAAACGGATGAAAACATGTAAAAACGGACGAAAACGTGTAAATACTGACGAAAATGTGTAAATACGGACGAAAACGTGTAAATACGAATGAAACGTGTAAAAACGGACGAAAACGTTCGAAAACCAAATTTTCGGTTATTTACTAACGGCCGTTAGTCTAAAGAACTAACAGTCGTTACTTAATTGACAAAAGATTTGAAAAAGAAGATAAAAAGGGCTTTTTTTGTCATTTCATTCGGATATAAACCGGATCCGTAACATATGCAAACCACAGTGACTGAACTAGTCAAACAAAAACTTCAAGTGAAAAAATCGCCAAACAACAGTAACCATTTATGTAATTAACTCTTAAAATTAATATATCAAAGTCAAAAGAACAAACAATTTATAACTCACATTGATCATCACGATCTTAGATTTTATCAATGAATACATAGTAAACTTCTCAAACAATTCATTACAATCTTTCAAGATCATCAGATTTAAATCCTCATTGATTTCAAAAACTTAGCATTGATTATACTCAATCACATTTCATTTGACTATAAAATGGCGGGAATAAGTTTGCTAATGGATCTAATGAGAAAAAAATCAAGTGTTAATGGTCAAACCTTACATTCAACTGATTTATACTCCGCCACCGTTGCTGCCTCCTCAGCTGCCATGTATGGAGTCTGTTGACATAAGTAATGCCTAAAAACATTATTCATACTTTTTCATATCTCTATGTTTTGATAATCACAAAATGAAAACTCAATAAACATAAACTTATCAAATAAACAAGTATTTAGTTGTAAATATTCACTTCTACAACTAAATCACTTAAGGTATGAATAAACAAGTGCTTAATGCATTATATGATCAAAGGAACATTTTCTTAATCTCTAAACTTTTTATAAAATGTCAAAAATATTTTATATATTTTAGAAAAACATTTTTGGTAAAAAATAAAAAGTTTTAATTCATTATAAATTTATGAATTCAAATTTTCAACCAAAATCAGTAAAAATGTTCCAGAAAAACCTTCCCCACAAAAAGACAAAACTGGACAACGGCTAGGGAGGGCGGCCCCCTTAATTATACAAGGCGGCCCCCTTAATTTTAAGGGGACCGCCCCCCTATTTAAGGGGTCCGGCCACGCTCCAGTAGCCTTCCAGCTGTCTAGCTTTCTGCCTATAAATACCAGCCTTCCCCTGGATTTTTTTCTCACCCTTTTGCACTAAAACTTTCTGTTGTAGATCTTATTTCATATCTTCAAAAATCCTTTGATCATATACTCTTAAGCAATGGTTTCCATGTGATCCAATCTTCCACCATCAAAGTGCAAAAGAAGAATACTCCTTCAACTAGAGAAGAAGTATTGTAGCTTAACACATATCATTTTGTAGTTGTGTAAAGTGTTGTATAGTTGTGATAAGTTGATCTAAGTGTAAGTAAGTAGTTGTGTTGTAAAGAAGTAGTATAGAAGTTGTGAAGTCGTGATGTAGAAGTCGTGAACCCGTAGCTTAGAAGATGTGAAGTCATGATGTAGAAGTCATGAAGCCGTAGCTTAGAAGATGTGAAGTCATGGTGTAGAAGTCGTGAAGCCGTAGCTTAGAAGGTGTGAAGCCGTTGTGTAGAAGTCATAAAGCCGTAGCTTAGAAGATGTGAAGTCATGATGTAGAAGTCATGAAGCCGTAGCTTAGAAGATGTGAAGTCATGGTGTAGAAGTCGTGAAGCCATAGCTTAGAAGTTATGAAGTCGTTGTGTAGAAGCTGTGAAGCCATAGCTTAGAAGTTGTGAAGTCGTCGTGTAGAAGTCGTGAAGTCGTTGTGTTGAAGTCGTGAAGCCGTTGTGCTGAAGTCGTGAAGCCGTCGTGAAGAAGTCGTGAATAAGTCGTGAACAAGTTGTGATTGAAGTCGTGAGATTGGTTCTAGCTACGATTAGAACTCGACATTTAGCTTTGTGTCGTTAAACCAGTGTAAGCCAAAGTTATGTAAGGTTTTCTCCGCCATAAGGGAGCTTGTTGAAGTAGTGAAGAAAACTCTCGAGCAAGGTGTGCTCGGGGAGTGGAGTAGGGCAAGGAAGGTGTCCTTGTAGCCGAACCACTATAAATCCCTCGTGTCTCGGTTTGATCTTTTCATCTCTTACTTATTTCTTTATATCGTCATTACTTTCATACATATAGGCATATATAACTGTTAGTATTAATTAGAAGTTGATTTCACATAAAGATCAATTTAAAACTCCATTCATGAAAAGAAAACTTTTATAACAAATCTAAAAGGATACACATATAATTAATAATATTGTTCAAGTATAATTTTTCATATAAACTCAAATCTAAGATTTTAAAAGGAAACAAAGTTTTCATAATAAAACAAAAATGACGTAAAACTATTCAACCCCCCCCCCCTTCTAGTTTTCCACAATTGGTATCAAGAGCCACGTCAATCAATATCTTTAAAATATACTGTATTTTAAAACTTGAATCGATCTATGGAATTCGAAAAATATCTAGAAGGGGAATCTTTGCTAAAACCACCACTATTTGAAAACTATACATTTCTTGAATGGAAAAATAAATTTGAAACTTATGTGAAATCAATTGATCTAGATCTTTGGCATGTCATTTCGATTGGTAATTTTGAAAGTCAAACAAAAACATATTTTGAAAGTCAAACAAAAACATATTTTGAAAGTCAAACAAAAACGGATTTTGAGAGTCAAACAAAAACGGATTTTGAAAGTCAAATTGAGCATTTGAAAACAAAGAATGACATAAATAATAAAGCTAAAATAATTATTTATAAAACCTTGCCGAAAGTTGAATATGAAAGAATATTCTTCTGTAAAACGGCAAATGATATTTGGAAAAATCTCTTAAACTTTCATCAAGAAAAATGTCAAGCCAAAGATGAGGATTTTGATCTTATACATGAATTAGTCATCTTAGAAAATTTAATAGATAAAATAGATACATGTGCTACTAGTTCAAATGTTGTTAATGAAGGTATTAACGATGAAGACTACATGAATCAACTCCAAAGTGAACTCAATCCAAAATCATGGAGTGACACAGACGAAGGAGAAGATCACCATCCGGTATGTGACGAATGCAAATTAGATAAAACTCCAAATAGACTCACCTATCATTCACACGTCGATCATCATCTGAGACATTACGAAGAAAAGCTAGGACGTGAGGTAAGTTCTCTTTTTAAATTTCATAAGTAATTACTTCATGCATATAATCTTATTAATGCCTTAGGATACGCTTAGTCTGATAGGTTGCTTTGCATTTACACTTTAGTTATATTCGTTCTGTGGCTTAATGAACTAGAAACCCTTTAGTTAGCCCCCTAAGTATTAGTAAACCAAGCAATCTTCATATTTGGTACTCTTCGATAGGTAAATTTAGGAACTTAATTTCTTCTAAAAAGAGAATGACTACTGGAGGATCTATTGACTAGAAACTCAATTTGACCTAACGGTTGAATTGCTTCTATGTGAGAAGTTGGGTGTGTGTAACCCGTAAAAACGGTCGTGTTTAGCCTGAATTGAGCACCACTAGTAATAGTCTCATACTCATTCTCCAACTTGAATACATTATTCTTCCTAAATATACCTAACGATAGTTTACTGTTATGAACTTTGCTTTTCACTAGAGCTTTTCATTCCTAGATGTATGTCATCTTGCATATATAAAATTTCTAGATGTTTACTTGCTCCTATGTGATTTGACTGCATGCCTTCGTAATTATTTGTTCAGTTGTTGAATGCATTGTCATTATAATAGCTTTTGTTTTTCTCTAACTACTCTGATATGATGTATTTTTGTATTTAGTCATAATACATGCTTAAATGCCATAGGATATGTAGAAAGAGGTAGCATGTGACAATAGACTTAACCAATACCCTTGAGCATGAGATCTTTTATAAACCACTATTTTTAAACCTATAATTAATGGGATTTGTTTTTAAATTTGCAAAAACTTCACATTTTGGAAAAATGATTTTTCAAAAGATTATGACACATTTCTATTAAACATGTTTCACCATCCTACCTTTCTTCCAAACTTGTGTCCATAATTACGTGTTTATCAAAAACCAAAGATTGGAAAAATATGTTTTCTTTCCTCATAAAAACATTTTGAAATAAAGCCAAAACTATTTCATTAATATATTTTTCACATCCACATAAAACCTACTCGCAAACATTGTTGAATAATGCCAAAAACATTTCTTTAAATCATGCATGGTGATCTCATATCTGTCATCTATATTTATGTATGTGACATTTATAAGTGAACTAAATTTGAAAATAACCATAATTTATTCACTAAGACCTCACTTGGTACAAGTCTAGAAGTCCATGCTATCACAACTCCACATTCCCTTGTACATAGATAATCATTAGGATTAATTAACTAGCATTTTAATCTTCCTAAGTATGATACTATGAATTACTTGGTGCTATGTATTATCTTCTTGTCTAATATATGTATATACATGTTATATGCTTAATGAGTAGTTTGCATGTTAGATAAAGTTGCTTAAATAAATATGCTTAGCATATATGAGTTATTAAATCCTAAATTGCCTTGAAAGAAGTTGGACTTGCTTGAAACTAAACCCAAAAACACAACCTTTTCTACAAATTTATGCCAAAAACCCATTTCCAGTAATCTGGAAGTCAGCAGATGGGCGGCCCCCTTAAATACCCAGGCGGCCCCCTTAAAATTAAGGGGACCGGCCCCTATTTAAGGGGACCGGCCATCTGGAGTGACGGATTACTATTTTCCTTTTCAATTTCCAACCCATTTTATCCTATACTTCCCAAAATTCACAAACACATTTTGTCACAAACCACCCACCAAAATTTACCTTCCACAATCACATCATCACTACACCATAAATACCCAACTCCATCATAAATGCTCATCCATATCATCCATCCAAACATGTCATCATCTAACCACCCAAGATCCAAGCCTTCAAGAGTTGCTAAAATCTCAGTGAGGCCCATTTGGAGGAGGAAGCTTGACATTTGCCATAACCCAACAAATAATGTTGTTCAAACTCAACCAACACCTAAACCTCATCCTAATGAACCCTTTCACACACATAACCAATCATCCATATGTCCACCTTCATTCACTCATAATTACCCAAGTTCACAAATGTCTCCACCACCAACAGTGTCACCACCACTTCCACCAAATAACAACCACTCTCCATCATCATCACCTTCCACTCAACACTTGAAGTTCATTGAAGAACTCAAGGAAGCCCATGAGCTTAATGCTCTCCTTGCTTTGCACCTTGCTCAAAGCAACTTAGACCCATCACCATCCATCTCACCATCATTACCATCATCACCACATCACTTGAGTCAAATTGAGAAACATGTCAACAATTGTCCTTGTTGCATCTTTCTCCAAAATCAAACCATCGCCTTAAATGAGCGTCTCACTTGGATTGAGTATCTTCTCACTAGATCTAATCCAACACCACCACTTGAACAACATCAAAACCCTCATTCAACATGGTCAATTCCAAGCTCTCCACCTCCAATTCCTCCATCAACACTCTCTCCAACATCCATACACCCAAACTTACAACCCCATTAATCCAACATTTTTACCCCCTCTTTACCATCATCCATCCAAAATAATTCAAGTTTTTCATGTCTCAAGCAAGTCAAATGGATCTCCTAGGAAATTTAAAATTTTCTACTTATTGTATGCTATAAGCAAAATATGTGTTGTATCAATAATTATGTTTTTAACATAATTATTTTCATCTAATGAATGCTTTATTTCTTGTCTTTAATATATGACTGTTATGCTTATTGCTTGTATACTTGATATCATGATATATATACATGCTTGATGATTAATAACATGCTTATTCCATAATATGTTTTAAATGTATGCATGCGTATTTAACATGTTTATGCCATTATTTAATCATTCTTGATGTACATGATTCAAATGGAGCTTGCTGCAAAAACACCCTAAAAATGACCCTTTTCTGGAAATTTTTCAAATTTGGTCGCCTGGGAAAACACTAGATGGGCGGCCCCCTTAATTCCCTAGGCGGTCCCCTTAATTTTAAGGGTGCCGGCCTACAATTAAGGGGACCGGCCATCTGGGCAGTAAAATTTACTGTTTTCTTTTGCATCTTGTGACCCCTTTTATCTAGTCCCAGCTACCATTTCTCTTAAAGGACGAACTGGTATTGGAATTTTACTACAAAACCTCCAAACCTTACCTAAATCAACCATCACCTCCATCAAACACCCATTTTCATTCACCATGCTATCACCAAAATCATCCATCTCTAAGACATCCAAGAAACACAAAATTCTCATCATACCACCAAAACAACTCTTCATTGACTTAACCCAAGAAGACACCAAAACTCCATCAAAAACACCCTCCACTCATGGCACATCATCTTCATCCATACCTTTCACTTTATCCATCAATAACTACATCAACTCACACCTATCATCACCACCATCAAGAGCATCAACTCCACCTCCTACTCAAGAACCTCCATTCACCCAACTTGTCATTTCCATATCACCAATAACACCTCTTGATGCTCATTTCTCATCATCACCAATACCACCACCATGCTTTCCCATCCCTTGGGCTTTACTTGAAGCCCATGGAGACAATTGCCTTTGTTGCATCCACAACCGAACCATCATCTTTGGTCTTAGAGATGAGATACACTACATGTTATCATCCCTTGAACACATGCTTAACAACCAACCTCCACCACAACCTCCACCATTTTCACCCACTACACCACCACCACCTTCATTCTCACCAAATTAAGCATATGCAATGCTTAATCAAAAATAATTTTTCAAACCATTTTGTGTGCAAGCCCCATGGAAGATCATGTACTCCTAGAATGATTATGTAGATTGCATTACTTACTAGCTAATGTAGGTTTGAATATAATCTTGGATGATTGTGTATTTATACACAACATTTTTTAATGAATGTTTTTATATGCATGCTTATTTTTGCTATATATATGCTTGTGCTTCTAACATTTTTCTTGCAAGTATTCCATATATCGAATCCTTGGTGCCCTCAAACGAGGGGGAGCACACATCAAGGGGGAGTTCTCGTCCCGACAAATTTTATCTCAAAAACTTGTCGGTGTAACCTTTTTGATTCTACAAAAAGGGGGAGAAGTGAATATAAACTCACTAAATACTTGTCCAAAAATAACTTTTTGGATTTAATGAATTTTAGTTTTGTAATCATCAAAAAGGGGGAGATTGTTGACATAAGTAATGCCTAAAAACATTATTCATACTTTTTCATATCTCTATGTTTTGATAATCACAAAATGAAAACTCATTAAACATAAACTTATCAAATAAACAAGTATTTAGTTGTAAATATTCACTTCTACAACTAAATCACTTAAGGTATGAATAAACAAGTGCTTAATGCATTATATGATCAAAGGAACATTTTCTTAATCTCTAAACTTTTTATAAAATGTCAAAAATATTTTATATATTTTAGAAAAACATTTTTGGTAATAAATAAAAAGTTTTAATTCATTATGAATTTATGAATTCAAATTTTCAACCAAAATCAGTAAAAATGTTCCAGAAAAACCTTCCCCACAAAAAGACAAAACTGGACAACGGCTAGGGAGGGCGGCCCCCTTAATTATACAAGGCGGCCCCCTTAATTTTAAGGGGACCGCCCCCCTATTTAAGGGGGCCGGCCACGCTCCAGTAGCCTTCCAGCTGTCTAGTTTTCTGCCTATAAATACCAGCCTTCCCCTGGATTTTTTTCTCACCCTTTTGCACTAAAACTTTCTGTTGTAGATCTTATTTCATATCTTCAAAAACCCTTTGATCATATACTCTTAAGCAATGGTGATGAAGCGAAAAGTGTACCGCTTTTAAGGGGTCATTTAAGCCCTAAATCGTATTTATTTGATCAAATATTGCCCTAAATCGTTCCTTTTGTCATTTTAGGTACTTTTGAGAAGAAATCAGGAAAAGGAAGCATTTTGGACGTTTTTGGAGCATAAAAGTGAAGAAAACGACAAAGTCTCAAAATCGGCTAAAAGTTACCTTTGACGGCGTCAGGATCCTCTCCAGACGGCGTCACGGCTTGGCAATAAAAAGGTGGATATGAAAATTACTCATGATAAGCCAGTGAAATTTGCATGGGAATTCTGACGGCGTCACCCTTTGGAATGATCAAGGTCGTCACGGCTTAATTTAGAGAGGGACGGCGTCACGCATAATCCTGACGGCGTCAAGCCTTGATAAGCCAGAACGGATTTTGGAGAGCTAAAGAGGGACGGCGTCAAGAAGGCCATCCGGGAACCCTAAAAGCGGCGAGGGTGACGGCGTCACACTCCATAACGTGACGCCGTCAGATCTGAAAGTCTATATATAGTTTTGTAATTTTTTGTCATTAGTGTGGAACTTATTGGGGAACTTTGTGTGTGAAAACCCTAAGACGAATTTGGCAGCTCTTTCAAGGCTTTTTGCCTTAAGATCTTCCATGTTACATTGAAGATAAGTTATCAATTAATCATTCAATATGTCTATGTGTTGTTTGATTTTATCTTGTTCTTGTCTTTTGTTTAACATGCTAGGCTAGATTTATCTTGTGTTTGCTTAGATCTAATGAAACCTAGCTATTGATTGTTGGTTATTAGTGTTTTATTAGTTGTATTGGATGATTGTTCATCTATGTTAGGCTTAAGAAAACTGGCTAACTTCCTATTCGCTAACTTGCTTGAACGTCTTAAGAAACATGAACCAATGCGTACTTAAGGTTTTTATGGTTGTATTTAATGCACAAGCGAATTCTAGTGATCCCATGTTAGGAGCTTCCTAGCCGGCTCGACATAGGAGTGAAGTAGGAGCTTGTAGAGTTGGGGAAGTACGTACGCCACCCCACGAATGGTATTAAGGAATACACCCGTCATCCACGCAACTAATACACACTAATCAACCGGTAAAAGATAGTTAGGGAGTAAGGAAATCTAAGTAAACACATTTCTCTCCATATAAGTTTTACCACCTTTTCATTTTTGTTATTTTATTTTATTTGCATTCGTAGTAATTTGGGTTAGTTGATTAGCAACTAATTCCGCCCACTCTTTCAAACCCGAGATTTTACTTGCTTTCATAAAAATATAAAAACACAAAAAAGAATCTTTTCTCACCCTTAGACCTATTAGAGTAGTTTTTCACACCTAACGAACACTATTCCCTGTGGAGAACGATCAATCCCCCGTACTTACCACTACACTATACTACATCGGTCAGGTACACTGCCTGGTGGGGTTGTAAGCCTCTTGAGATCCCTCGAGAGGTAAAACCTGTTGTAAGGTTGCAAAACCACGCATCAAGTTTTTGGCGCCGCTGCCGGAGAATAGTTATTGTTTAGGTTGAATTTTTATTTTATAGGTCTACTCACTAGATTCCTTTCTAGTGAGATTTTTATTTTATTTTTCTAGGTTTTCTTTAGTCTATCTTTTTTTCTTCGTTTCTTTGTTCGTAACCATTACCATCCGACATCATGGAAGGTGGTAATATCCTCGATCCCAACAACCCACCACAACAACCACCACCTCCTAGAGCCCGTACTTTAGGAGAGTACTCCCGTCCTAGCCACCATGGCTATCGAAACACCATTGAGCTCACTCAAGTAGCCAATGTCACTCCCTTGCGATCCGACACCATCCGGTTGGTGCAAAGCGGATGCGCATTCCATGGACTTCGTTCTGAAGATCCTAATCAACATCTCAAGGACTTTCTCAAAATCGTTGATTCTATAGACCTTGATGTTGCCACTTGAGAGACGACCCGACTGCGTCTCTTCCAATTCTCTTTGCGGGACCAAGCTAGTCAATGGCTAGAGCGTCAACCCGCAGGATCCATCACCTCTTGGGATGATCTCACCACTCATTTCCTTGCTCAGTTTTTCCCACCGGGAAGAACTACCAAGCTAAGGAATGATATCTTGATGTTCCAACAATGTCAAGGCGAAACCCTCTACGAGGCATGGACTCGATTCAAGGACTTACTCCAAAAAGTCCCTCACCATGGCATAGAACTTTGGCTCCAAGTCCAAATCTTCTATGACCATATCAATCTCTACACGAGGCAAACCATTGACCAATCGGCCGGTGGTAAGCTACGTGATCTAAGTGCGGAACAATCATGGGCTCTCCTAGAGGATCTTGCTCTTTATGACAACGAAAGTTGGAGTGATCCCCGTGATTTGAATAAAATGGTCAAGGCAATATCTTTGCCTTCGAACAATTCAAGCACTTCCGACCGTAGGATCATAGAACTTGAAGACCAAGTCAAGTTTCTCATGAAATCCTACAAGGCTCCTAAACCTTCAAGCCAAGTGAACAGAATCACTTCTTCGTGTAAATTATGTAGCGGTCCCCACAACACTCATGATTGCATGGAACTCCCCAAACAGGCTTTCAAAGAATTCACATCCTCTCGAATCGATAAGGCGGGAGATAAGTGGCTCACCACTAATTATGGACCCAAGAATTCCAAAGATAGTTATGAGGAATGGAGGAGTAAGCCAAATTTTAATTGGAACCAAACTCGAAGCGTATCATTCAATGACTCTCCTCCACTCACCTGGTCTGAACATTATCCTCTGCAACATACGCATCAACAACAAAATCGCGAGGAATCACTGCAAAAATTCATTCTCTCTCAAGAAACACAGCTCTCCAAACTTGAGAATCAATTCAGACAACAGCAAGTTGATATGAACAACAAGGTTGATAACCTGTTAAAGGTTATCAATGATCGCCTTGATGGCAGGTCAACTTGTGAGTTGACACGAATTAATGAGATCAAGTCTGTCACGGTGACTCACCAAACACCCCCTCCTGTAAAAATCAAGCACCCTAGTAAACTCTTCAAACACATATCACAAAACGGAAAAGAAAATGGAGATACCTATACTCCCTCAAAACCACTCCACTTCGTGAACGTCATTACAACAATGCCTGTTCCTAAACCCAATCTGGAACAACTATCAACCGAGAACGTGGACAATGAAATGGAGGGTGAAATTCCCGAAAAGGAAACAGAGGCGCGCGGCGACTATCTAAACCCACCAAAGAACTCGAGTACAAGAGAGGTAAGTGATGAGGAGGGCTCAGAAGAGAAGTCCGAAATGCCTCATGGGCTCCCAGGACTGCTAGACCGCCCCCTGGTGGAGGAACTTGAGAGGGGCACAGCAAAGTTGCCTATGGGATTCGGAGAGAGAATAGAGGATGGCGCTCCTAGGGTCTTTAAGATATCTTGCACCACTAGGAAAAAGTTCATTAAAGATGCCTACATAAACCCCAACTCTTCTATGAATGCAATATCCCTTTCTCTATATAACGAAGCCTTCACCGAACAGGTCAAATATGAAGGGTCTAATATCATCGGGGTAATAAGGATGGTACCAATTGTGATAGAAAAGTTCCTCTTTCATATCGAGTTAACTGTAATTAATAAAATGAACTCTATCATCAGCCCATCCTTAACTGGCCTTGTTCTAGGCAAACCATTCATAAAAGCAACGGGAGTGATACTCGATGAGGATGATAGGAGTGCATTATTTACCGATGGTGTCAGGAAAGTGATTTTTCGGGATGGCTGTGAAGAAGTGTATGAGTATCAACCATCAGCATGTGGCAACACATGGGGACTATGCGGTAGAAGGCCTGGCCGAATTAAGCGATGTGATCCGAATAATCTCAAAATACCTTGCATGATTGGTCACAAGCATTTTTATAATGTTTACATCGACACATGTTTACCCAAAAATGTGATGTCCTTGTTTCATTATAACAACATTTGCAGATGGGGAATGATTCATAAAGGGAAGGACGACATTGGCATAGATGATGATGTACAGGTGTTTGTAGGAAACATGACATTCACTATGAGCTTCGCAATCGTCGATAATATCGAAAAGTACATCGATCCCAGGTTATCACAAGTTGTTTTTGGGGCACCTTTTTGCAAGTCCACAAGCTTGGTTGTGGACGAGCTCAATGGGATCATGACTTTCACCGATGGGATTAGGGAAATCTCATACCAAACGCCTTACAAGATGAGAGAATTCAAGGAGATTGATTATGAAGGGCTCGATGGGTTAAGTTCCCAACTCGTGTTGTGTGATTATGATGTGAGAAGGGGATGTAAGGACATTTTTGACCTGTCAAGTGGATTCTTTAAGCATGATAAGGAGCTTAGTTCTAAATACCGAAACAATCCCTTTGATCTCGAGGACCCGAAATACCTTTACTATGAAAGTGATTCTGATAGAGAATCAAAGGAGAATGGCCTAGGAACCATGACCGATGATGGAGTCACGTAATGTACGTGACTTTGAGTCTAGCTACAAGACTCGTTAATAAAGAAAAGCGCTTCTTGGGAGGCAACCCAAGTTTTGTTTGCTTTGTGTGTTTATTTATTTATTTGTTTGTTTTTATTTGTTTCCATATGTATGTTTAATTTTTATTGCTATTGATTCATGTTCAAAAGTAATTTGTGAAAATTCTTTATGTTGTTTTTAACTTCGTCTTAACTACATATAAAGGTATTTTGCAAAAGTTAAGTGTAAGGGAAATCTAAATCGGTTTATTAGAACACAAATGAACATGAATCATAATAATAATAAATTAACATACATATTAGTATTTGTTTGAGTCAAATGCTTGTATCGAGTCATAATGATGTTTTGCAGGAATTCCAGGAAGTAAGGTATAGGTTTTTCCAAAAATTTTCCGAAAACGTAACATGAGAATTCTGTCAGATCATTTCTGACGGCGTCAGGAGTTACAACCTGACGGCGTCAGGTTTAATTTTCTGAAAATTTTTGAAAGTTTTGTTTTCATAAAAAGTTTTTATTAAATCTATAACTTATAATCTCCAGGAATCTGCAAAATTATCATTCCACAAGCATTATATCCTTATATATAGAATTTATCCCGCCGATGTTATGCAGGTTTTCGTGTTTGTTTTCTCAGGTTTAACAGGTTATTTTGGACAAGGAAATGTTTTTGGATCAAGCTTATGGCGATGCATTAGTCATGGAGCTTCAACATTACTTTGGAGGAAGATCTAACCGTGTTACTTCATTATCCACCGAGCGAATCAGGGGAGTATTTGATTTCATTCTTTTACTTTATGCTTTTACATCTTGTTATTTGAACATTGGGGACAATGTTCATCTTAAGTGTAAGGGGGGGGGGGGTAAAAGTACGATTAGAGAATGCTCCTACGCTTGATTTTTGTTTGTTTAATAGTAGATGTGTAATAAAACTGAGATAAATACCTGTTAGGGTAATTTTAGTGCCAAATTTAAAATTTTTTACAACATTTAGGAGTGAAACTTTGATCTTAATGAGCGTCTCACGGATAGGAGTTATATGACTAGCACAAAAACCGTACCACTAAAAAAATTTTCCACCCCCAAATATGTGAGGTTCGCCCCTAGACTTGGTAGGAAAAGCATTTATGCTATGATGTGTGTACCGGTAGCACTTAGATTCTAGAACTTGCGTTAGGACCATTCCGAGGCCACAAGTGAGACTACATTCGTGTAGTTAGATTTACTACATGATAAGAGGCATTAGGATTAACCAATTGTTTTACACCTGTGTTTTTGTTATAATTACTTTGGCTACATTGGTCAAGTAATTCTCCCACACCCTTTGCGTTGTACTCATTTTTAGTACACGATACCCCTAGTACACCCCTCAGAGCCTATCTTTTCGTTTCGACCTTTAAGCATTTTACTTAAAGGAAGAATTTGTTTACACCCCACTAAAATGTACACCCAAATCGCCTTAGCCTACCTTGTATGCACTCATCTTTAGTGCATTATTGTGACAACATTTGTTTAAACCCAAGTTAATTATCTAATTGATTACATGGTTGCTAAGTCGAGTCATATCCTTGTACATATTGTTTTGGGACGATTGGGACTCATGGGTAAAGTACTAGTGTAATAGAATAATGGGGAAGAACATCATTTATTACCCCCATATGTGCTAAATATTTTAAAAAGTACTCCAAGTGTTTTGATTATCTTAATTCGAGTCATTAGTATAGTAATTTGTAAAGTTATGTAAAAGTTCAAGTGTAAGGGGAATGCAATGCCCCTATGATGTATTATTTTGGATGGTAGGGCAAGAGTGTATGAAAAAAAAAAAAAAAAAAAAAAAAAAAAAAAAAAAAAAAAAAATCGAAAAAATCAAGAAAAATACAAAAAAATGAGAAAAAGAAAAATAGAAAAAACATACGGACTACCATCCCGTTTCATTTTATGTTTATTTTATGTTTTTGTTATTTTATTTTTTAGCTTAAGATTGAGTCGAGTCTTGGCTTAGCAACATTGTATAGTACATGTAATTGATCAAGATCTTTAACTCGCCACCAGTAAAATATCCTTTATCCAACAAAACCGTGTTTTCCTTTTCCCTACACCTAACGTTATAACCCATTTAAAAGCCCTATTTGATAGTTTATCTTTGGTGCTTACGCCTAGTGGAGGAGGTTTTCGATCCCTTCCCAAGCCTATGGTAATCTATTTGCTATGACAGGTAGTGAGAGATATTATCCGTTTTCATTTATGAGATTTATTTTGATGACACTTGAGAGATGTGAGTATCTAAACACTACTTGTGAGGTGCTAGTTTGTAATCTCCGTGCTTATTATGATTGAAATGGAACGAATATTTGTTGTAATTACTTTTATGTTAGCATTAAATGACCCCTAACTTGTATTTTGATTAGAATAAAAGCGCATTTGCTTGAGGACAAGCAAATCTCAAGTGTAAGGGTATTTGATGAAGCGAAAAGTGTACCGCTTTTAAGGGGTCATTTAAGCCCTAAATCGTATTTATTTGATCAAATATTGCCCTAAATCGTTCCTTTTGTCATTTTAGGTACTTTTGAGAAGAAATTTGGAAAAGGAAGCATTTTGGACGTTTTTGGAGCATAAAAGTGAAGAAAACGACAAAGTCTCAAAATCGGCTAAAAGTTACCTTTGACGGCGTCAGGATCCTCTCCAGACGGCGTCACGGCTTGGCAATAAAAAGGTGGATATGAAAATTACTCATGATAAGCCAGTGAAATTTGCATGGGAATTCTGACGGCGTCACCCTTTGGAATGATCAAGGTCGTCACGGCTTAATTTAGAGAGGGACGGCGTCACGCATAATCCTGACGGCGTCAAGCCTTGATAAGCCAGAACGGATTTTGGAGAGCTAAAGAGGGACGGCGTCAAGAAGGCCATCCGGGAACCCTAAAAGCGGCGAGGTGACGGCGTCACACTCCATAACGTGACGCCGTCAGATCTGAAAGTCTATATATAGTTTTGCAATTTTTTGTCATTAGTGTGGAACTTATTGGGGAACTTTGTGTGTGAAAACCCTAAGACGAATTTGGCAGCTCTTTCAAGGCTTTTTGCCTTGAGATCTTCCATGTTACATTGAAGATAAGTTATCAATTAATCATTCAATATGTCTATGTGTTGTTTGATTTTATCTTGTTCTTGTCTTTTGTTTAACATGCTAGGCTAGATTTATCTTGTGTTTGCTTAGATCTAATGAAACCTAGCTATTGATTGTTGGTTATTAGTGTGTTATTAGTTGTATTGGATGATTGTTCATCTATGTTAGGCTTAAGAAAACTGGCTAACTTCCTATTCGGTAACTTGCTTGAACGTCTTAAGAAACATGAACCAATGCGTACTTAAGGTTTTTATGGTTGTATTTAATGCACAAGCGAATTCTAGTGATCCCATGTTAGGAGCTTCCTAGCCGGCTCGACATAGGAGTGAAGTAGGAGCTTGTAGAGTTGGGGAAGTACGTACGCCACCCCACGAATGGTATTAAGGAATACACCCGTCATCCACGCAACTAATACACACTAATCAACCGGTAAAAGATAGTTAGGGAGTAAGGAAATCTAAGTAAACACATTTCTCTCCATATAAGTTTTACCACCTTTTCATTTTTGTTATTTTATTTTATTTGCAGTCGTAGTAATTTGGGTTAGTTGATTAGCAACTAATTCCGCCCACTCTTTCAAACCCGAGATTTTACTTGCTTTCATAAAAATATAAAAACACAAAAAAGAATCTTCTCTCACCCTTAGACCTATTAGAGTAGTTTTCATACCTAACGAACACTATTCCCTGTGGAGAACGATCAATCCCCCGTACTTACCACTACACTATACTACATCGGTCAGGTACACTGCCTGGTGGGGTTGTAAGCCTCTTGAGATCCCTCGAGAGGTAAAACCTGTTGTAAGGTTGCAAAACCATGCATCAAATGGTTTCCATGTGATCCAATCTTCCACCATCAAAGTGCAAAAGAAGAATACTCCTTCAACTAGAGAAGAAGTATTGTAGCTTAACACATATCATTTTGTAGTTGTGTAAAGTGTTGTATAGTTGTGATAAGTTGATCTAAGTGTAAGTAAGTAGTTGTGTTGTAAAGAAGTAGTATAGAAGTTGTGAAGTCGTGATGTAGAAGTCGTGAACCCGTAGCTTAGAAGATGCGAAGTCATGATGTAGAAGTCATGAAGCCGTAGCTTAGAAGATGTGAAGTCATGGTGTAGAATTCGTGAAGCCGTAGCTTAGAAGGTGTGAAGCCGTTGTGTAGAAGTCATAAAGCCGTAGCTTAGAAGATGTGAAGTCATGATGTAGAAGTCATGAAGCCGTAGCTTAGAAGATGTGAAGTCATGGTGTAGAAGTCGTGAAGCCATAGCTTAGAAGTTATGAAGTCGTTGTGTAGAAGTTGTGAAGCCATAGCTTAGAAGTTGTGAAGTCGTCGTGTAGAAGTCGTGAAGTCGTTGTGTTGAAGTCGTGAAGCCGTTGTGCTGAAGTCGTGAAGCCGTCGTGAAGAAGTCGTGAATAAGTCGTGAACAAGTTGTGATTGAAGTCGTGAGATTGGTTCTAGCTACGATTAGAACTCGACATTTAGCTTTGTGTCGTTAAACCAGTGTAAGCCAAAGTTGTGTAAGGTTTTCTCCGCCATAAGGGAGCTTGTTGAAGTAGTGAAGAAAACTCTCGAGCAAGGTGTGCTCGGGGAGTGGAGTAGGGCAAGGAAGGTGTCCTTGTAGCCGAACCACTATAAATCCCTCGTGTCTCGGTTTGATCTTTCCATCTCTTACTTATTTCTTTATATCGTCATTACTTTCATACATATAGGCATATATAACTATTAGTATTAATTAGAAGTTGATTTCACATAAAGATCTATTTAAAACTCCATTCATGAAAAGAAAACTTTTATAACAAATCTAAAAGGATACACATATAATTAATAATATTGTTCAAGTATAATTTTTCATATAAACTCATATCTAAGATTTTAAAAGGAAACAAAGTTTGCATAATTAAACAAAAATGACATAAAACTATTCAAACCCCCCCCCCCCCCTTCTAGTTTTCCACAAAGTCGCCGATACACCTTTTGCAACAGGGTCTTTATATGGGTAAGTTTTAGAAAATTTTAGTTAACTTTTTTTGGTCATTATATTGTATATAATTCCAAAAGGTACTAATGATTCATCGTGTCGATAAAATAGTTTTGGTGGAAGAAGAGTTGCTTATTGTGATGCGATTGCTACCACTCCACTTTTGAAAGAAGATTACCTTACTAGTTTAAGGGCTGAATCTGGAGCCATTTTTCGACATGATACTAAAAAAATATGACATTGAGCTAAAGCCAGTGTTCTCATCTTTTCAGTTGAGACCATTTGTGTTGATATCGTTTAGGTCTTGGCTAATGTTCTATTTTCCTTTTTTGGAATATAATTTAAATTACTCTACCAATGTTTCCTTACATGACTTGGTTGATGAGCATCAAGATGTGGACTATGTTGCACCTCTCAAGATGGCAGTAAAGGAAATCCTGATTTAAGTAAGTATGAAATTTTGTTCTTGAAGCATAAGATCTGTTATTAATTTATTCTTTCTTTCGTGTTCAAAAAAATTTATTCTTTCTTTCAAGTCAACTAGCCCATCAAAAGGAGTCTTTTTTGTTATTTTAATAGAAATATAATTATGAAATTCTTGAGTGATGTATGGCTAAAAAAAATAAACACTAGTTTTAGTTATCTTAGACTAGCAATAGGCTAATACTTTCTTCATCTCAGACGAGTGTTATTACTACTCGACGTGTTTTAGAATGAGTTGTTGTCCACCATTTGTCACAGCACGCTGCATGGAAGCTTACTAAAGGTAGAGACTCTATTTTTACTGCTACATGCATGTTCTCTTCATATAATCTGATATAACGTTCATTATTTAGTGATTATTGATTATTATTTTGTCTATGCTAGACGTCCCAAAGTCTGCCGTGGGCAAGGCTAATAGGGGGATGCCATTTAATATCTATTTCGATCGTGTTACCAGAACAACATTTAGAGGTCAGATATGCATCGTGTTTTCATCAATATATAAACACTAATTTTCTAGCAAATAGTGACTATGGTTTAAAAAGGAGTGTTGAGTTTGATATTTACTTCTGCAATTTCACAAGTTATCGTAAACCATTTGTTTTTATTGAAATGTAAATTATCTTCAATTTGATGAAAATTATGATTTTACTTGATACCTGAAAACAAAAAATCTTAAAAAGTTATAGTGGTTAAAAAGCATTGTTTTGGGTGAGCAGGGCAAATTTTAGGATATGCAGCATCATGGCTGGTTCAAGTTGGGATTGAATGTTATCGTTACGTCCGTGACATCTCAAAATCTAACCAAGTGGACAATATTAATGTTGATGCTAAACACGAAGAAAGAGCCAAACTTCTCAGGCAAAGGGTGTATTCTGTTACGGTCACGTGTTGTTCGTCACTAGTTTCTGCCTCTATAGGATCCGGGATCACTGCAACACTTTTCCGCCCATCGTTTGGTCAATCCATTGGTAAGAACCACACAACTCGTCAAGCATGGCTCATGAGACTGTTAAGATGGTATAGTCATTGTAATTGAACATATAAAAAAAAATCCGCCGTAGCAACTGAATGTGTAAAATGTGTTGTAATTTTCAGTTCGTTATTTGTACACCCTATGTCATTTAAATTTTTTTTAGTGTTGTAACACATTTTAAAAGTTGGGTGTACAAAAGAAATAAGTTGACCTCACTTGGGAGTTAGATTTTAGGTGGTGCATTTTTATTTATTTGTTTGTAGTTCTAGCACCCCTCTTAAGTACCCCAAATTTCGGGTAATGGTTTAATATTATTTTGACAGGTAAAGTTACATTAAATGATTACATGTCATGTTATATTTGTATTTAGTCCCAAAGATTAAAAAAAAAACGAGCCTAATATGTTAACTAGTGTAACTTGAGAGGCTCAACATGGTTATGTATTACTTTAGAGCATCCGGTGTGGTCGATTCGTGGCTCGCCGTCCAGCCTATTCGTCGCTCGCCGCCACACCGGGCCTAGTGCTCGTGGCTCGCCGTGGACATCTTACTCGTTTGCACGAGTAGCTACAAGTCTGACACATAATGAATTTTTATTTCAATTTCTGATGTTTCAAACGGTCTTCTGACCGTTAATTGCAACGCTCCTTTTTTTTTTTTTTTTCTTTCCCCTATATATAGTATACATACAATACACAATATAACTCAAACATAACATATCAAATTCTCAACACAAAGCTGTGAACCCAAACTGCCTTCAACCACCAAAAAAAAAATGTCGCAAAACCCAAACGATAATATGTATTTCACAAACCTCCTAGCTTCGAATCCGTACGTGGGTTCGTCAAACCCATATACCCCCTCATCACAAAACTCTAACTCTCCATCACCACAAATCCCTCCGTATGGCACGCAATTGCCTCCCGAGGCAATTTACCAAAATCAACAGTTTGCGATTCACGGATTCGCAAATTACCCACAACGTCCACCTTCCCAACCTCAACCACAGTTTTGTAATTCCTCGCAACCTTCATCGTTTCCGACACCATCTGAACCTCAGTTCAAAGTTCCTGCGGACGTTCAACCGTCCAAAGGACGCGGGAAAAAGAGTATAGGAAAAAAATCAAAAAAAGTTGTTAACTTGGACGATGACGATGAAGACCTTGAAGCGTTGGCAGTTACGAAGAGAAACTGGGTCAGAGATGAAGAAAAATTGTTTGAGGAAATTTGGATAGAAATTTCCCAAGACAAGGACATCGGGAATGACCATTCCGATGAATTCTTTTGGAACCAAATTTTGGAGACGTTCAACGACCAATCTGGACGTCCTCCTCGTTCCAAAAGTATGATGTAAAGACCTTGTTTCATATTTTTCGTGGTTCAGGTGGCCGGATTTGGTGAAAGATGAAGATGTTCATCTTTCTAGAGAGAGAGTAGTGAGAGGGTGGAGAGAATCTGTCAAATGTTTAGCTTTATTGAAAGAAAACAAATGAATGGTACAATACTCTCACACACCCACATGGAGAGTCATGTGGGTACTTATAGGCCTTTTTACATCACTAGTTTGTCTATTACACATAAGTAGTCCCTGTGTGAGCTACTTAATACAAACCTAGTCCAATTCACGTGAGTGACGACATCTTTATAAAAAAGCGAGTCTAACATATGATGACCGGTAAATGGACACGGATGAATGGCGATTGCCAAAAATTTAACGCTATCTACAAACATTTGGTGCGTAGAACTGGTGAAAATGATGGCGATCATATCGAGAACGCAAAAGATAATTTTGAACAGCGGTTTGGCGGAAGAAAGTTTGCATACGTGCACGTTTGGGATATTTTGAAACAATATCCCAAATGGGATGCGGAGGATCCCATTGACGTGACATGTCTCAAGGATATTTTTGGTCCGGACAGACGTCCTCGTCCAGACGGCGCATTCAAAGTGCGGGCTGCAAAGAAGCAGAAGTCGACTTCAACGTCGAGCGCAGCGAGCACTGGTAGGAGTCAAACTAGTTCGTTTTCGGGTAGCATCTCCGAAAAATATGCTAAAAAAGCGGACGTTCAAATGTCCGCGTACGTGATGAGAAGGGAGAAGGATAAGAAGACGTTAGAGATGGAAGAAATGAAGTTTCTGATGCTTGATGCCAGCCAAGTCACACCGGAAGCGGCCGCTATCATACGTCGACGACAAAAGAGAATTATGAAAAAATATGCAAACGAGGACGACGAAGACGAGGATTAAATTTATGTTTAGTATTGTATTGTTTTTTTTAATTCCCATATCGTTTTTTTTTTAATTCCCGTATCTTTTTTTTTTCGTATCGTAAGTGTTGTATTGTATTTTTAATTAAATGTATTGTATTGTATTGTATTTTTAATTAAATGAAATGAATTTATTTTATTTGGGTATTTAATTAAAAGAAGAAAAAAAAGATAGTGGTGGGGCCCGAATGAGTAGTTTGTGGCTTGTTGTTGTAAGGGGGGTTGTTTGTTGTGGTTTGTTGTGGTGACGTGGCACCCCGTGGGGCCGGAATGAGGAGCAAAAACTGCTCACCACACCTAATGCTCTTAGTAATTATCATTTTACACTTCATAATTATAGTTATACAGTTATGTTAACAGAACTTTTTCAAAACAAACAACTATCGTTTCTTGCTATTGTTAGTTTATGGACACATTTATATGTGTATGATCGGATTCGAACTTAAGACCACGGGATTGCACACTTTACGTATGAGACTCGATGTTTGAATAATTAATACAAAATGTTATGTTTAATTATTAAATTCACAATAAATGACTAACGAGCGTTAAGTACTTAATGGAATTGACTATCGGTCGTTAAATGTCAACGGGATACGAAAAAAAGGAAACAAGACAAGAGAATGTTCTAGAAACCCTCTCCTGGGCTTGTAATTGGCGAAATATGGGATCCCACATTGGAATCCATAGTAAACTTGATATCTACCATAAGGGTATAAATACATTCCCATGTATTCATCCTTTGAAATACTTGATTTCAATAGAAGGCCAAACTTCTTCTTTTCTCCTCTCTTGTTCCTAGGTCGACGAGTGAAACCCCACAAAAAGGGATTTACGAGTGACCTTGAGCATAACAAAGATGTTTGGTCAATCTATTGTGATCAAGAACTAGCATTCACATCGAATCGCTAATAGTACGTGTGTACAAGAACGTAGTGCAAACACACTATTGTTTGCAACTTGGATTGATCGACTTTGGTAGTAGTCGACTTTATAAACCCTAAGTAATTAGGGTTCTTAGTTCTTGATTGAATTGATTCTTATTTTGCTAGAATCTAAAAGGTACGCATCACTTTTATGTTCGGTTAATTAATTACAGGTATTATGATCCTATTGCTTCCCTTGCGTGTTCTTAATGTGTTTATATTAATTTTATGATTTTCATGATATATTAATTCCAACAGTGGCATCATGAGCCGTTAATATTGTGTAATTAATTACCGAAGCACATAAAAAAATGAATCTTTAATTGATTATTGCATGCTTTAAGGTTTCTAGGTTTTAATTTTTGAAACACTAAATTTTTTACTATTCATCGATTACTGTTAATCGATTACTGTTAATCGATTACTGTTAATCGGTTTTTTTTTTTTTTTTTTTTTTTTTTTTTTTTTTTTTTTTAGGTTTTGTAAAAATTGTAGAAACCCTAGGTTGCATGGAATATTTTTTATGTGTTTAATTCATGAATAATTGTTATGTGTCATGCAATTGTATGCGTATCTTGGGAACTTGATTAATTGTTAATAAGTTTTTATGGATCCATGATGAACGTGCATGTTTGATCGTGGATCATATGGATATTATGTAGTAATTGTTACGTGTTTTATGTTAACATGCTAATTGTGTGATAATAATTAATTAGGTTTTATTAGTAATTAAATTGTATGACATGATTAATTTACTAATAGAATTAATTATTATTATATTGGAAGAGACCCCATATGTATCATTTTATTTTTCAACTATGTGTGTTATTGTACATATTTATCGTAGGACTTACACAACCAAATTTTTTGGTGCATGTGGTCCATTGTTACCAAGCTCGAAAGCCAATGGGAGTCTTAGATCAATATATACATGTTAGTTGATTTATTTAGCATGTTCATTTTTCTTGTCATTTATTTTTATTAATTGCTTATTTGTTTATATATTGTTGGACATGATTGTAAGCAAAGGGTAATTTTAGAATAGAAAATAAATTGGACTAAATAATGGTGAAATTGGATTTGTTTTTAAGAGTTAAATCTAAAACTTTTAGTTGATTGATGGTTTTTGTACCAAAATATTTAGAAAGGCTCATCCAATCTTGACAAACTATAATAGAGGTATAAGGAGGATTGACATTAAATTGTCAAACCGAAAGAAACGGGTTTTTAATAGGCATTCGTTCTGACCTTTGTTTCTCCTCTTCTTTGTGCGTCAAATTAGAGTTACCTATGACTATTTTTTATGTACAAAACATCTTAAGAGTGAATTGACCTTTAATTCCACGCGCCACTTTGTGGTAATTATCCGAAACACTAAGTTTTTGACTTATGCAAAAGTATGATATAGTAGACAATAATTAAAGGTAATTTTTTGATTGTTTTACCCAATACCTCAATTAAAACTTTATTGATTTGATTTTAGTCAAATTGGTTAATAAAAAGGTTTTTTTTTTTTTTTTTTTTTTTTTTTTTTATTAAAACCCATGATAAGAAGTTGTATGCATGCTTCTTCGTACATATTTTGATTTTACACATCAAATGAGTACCCTTTAAATTTAAGTTTATGCCATCTAATTATAAGAAACACTTGAAGTTGCAATTTAGCCTAAGTGAGATCTTAGCTAGATTGCAATGACAAGGTAAACTCTCCATGTTGCGTAAGATCACAGCTGGAATATTTACAGTTTCTAAATTAGACAACTTAATTGAGTTAGTTAGTGAGATCTATGAATCAAGGCATAAGATGGGATGAAACATGCTTACATTGCAAATAGATTTTTGGCAATTGTAAATCCCATAATGATCTAGGAATTGAAAAATGTTTGCCAATTATTGTTCGACAATTACCTTGTTGAATACTTTCATTACTAGCAGATCAACTAATGTAATTGAACTATGTCAATTAGGATCCTAGCTTTAAGAAAATTCTATGGTTTATATGAATATTAACCAATGGGTATTTAATTTTCTTAAAGATTTTATTATCGAAATTACTAAAATTGAATTTTGTAAATTCTTTTAAATGTATTAATGCAACATTAAACCGTAAACGTAAGTTATTCTTTTATCGGTAAATTGATCTACACCCGTAGGGGTTTTTGGCTAGAGTCAACTTTACTAAAAGAATAAACCTAGTCTCCTTTCAATGAGAGAAGCGTGAGACTTATTCCTATTCCTTTTCATGAATGAGAAAGTTATGATAGTAAAATAGAATTGTCTAAATTCTAAATACATAAATCATAGCAAACTTTAATAGTTAAGAGATTTTCACATTTTCTGAGTTATTAAATTAGAAGCTAGACTGATTACCGCAAAATTGGTAAAAGATAAACTAGCATAATTTATCTAGTTCTTGTGCTTTGACCATTTAAAGGTGCTACATACCATTGTGGGGATGGTAGATATACTAAGAAAGAAACTGCATGCCCAATTTTTCAAGTTAATAGCTTTGATGGATAGTCCATCATTTACGTAGTAGAATACACTCTTTTAGTACCTAAGTAACTGTTACGTGTGGGCTTTCTCAAAGGTGTAGGAAAGTAAATAGCGCACTATTTATTTTCAATGGTTATGAAACACTTAACATGTTGTCAAAGCCAGTGGGAGCATTGTGTGTTATTACTGAAGAAAGAATTATTGTAATGTTCTATAATTTAGTGGAAGCTACAAGTTTTATTGTCTTTGTAGTAACCCAGATTATCTCTAGAATATCTCAAGATAATTACTTTCCAATTGTAGACACTCATGTTTTAAGGATAGCCTTGTGCGATTTTTTACTAGACAATGAAGTCATACATCTACTAGTTATGCTAATATCTGTGACCCTATCATATTGTTTACATAAACAAACGCATGTTGTGTTGTTTATCTGCTACATGATGTTGTACCTTGCACAAGTGGGAGAAATATTTATTGTGTGCAAGGAACAACACATAGAAACATGATTAAAAGGATTTTATTGACCGCGAGGAAAGAGAGTAACGTTCTAATAGGACTTATACACTTTAAATGTATGATTGCCTTATTTAGAAATGTGTGTCAAGATAATAACAACGACTACTTCAATTCAAATATTTATGGATTCTTGGAATGAGATAAATAAATGAAGTAATCAAATACTAGTTCATTTTGTATTTTTATGTATTCTTGAAATGACATAAAATAAATGAAGTAAATCAATTAACTTGAAATTAATATAGAAACCAAATGGCGGTGTTCATGATTACTTTAGTTAAATATGTTTATGTTTTATTATAAAGTCACAAAAATGAAGTCTTTTAATTGTTACAAGACTTTTAATAAAAAGTAAGACGTTAACTTGTTATGTCTTTTATTAAGACATGTACAAGAAGTCATTGAGTTGATCGATTATTTATAACGTATAGTGGGATTATAACAGTTTATGTCTTCTTGTTGAGACATGGACATGAAGTGACTTTGTCCAAAGTACTTGTGTTATAAAGCGTGCAATTGGCTTGGAAAATCTATTATACCATTAAAATTGACTTAGTTAGAAGGTATATGTTTATCTTTCATATTGTTAGATTGTCTTACAATATTAATTCTAATGAAATACCACAAATGGTATGTTCAGTTAGGAGAATCAAATTCTAGTTGTATCATTTGATTCAAAATAACTATTACTTCATTTATTCCAAAAGTTATCAAGGTTAGAAAATTGAGTATGGATTGAATATACTCAATAAGACTCCAACCTAGAAGATTAATAAGACACCATAGTATTATGAAATGTAATCAATCACATCAAGTCTTAAAATGAAGTTCTGAATTTGTTAAATTTGTAACACCCAAAAAATTTTAATGTAACAGCGGAAGACTTAAACGGGGTATTACTTCTTAGATCATAGTCATAAGTATAGAAAACGACTCGAAAGAGACGTTTTGAAAAGCATTATCATTCATTTAAAACTTAGAAATTCAAAGTACACAACATAGATCAAATTGTTTGAGAATTTCACAAAAGATAAAAAATTGTTTGTAACGGATGATAATATTAATTATCATCGTCAAGGGTCCATTGCCAACTCCGTGCCTTGTGCTCTTTAATTACCTGAGATAAAACATGCTTAAAAGGTCAACACAAAGGTTGAGTGAATCCATAGTGTTTAATTTGTAATAGATTGAACTCAAGTTGATTAGTAACACAACGGTGATATCGTTGTGTAAAACATAAATATTGAGTTGATTAGTAGCACAACGGTGATATCGTTGTGTAAAATGTATATATTGCCCCACGCTGGGTGATATCCAACGTAACCGCATAAGTAAATCGTTTGCCCTACGTTGGGTGATATCCAACGTAACCGCATAAGTAGTTCGTTTGCCCTACGTTGGGTGATATCCAACGTAACCGCATAAGTAATTCATTTGACCTACGTTGGGTGATATCCAACGTAACCGCATAAGTAATTTGTTTGCCCTACGTTGGGTGATATCCAACATAACCGGGTCAAAGATTGGGTGAAATCCATAAGTAATTCGTTTGTATATAAATCAGCTAAGTACAATGTTTAGGGTAAACGAGTAAATTTGTAAGTAGAACGAGCATGTATCTCCCCACGGGGTTTGAAAACGTATAAAAATGTGGGACTATGAACTCACCTTGGTGATATAGTAGTCAAGTAGTATCAAGTGATGAAAACGAGTGGCTCCGGCTCGCAACCTAGAGTAATATGGCAAGTGCTTGTGTGATAAAAAGCTTAAAGTTCAAAAATATAATTTTCGAAGTATTATTCATGTTGTGTGGGTTTACTATCGATTGTGCATTCGTTAGTGATTTATATTTATTTGTTACGAATAATGTTGATTTATATATATCGACGTCATATATATATATATATATATATATATATTATATATATATATATATATATATATATATATATATCGACTTTGTTGTATTTATATAAAAAGGAAATCTTGACATAATAAGTTGGAAATATAAGTTTTTGATAATATAATAAAGTTTACAAATCGTGCCCTTAACTTATATAAAAGTTACACTTTTAACCCAATATTTAAAATATTTACAATTTTAGTCCAAAACCTTCAAATTACACTTTTTACCCAAACTTTCTGAAATGACAATTTTTACCCCTTGTTTTTACTCAAAATCACATTTTCTGTTTTGATCCTTATCTTTCCAGATTTTACACTTTTAACCCATATTATGAAAAATTTGCATGTTTAGTCCTAAAATAAATGAATAGAAGTTTTACCTTTTGTTTTTATTCCACGTGATTTCTAGTTCCCATATTAAGCTATGCATTCTGCTTGTCTCAAAGATTTTTGTACAACATAGATCAGTGGACTTTAAGGCCCAACAAGGTGGCGCTTGGTTTGTAGTAAAAAGGAAGGACAATGTAGTTGAAGAAAAAAAAAAAGTAATATAGTTCTCAATGTCACCACTTAGGTTCTAACATGGGACTACTGTGAAGAAGTGAATGACCAAAACCAGTTGAGCCAAAAGCTCCTTGTGTTATGAGTGGTGTTTTGTTCGTATATAAAAGGGTTCCACTGGGTTGTATATATGTTTCTCATTCGACAGTAAATGTATGCATGGAATTTATATTTGCCTTTCGACTGCAATTCATTCAAGTTTCAGTGAGTTGATGGTATTGTGCTTGTTTTTAAGTCCATGTATGCTACGTGCATGCATGGCTCGTATTTAACAAATTGTACGTGACTCTTTGTTAACAAAAGTTTGGATTCGAAATATATTTATCATGCCGAATATATATGTGAATGAAATGAAGCTCACGATACACTAGATATGTTGAAATAGGTTCGAAACTTACGACACCGAGAAGGTGGTGAAGAGATACGTATGGAAAGATGGCGAAGAGAACCAAAAAGAACAAGGAAAAACTCTAGCTTTCTTCCTCCAACCCAACTCGTACTCGAATAAAAAACCCTTGTGAATCGTTATAAGACTTGTAGCTTTACCAAAGTTTCTTTTTCTTCCTTCCTTCTTTTCGGCAGTGATCAAAAGAATAAGAAGGATATATTTGTTTTTGTTTGCTTTAGTGGTAGGGAAATATGTGTTGTGTTCTTCACTTTAAATAGAGATTGATTTATGGGATATAGAAGATGAATCTTGATCCAAATCGTCCTTGCTACTGTCGACTTGTAAGAGATGGAAAGGAGTTGATGACTTCTATAGAAGTTGACCTTGCTCTCTAAACTTTCCTATTGTTCGGCTGTGTTGATTTCATGGGGAAAGGAAATAGGTTTGATGAATCCCATGCAAGTTGACTACATGAAGGTTAATGTTATTACACATGGGGTAATAGTTGAGTGGGGGAGGCAAGACATGACCTTCTTGTACTAGTGATAAGATTGGCACAAATTGGTAAGTTCTAAGTAAAGATTTCGTGTGTGTGTTTATATACTATAGCAGTCGAATGGTAACAATGAGGGAAGTTGGTTTACACAAAGGTTGAAAATATTAGAAGGGGACAAGAAGGGATGGTGGCACCTCATGATGGGATTTGTAGGTCTTTCAAGCAAAGAAAATGTGAGTGTGCATGTTATTAGTCGACTAGTATGTAAATTGAAGGGAGTTGGTGAACTTGAGGGTACATATGACAAGGTTTGAAATGTGGTGAAATATAGGAAAGTTGACAATATGGTGGTTACTTAGATTGTACATTGGATAATAATTGAGAGTGGGAAAAGAAAAAGGTTTTGAATTAGAATGTAGTTTTAAAATGAAGTGTGTTACGTATATAAATTATAGTGTGTTTGAAAATAAATCATGAGGGGTGTGTTTGTTCGTTCGTTCATTAATAGATTACAAATAATTATAACACGTGTTGGGCTAGTAAATTCGTATAGTGGTATCCTATGTTGAGGTGAGTTTGTCTAGTCGAATAATTTGTAAAGCCCATTAATATATTAAGGGTGTGTTGGGTTAGATCGAGCCTAATATAATGTGTGTTCGCTTGTGTTATGGCTCAATTGATTCGTCGGGTTTGCTTAGCCCAAGAATAAATATTGTGTTCGCATATCGGTGAGTCGTTTGTAAATAAATGTGAGTCACGTCACATTGCTAATTGCTTCGTATACATTTGTAGATGAAATGTAAAAAAATAATAATAATAATAAATTTGGCCCGTAAAAAGGGGTTTAATTAACTCTCTCATTGAGTTTATTCGTGATTATTGTTAATAAATGACATGGGAAATTACAGGTTACTACAAAATTTCTGATGAAGCTGGTCATTAACAAACTAAAGTCAGGAACTGTCATTGTGTTTTGTAATGTCCCAAATGAGAACATTGTATTGTTGCTCTATTTGCTGAGTATTTATAGATAGTATATAAATTACAAAAGTCAAGTGGGAGGTTTTTATGTCTTGTTGAGATAAAATTAAAAAATACAAAATCTTCTAAAATACACTAATAAATATCATAATGAGGCTAAACATGTAAATGTTAAACCTCAAGATGATGGAATTCTCATTTATAGATCCGCAAGGATATCTCAGATATTTGATTAATATGCTGAGAATTATGAGTTACATGATTATGATAAACCTGATAATCATTATGATGCATTACCAAATAATGAATTGGGTAAATTACTCATACTATGAATGTTAAGATGTTGTCCATGAAGATAATCAATTTTTGGAAACTTGATTTATCTTGAACTCTATGGTTAGACTAGATAATGGAGATGAGTTTCTTCAAAGAGAAGGAAAACATTAGTGGTTTAATTTTTTATGAAAAAATCATATGGACAATATTGTATGCATATTTAATGCATGTCTTGTGACAAGCTATTAATCACACTTAAGCAATTAACTGTGATTGAATATTCTATTCTAAGCACATTAAATATATAAAGATTATGATTGTCATACTTAATTTCATTAATATGAAATTTGACAATGGAATATCAAAACTCTTTCTGCAATGATTACGTGTGGGAGGACGATAAGTAATCAAAAGGAGTTTATGAATTCAAATCATCTTTGAAAGTGTACAAAATGCAATAATTCATGAATGGATTAATGCATGCATCTAGGAGATAAAGCTTATGTTTAATTATAAAATCCATGTTTTGATTTATAATTAAAATAAAATAACTCTTAATTATTCCTGAAAACTAGTGGAAGCATTATGTTTAATTTCATAAATCATATATGTAGTATAACATATAGGAAGTAACATTCCATGTAAGTAAAATGTTAAATCTTAGTTTGGAATGCAACTTCACTTGAAAGATTTAGAAAATACGACATACAACCTTGGAATAAATGTTTATTATTAATAAATATATGCGGTAAATAAATCTAATAGAACATGACATATCATTTAGAAAGTCTAAATGGATATGTAGAACATGAACAAAATCTAAGTCTGACTTAAGGACTTTTCATATACATCATGCTATTGTTGTATCATGCTTGAATGCAAGATGATTTGACAACATTGATATCCAATTGAAAGTTATTAGATAACTAGCGTAATAAAATAGAATATGTTTGGATTTAAATTGCAATCCTTGGAGTTGCTCCCAGATTCTATAGATGAACAATATGTCAATTGTTATGCAAATTGTCATAACGAACAAACTTGAAAGTTTGGAAGGCGTCAAACATTACACAATAGATATTAAAGTTTACGGATTTTTAAAGAGCATGTTGTTGTTTGTATACAATGATGCTAGTTAAATTGAGATGACACTCAATAATAGTCATGGTAGGATTTCATCCTTGTTAATGCCATGAGAACTAGTTGTGCTCAACTAAGAGCATAGTTGCATTATACATTAAAGAATAAGAATACTTTAAACTTTAAAAGGTTTGAAAGTTTGATTATCATAAATTGGTAGTTGAGGATGTCACACACTTTATGAAATATTATTTGGCAATATCAAATTATTTGAACGCACACATACATGAACTTCACTAGTTGAATTCTTGGGTAAGTATTCTCCAAATTCCGATATATCAAAGTTGGTAGATTTATGCCTTGTCAACAAGTATGATCATCATGACTTGAGGCATAATTTATCAACTAGAATTATCATGCATCGATCTATTTAGTATTTGGATAAGGGATGTTAAAACAATTATTATCTATAATGAATTAAAAGTACATGATATGTTTGTTTTTATTTATAATAATTGTATCCTATGGGCGGGATTTGTAACATCGTAGATTTATATGATGATTGCCATGAGGACATTATTTAAAAGGCTTTTGTGTTATATAAAACTCGTGTACTCAATTTGCATGTTTAATCCGTGAATAATTTATGCTATTCTAAATAGTCCGTTGTCAATCAATGATCTAGGAATATCATTGAATTAAGACAAATCTGAGTTTTGGTAAAAATGTAAAATATACTTGAAAGTATATTTATGTGTAGACATGCCAAATTCACATGATATTCAATGAATTAAATATTAGAAACAAAAAGATAACTATGAGGATGACTCATCAAAAAGGTTTTTCTAAGGAAACCATACTCGAGTTGTACTGGGGGCATTGGCGTGTTGCTAGACGCTAACCAATGTCATTACACATATTAAGATCTGTCCAAGTGGGAGCTGTTAGTTTATTGACACATTTTATATATGTATGACTTCGAACTCGAGACTACGGAATTGCACACTTTGCGTATGAGACTCGATGTTTGAATAATTAATATAAAATGTTATGTTTAATTATTAAATTCACAGTAAATGACTAACGAGCGTTAAGTACTTAACGGAATTGACTATTCGGTCGTTAAATGTCAACGGGATACGAAGAAAAGGAAACAAGCCAAGAGAAGGTTCTAGAAACCCTCTCTTGGGCTTGTAATTGGCCGAATATGGGATCTCACATGGGAATCCATAGTAAACTTGATATCTACCATAAGGGTATAAACACATCCCCATGTATTCATCTTTTGGAACACTTGATTTCAATAGAAGGCCAAACTTCTTCTTTTCTCATCTCTTGTTCCTAGGTCGACTAGTGAAACCCCACGAAAAGGGATTTGCGAGTGACCTTGAGCATAACAAAGGTGTTTGGTTAATCTATTGTGATCAAGAACTAGCATTCACATCGAATCGCTAATAGTGCGTGTGTGCAAGAACGTAGTGCAAACACACTATTGTTTGCAACTTGGATTGATCGACTTTGGTAGTAGTCGACTTTATAAACCCTAAATAATTAGGGTTCTTGGTTCTTGATTGAATTGATTCTTATTTTGCTAGAATCTATAAGGTACGCATCACTTTTATGTTCGATTAATTTAATTACAAGTATTATAATTCTATTGCTTACATTGCGTGTTCTTGATGTGTCTATATTAATTTTATGATTGTTATGATATATTAATTCCAACAACTACTACATCCGCTACTCTTCTTGCCACCACTATTTTCGCCAAACATATCTAAAACACATTATTTAGATTTAAATCCTACTTTAATGAGAGTATACATCTAAACTTAAGAAACAAATTGACACTGGCTGTTTCTTTTTTTTCCTGTTTCTAGTTAGGTCCTGTGTGGATATATGTTGTTTCTTTTTTATGCTTAATTGACCATCTTAATACGAGTTTTTTCCCGAACTAGTGTAGGTGGAAAAAATTTATAAAAATTCGAAAAATTTATGAAAATTCGAAAAAAATTAAAAAAATTCGAAAATTTTTAAAAATTCAAAAAATTTATAAAAATTCAAAAAATTCGAAAATTTTATAAAAAAATTATAAAAATTCGAAAAAACTTATTAAAATTTTTAAAAAATTCAAAAAATTTATAAAAATTTATAATTTTTTTAAAATTCAAAAAATTTGTAAAAATTTATAATTTTTTAAAAATTCAAAAAAATTATAAAAATTCAAAAAATTCAAAAATTTTATAAAAAATTATAAAAATTTTTAAAAAATTCAAAAAATTTATAAAAATTTATAATTTTTTAAAAATTCAAAAAATTTGTAAAAATTTATAATTTTTTAAAAATTCAAAAAAAATTATAAAAATTCGAAAAAAAATTTAATAAATTCAAATTTTTTATAAGTTTTTTTGAATTTTTATAAATTTTTATAAAATTTTCGAATTTTTTGAATTTTTATAAATTTTTTGAATTTTTATAAATTTTTTATAAAATTTTCGAATTTTTTGATTTTTTATCAATTTTTTGAATTTTTATAAATTTTTTTGAATTTTTATAAATTTTTTGAATTTTTATAAATTTTTTCAATTTTTATAAATTTTTTGAATTTTTAGAAATTCTTTATAAAATTTTCGAATTTTTTGATTTTTTATCAATTTTTCGAATTTTTATAAATTTTTTTGAATTTTTATAAATTTTTTGAATTTTTATAAATTTTTTCAATTTTTATAAATTTTTTGTATTTTTAAAATTTTTTGAATTTTTATAAATTTTTTCAATTTTTATAATTTTTTTGTATTTTTAAAATTTTTTGAATTTTTTAAAAATTTTTATAAATTTTTTCGAATTTTCATAAATTTTTCGAATTTTTATAAATTTTTCGAATTTTTAATTTTTTTTTGAATTTTTATAAATTTTTTCGAAGTTTTCTAAATTTTTCGAATTTATTTTTTCCACCTACACTAGTTCGGAAAAAAAAATCGTATTAAGACGTCCTGAATAGAAACAGTATCAAATTTTGCCCCCTTCCACATTAAGGATTCTCTTTTGCAATAAGTTAAAAAGAAACACCAAAATTTTCTGTTTCCAGCCAGTTTTATTACCAAACAGGACATTAAGTTGAAAGTAAACGGCCCCTTACTTATGAAAGATAAATCTCAAACAAACGCTTGTAATTATATGAAAGAAAAAAAGAATCAAACAAACGCTTGTAATTATATTAAAGAAAAAAAGAATCAAACACACCATTGTACTAGCTGTCTTGGTCTTTTTTAGAGAGTCAATTGCCAAAAAAGTAGTCAACTTCAATATAGAACCGTATAGAGGTAAACAAAAAATCCATATGATACAAGTACAACTGTATCTAATCAAAATTAAACTGCTGTCTTATTTTGAAGACTGAATCTTCAAGGAAAAGAAAATTATTTATTATAACAAAATTGGTGGTGTTCATTATGACGCTCACAAATTTTACGACTGATGCATCTCCCTGTTCGTTTCACCAAACAATGTGTTGCAACTTACAGGTACCAACCTTTGTTATAAACAATTTGTCATCTTAGAAATCAAAATCTTCAACTGTTGAAAAACAAACCAAACTAAACGCTCTAAAGTTCCAAATGAGGGACATGAGCGAAACAAAATGACACGATGACAGGCCCAGCCAATTCACCAAGCAAACATCCTACAAAACAAAGCAAAGATGTTAAGAATAACAAATCTTAAAGGGTGTATTTGTATGTCTTTGACAAATGATTACATGATACTGAATCATTGGAATCACACACTCAATAGTTAAATATAAACCAACTACATATTATAGTGTTTTGAACTTTTAATGTGGTTCTAATGTTTAAAGTTGAGATAAGTATACAGCTAGCAGTTGTTTTGTTTGAAATAAGATGTTTTGCAAGTTCCAAATTATAAAAATACTAATAAATGAGCGACGAGTAGTATGGTGCTTACCAATTGATTGACCAGTAGTTGGGCGGAAGAGGGTTGCACCGATCCCGGCTCCTATGGAGGCAAAAACTAGTGATGCACCACATTTAACCGTAACACCACACACCCTTCTACCAAGAACTTTGGCTCGTTCTCCTTGGTGAACAACAACATCAACATCTTCCCCTTCATTTTTAGATTTTACGATGTCACGAACACAACGGTAACATTCAATACCAACTTGAACCAGCCATGATGCTGCGACTCCTAGAAAGTGGCCTGGTCACCCAAATTAAAGTTTTTAGATAACTAAATGACGAGTTTTTATATATCATATATGAAAACAAATTAAAAGGTTCACAAACTTAAAAGTCTTTAACCAGTGAACTCATGGCACATAACTGACCTCTAAATGTTGTTCTGGCAACACAAAAGGTGTAAGTATAAAATGGCATCCCCCTGTTACATTTGCGCAATGCAGACTTTGGGAGATCTAGCATGAACAAAAATATAATTGGTCATTAAATAGTATATTATATTATATAAAGTTAACATGTTGCAGTAAAGAAAGGGTGTATACCTTTAAGAAGCTTCCACGCAGTACGTTGTGAGCAATGGTGAACGACAAATCGTTCTAGAACACGTCTAGTAGTAACAACACTAGTCTGATGTAAAAAGAAAAATATAAATCAGCATATTATTATATTACAAACCATATATAAATGTTAAAATATTATAAAGGGTCAGACCAAAAAGTAACTCTTTTTGGCTGGCAAATTTAGATTATGAAAACGAAAAAGGAAAAAAAAATAAAAAATAAACACAACACAATATGCTCTTAATCTTAAAGAAACTTTTAGTTTAAACAAACGAACAAACAATTTTACACTTACTTCACGTAGGATTTGCTTTACTGATTTCTTGAAAGGTACGACCAAATCCACATGACGCTCATCATCGGTTTCGAAATCATTGTCATCAGCTTCAAGTCTATGTTGCAGAAGAAGCAAATAGTTCGATAAGAAAGACCTTATTGCAGTCAATGCAAGTGGTTTCATCTGGAAAGCTGAAAACAATGGTTTAAGCTCAATGGAATATTCTTTGGTTATATAGTTCAAAGTATCGTTACGGAATATGGTCTCAGATGCGGTTCTTAAGCCAGTGAGGTAATCTTCAGTGAAAATAGGGGACGTTGAACCCGCATCACAAGAAGCAACTCTTGTTCCATCAACCCTGTTTCATTGACATTATATAGCATATTAGTACCTTAATAAATTGTGAGATTCACTATCCATGACTCAAAATTAGGATTAACTGCATCCAAATGCAACATATTTTCACCTTGTTATAGCATATAATAGACGTTTTTCCCTGTGTACGTATAATACTTGCTATTTATATGCATTCATATGCAAAATAATTGCACCAATGTGAAACGTACTTTCATTAGCATCAAACTGTCAGTATGTTACATACAGTGAAAAAAACACAAATATATTAGATAAAATGACAACAGGGGAAAGGCGGAAAGCATGTTACATTCTGATGCAATTAACACTAAGCTATATGCTTTCCGCCTTTCCCCTGTTTGTCATTGTAGTAAAATATCGTATGAAATTTTACTTTATTCGCAACTCTTTGTAACTCCAAAACAAAAAAAGTTTTTCATCCCGTATGCTTCAATGTAGTTGTAGATTCCCAAATTAGCAAAACCAATCAGATTTTCAACCTTAAAACCATATCAGCATATTAACTATGTTTCTCACTAAAATCACAATTATATATATTTTCAAGTGCAAATTTTAGGGAAGTTGTAAACTTTCTGAAAGCTTGAAGCTAAACTTGTTGATCAATAAATATTTTGACTGATGAAAGACGAGCAACTCATCCCCTTAAGTCCTTAACCAAGATCTGATCATACCAGTTAGGTTCTTAGCAAAAATTTGCATCTGCGCAACAAAAGCCAAAACACTTCACGGAAATACTAAATTACCAACAAGCAATAACCGCGTCAGACTACATGCACAGCATACAGTTTCTAAGGCTCCTAAAGTAGTTCCAACTATACAAGAATCATATGGGTCCGCAAGTTTTCAAATATCATGACATACAACAGCAACAGCAACAACAACAACAACAATACCCAATCCCGCTGGAGCGAGATATGGGGGAGGTGAGACATAGACAGTCACACCCCTAACCGAGGGTAAAAGGACTGCTTCCAGAAAGACCTCCGGCAAGTGTGTGTGTGCAAGCAAAATAGACAGTGGCGGAACCAGGAGCCGAGATCAGGGGTAGCGAAATACGAAAATTTGTTTAGGGGTAGCGAAAATTTGTTTCAGGGGTCGCGAAATCGCGAAAAAATGGCCAAAAATCGCCAAAAATCCCACTACCGGATAAAAGTTCAGGGGTAGCGACCGCTACCCCTCGGCTCTATGTAGTTCCAGAAAGACCTCCGGCCCCTGTGTGTGTGCAAGCAAAATAGACATTATGTGTGGTGTGTGTGAGGATAGAAAGACATTTACATAAAAGGAAGCATATAAAGCAAAAACATACAAGCGTGCAAAAACATAAACACATACAGACAAAGAAACATGAGAGCATGCAAGCCAATATAAGGAAAAAATGGCACTAGGGGCACATAAAGAAATAACAAATAACAATATAGATAAAGCAAAAATGGCACTAACGCATACAGACTTTCGAGTAAACATCAACAAATAACAATATACTTTCGCCAGTTCGGACAATTGTACCGTTATAACATCCATTATTACATTTATAAGTTTTCAGACGACCCATAACAGAAAACTAAAGGTCATTCTTCCCTGTATGATAATTATGAACTAAATAGCAGTCAGATCCAGTAACAGCATTAGCTATTAGCTCATTTTCAAAAATAACAAAAACAAGTCGATACCATCACAGACTATAAATAGCACTATTTATTATCAAACTTAACCTTGGTTTAAAGCAAAGTGTAGCCATACAGACTAGGGAACAAAACCACAAAATAGCAATATACATTCACCTCTAACCAGTTCAGATAATCATACCCTTTCGAGATCCATTATTACAATTACAAGTTTTTGAGCGACCCATATTAAAAAACTAAAGGTCATTATTACAATTACAAGTTTTTGAGCGACCCATATATATATAGCTATCAAAACGGATTAGATGACAAAGCATATACTGCTATCCTATAAAGATTTACCCTAAATCTACAAAGATTACACAAAACTGATTAACATAGATCACTAAACTAAATCCAATAGTATACCAATCACCGAATCACAAATAATGACTAAAAAGTCTAAAACTGCTTAATCCAAAAAGGGTCAATCTTTTTCATATAAATTGGTCTAAAACAGCTTATTTGGCTATTTACAGATGCTTATTATTGGCTGAATCAAAATCCAATATCCCCTAAATCATATTCTACACATCAAAATCAAATCTTTAAACCAAACCAATGATAAAAATCAGAACTTTTTATAAAAAAGCACATACCCGAATAAAGCCCTATACGCAAAAGGTGTACTAGCAGCCACAGCAGCAGCAGATGAAGCAGCCAAAGTGGAACTAACAAATTGACCATTAAGACTTGGGTTATTTTTTAACATTACATCCATTAATGAACCCCATCTCGCCATTAAAGGATCTTCAAATCTGATGAAAAAAATCGGGTCTTTGAGTTCAGTTTGTGAAGCCAAGAGACAAAGTACGATCTTGTTTGTTGTTAAGTGTCGATAGGTCGTGTGTTTGGGTTTGGGTTTTTTTTTTTTTTTTTTTTTTTTTTTTTTTTTCAACAAAATTTTTAACTTCTTTCCTAAGTTTACATTTTATAAAAAAAAATAAATAAATAAAATAATAAATAAAAATAAGTATGTTTAATTTTTAAATGATATGTTTTGTAATCATTTTATAATAACGATGCAAAACTGATAACATAAAAACAAAAGAAGTACACTATTAAAGAAAAAAAGTTTAATTAGTTTTTTTAATTCGTTGGAATTTACTGAAATACGTAACAAACTTTATAAATTACTAATTACGATTAGCTACCTCACGCGCCAAGAAAACTATCACCACTACCACTACGCGCCTCTACCACCACCAAGACCACTAGATCCGTGTAGATCCGAGTTATTGAAGGTAGGTTACACCGTTTCACACGCGTATGTGACTCGGTGTAAGTCAAACTCGTGCTTAACGAGTGGACTCTTGTTATTTTGGTTCGATTTGGGTATAGAAACATATGGGTTAACCTTTTTAATAACTAAAATCAGGTGTAAATCAAGTTTGGTATCATTTTATTTGGTTGTGTGGTCGAATCGAGGTCAAGCCGTGAGCTCAAGCTCACGGCCACGGCTTATTTGGTGCTTGTCCTTGGTGTCGAGTTGATAACATAGTCCTTGTGGTTATTTTGTTGTCATTTTTAATTGGTTGGTTTTATTGTTGTGTTCGGATATATGGTTTGGTAAACCCGAGTATTGGTCGAGATTAGGTGATAGGATTTGGTTATTTTGGGTTGAAAGAAGTTGTTGTTGTTGTGGGAGTTGTAGCCGAGAAAGGACCAAGGGTCCGGTTGGTTTGTGTTGGTGCCGAGAGCCGAGCCGAGACCATTAGGGTCTCGGCATGATGGTGATGTTAATTTGTTGTTGTTGCTTGGTTTGGATTTGGAACTTGGATTCGGATTGATTTGGTTAACGCGCCGTAGGAAATAGGGCCGTTAAATTGTTATTGATTTTTTTACATGGTGGACTTGAGATTATATTTGTGAGCTTATGATATATACATGTGTTGATTTTGAGCCAAGTCGGGTGTCACCGAGACTTTTTAGTCTCGGCTTGGCCTCGACAAGCCGAAACAATGCTATTAGACTAAATTTGGACATTGGATATTGTGGTTGACAATTTGACCCGAGAGTTAATAAAACTCGGACTCGTGACTCGAAACGGATAATAACTCGATATATATTATATATATATATAAATATATATTATATATATATATGTATATTATATATATATATATATATATATGTATATATATATAATTGTTTGGAAATATATATATGTAATTAGAAATGGAAATAAATAACAACGGCTAATACGGGGAATATTAATTAACAATAAGTCATTTGTTATTTAATATTTAACGGAAATTTTTATTTAAAAATTAGACGTTATAAACGGAACGTTTAAATAAATTTGGGTTATTAAATGTTTTGAGGGCACGCAAATCGAGAAATGTTATTTAAGGAAGTATTAGTGATTATGTGGGATTGATGTCAAGTTACGGATCGGTTTAACATTAATATAACTGACCGACACGGTTATCGGACTTACTGGACTGATCAGTCCAATAAGAGCCCGACAAAGATGTCGAAGGACTTTATTAATGGGAAATTCATCCTTATAGCTTACTTTTTATTCGTGATATGACTTTAAATTAATAAGTAAGACAAAAGAATGGTTAGGCTTATCAAGTTGATGAATTTGATAAGTACCCAACCATTCGTTCGAATACCTTAGTAAGTCTTAAGGTTTTATCACTTGGTTTTGTATTGATGTTTGAGTTTTAGTCGTAGAGATTGTTTGGGATATTGCAACAACTTGACGTATTGTTATTTGATAATTGTGTTTTGAGTCGTTTAGGTTTTGGTCTTTTGTTTGGCGTGTGTTCACTAGAGTCAGTGTCGTGTCTTCACTGCACACACGATGATACCAAACACTAGTCAATGGTTTTAACAAGAATGTTTTGGAAATAAAAGTGGAATATACTTGGGTATAGTTCGGAAATTGATATGCTTTTGAATATACGTTAAGATAAGTTTTATATTATTAGGTTGTGTCGAGTCCGTAGTTGCCGTGACGTGTTAGCTGATGTTGTGCTTTTCCACTATTGATTTGTGTGTTGTGCTTTGCTTGATCGAGGTGAGTTTCATAGCCTCACTTTTACACTTATACTGCTATTTGCAAAACTTGTGGTAAGAAAACGTGCAAAACCGTTTTGAATGGACCAAAGGATATTTTCGTTTTTATTATGTTTGCTATGTTAACTGGCTATGGTTATATGTTGTATGAGCTACAATGGTGTAGGATTTCTGTTGTATGAGCTGCAATTGTGCAGGATTACTCGATATGTGATGCAATAGTGAAGGAATATTAATGCATGTGCTGCAAGTGTGCAGAACTTTACAGTTCACCTATAGGGATGATTGCAATGTTTGGATGCACTTATATGTGTGTATGATTGGTTGGTTTGTGACATATTCCAATATAGCAAACATGTTAATGATTTGGTCCACTAGTATACGTTGTGTCTAAACCTATGAACTCACCAGCGTTAGCTGACCCTTTTTAGCATGTTTTCTTAGGAAACTAAAGGTGATTATCTTGGATGAACGCTATTTGGAGGCTTGGCAAGTGGCATGGTTGAAGGATCAACTAAGACTTTGATAATTCTTTTGGGGACCTATCTTATGTTTCTTTTGGGCCTTAATTTCAGTACTTTTGATTAAATGTAAACTTGAAGTTTGGATTTTGAAAGATTTTATTTAAACGGATATGTTATCCCGTTTTCTTATGCTTATGTTGTGAACCAATCCCGTAGCACCCTAATGCTTGTTTTTGTCTTCCGCTGAACCAAATTTGGGGGTGTTACAGATTGGTATCAGAGCTCAAGGTTATAGAGAACTGGGTACTTATCAAGAACCTAGACTATAACCATTTTCCAAAAAAAATGATCCTTGACCGATATATGCTAGCCTGCCAAGCCGAAGCCTCGTGAGTTGAAAATTGGAATATTATGAGAATGCGTTATGATTGATAAATATTGGAATTTATGTGAAAGATTTTGGTTATATGCTAGAATGATACATTATGACTTATGCGGTATTTGTTTTGAACATGTTTAGAGTAATGCGGTATTCATTGATTAATTGGTTTGGATATAGTTGATGATATTTGGATGTTGGGGAAGTCTTGATGTAATTTTGGTTTATGAGATTAGTTATTTTTGTACACTTATACCTACCCTATACCGTTGTCACAGACTATGCCTTCTTTAGCACTTGATGTCTATGAGGAGATCCTTGCTGCTACATCCCGCTCAGCACGGTCTCTGACGACTCCAACTCAGGACGATCATTATGCGATTGTTCGACACTCAGCTCTTGCTTCATCATCACCAGTCACCCCTGTGTCACAGACTTCACTCACTTCTCAGCCATCACCATCATCAGCTGGTCGCCCTAGTCCTTTACGACAGCTTACCTTGCACTAGGTATTAGCCCGAGCTCAGACTCCTCGGCTTACCTGCCGCACTAATACTCACATGTCGGTGCGACCACCATCACCACCCATGCATTTCTCAGCTCCCTCTCTTCTGTCATCACCACTTTCATCATCATCCCACCGAATACCTCGATCACCTACTCCATCATCTCATGATTCACCTGCCCCACAGAGACGTCGTTTCAGAGACCCACACTCAGAGGATGAGGATGAGGATGGGGATGAGGACGTTGACCCTGAGGAGGAACCTCAAGAGAAGGAGGAGGTTAACCGAGATGAGGTCATCCCACCAGATCAGAGTCCTGCACCTTTAGTGCACTCACCTGGACCAGGCTCCCCCTGGCACATGCCTGAGCCTGATTCACCAGAGCAGTCGTTCGAGCTGGCCTCACCTCCTCACTCACCTGAGCCAGAGAGTCCACCAGCCCCAAACACCCCATCAGAGGTTGCCTCAGAGGCAGCAGCCCATGGGGAGATTGGTCAGATTTGGGAGCAGATCACCACCCACCAGGAGAGGATCAGTCAGTTAACTGATCGATTAGTAGGTGTTTCAGTAGCGAGATTTGGTGAGGTTGAGAGAGATGTGGGGGTATTGTTTGGTAGGACCACGTCATTGAGACGTGACTTGTTGGATTGACGTGATGCGTTTAGAGATTTGCAGAGAGGTATCATGACTGCTCGGGATACTGATAGAGCCCTTTTGCGTAGAGTCACCGAGCAGCAGACTGAGATTACTCAGCTCGGGAGAGACCGCGAGTCAAATCGCATTGAGATCTCATCTATATAGAGACAGATGACGGATCTGGAGACTACCTTGAGAGAGATCCGTCGAGATCATGGCTAGATGTACCTGGATTTGTGACTATTTTGCCATCCCTAAACTGAGGAGTCCTTAGTTAGAGATGTTAGTTTCATTAGCTATCTTTGTTATCCTTGTTTATCGGTATCGTCTATGACGATCAGTTATCATTTCATTATGTTGTACTTCGGGAACAACTACCTCAAATTTGTTGGAAGTGATATGGCTTATGCTATGACTTTGGAACAGTTCAAGGCTTTGTTGATTAAGAGCTACTATCCATGAAATGAAGTTAAGAAACTGGAAATTGAGTTTTGGAACCATAAGATGAAAGGTACCGACATGACAACCTACAACCGCCGCTTTCAAGAGTTGTCATTACTTTGCCCAAAGATGGTTCGTACCGAAGCACTCAAAATTGAGTGATACACTGATGGTTTGCCATTGGCTACTAGGAATGACATGATTGCTGCAAACCCGACAAATCTCCATGAGGCCATCATGATAGCTCAACGCCTAATGGATTCATTGGTTCTTGAAAATGCAGAAAAAGGAAGGAATGATAAGAGGAAGAGGGATGATCAGTCTAAGGTTAATGACCACCCGAATAAATGGCAAGAGGTCTCCAAAGTTTATGTTATCGGGGATGGGGAAAAGAAGAGTTATAATGGGAATCAGCCGAAATGCACCCGTTGTAAGCGTCATCATCACGGACAGTGTACTATGGTGTGCCACAAATGCTCTAAGGTAGGACACATAGCCCGGGAATGTAAGTCTCGACCCCTTACGATGGTTCAAACTACCACAGAAACAGATTGGAAGGCTAGTGTCACCTGCTACGGATGTAGGAAAAAGGGACACTATAGGAATGAGTGTCGAGGGCCGTGGAACCGAGGGAACCAAGAGAATGGAGGACACCCAGGGAATGGGTGGAACCAAGGAAACCGAGGGACGGGGGGAAATGGGCATAATCAAGGTAACAAGGGAGCAGGAGGAAATAGGGGAAACCAAGGCACTGGAAATCATCAGGGAGAAGTTGGAGCAGCCCAAGGAAGAGTATATGTTATTGGGAAGGAGATCAGGGAGGACCCGAACGTTATCACTGGTATGTTCCTTCTTAACAATCGTTATGCTTCCATATTGTTTGATACTGGTGCCAATAGGAGTTTTGTATCCACTACGTTTATGCCTTTGCTTGAAATTCCCCGACAGCCTTAGGTATTGGTTACGATGTAGAGTTAGCTAATGGTAACCTTGAAAGGATAGACACCATCATTTGCGGTTGTACGATGAACTTTCTAAACCATCCTTTCAATATCGACCTCTTAACCGTCACATTAGGTAGTTTTGATGTCATCATCGGTATGGACTGGTTATCCAAGTGTCGTGCCAATATTATTTGCGATGAGAAAATTGTTCGTGTGCCTTACGGAAAAGAAATCCTAAACATACAAGGGTATAGGAGCGATCGTGGAGGTATCTCCAGATTGAACATTATCTCTTGTACTAAGGCACATAAGTATATAGAAAAAGGGTATTACCTCTTCTTGGCCCAAATTTCTGAGAAGAAAGGGAAGGAAAAGGGTGAAAAACGTACAGAAGATGTACCTATCATTCGAGATTTTACAGAAGTATTTCCAGATGACTTACCTGGAATCCCACCAGTGAGACAAGTCGAATTTCAGATTGAGTTGATGCCTGGTGCTGCACCCGTAGCCCGAGCACCTTATCGACTCACCCTACTGAATTGGAAGAGCTGTCAAAATAGTTGGCAGAGTTGTCGGAAAAAGGATTTATACGACCGATTTCCTCACCATGGGGCGCTCCAGTATTGTTTGTGAAGAAGAAGGATGGATCTTTTCGCATGTGCATTGACTATCGAGAGTTGAATAAGTTGACAGTGAAGAATCGATACCCTCTACCCATGATCGACGATCTGTTTGATCAACTTCAAGGATCGAGCGTTTACTCAAAAATTGACTTACGATCTGGATATCACCAGCTTAGAGTTCGGGAAGAAGATATTTCAAAGACTGCGTTCAGAACTCGTTATGGACACTACGAATTCCAAGTGATGCCGTTTGGTTTAACTAACGCACCAGCGGTATTCATGGATCTCATGAATCGAGTGTGCAAACCTGATGCGTGTGTTGCGTATTCCTCTAATTTATACCTACGGTATGTCGTTGTGGTTTTAGCAGTATTCAAGTTTTAAATTTATATTTAGCCGACTTATCAATAAACACACACTTTAACGAGCAGTGTACCCGGTCAGTATGAATATAATGGTAAGTAGAGTGTCGATCACTAAGAGTGGAACGTATTATCTAGTTATTCTAATCAGTATTTTAATAAATTAAGTTAGCTATACAACCTAATCTAACGCAAGGGGGATTTGGCCTAAGAGACTGGTACGGTTTGGTTATGATTAAATATAAACTAAACTAATAGGCACAAATCAGCGATTAGCACACACGTACACAGATAGATACTTGAGACAATAAGAAGACCTGTCCTGATAGTTAAGTAGCTTGTCACTTGTTTTATTGCTAGTTTTATATGAAGTGTATAGTTCGATGCAACGCATCGAGATTTAACCCTTTCTCGTTGGTTCTAATCTTATCGGCGAGTAAACCCTTAATGATTACTTATGTCTATCCTACTTATCTTTCTTCCTACTTTTCTACAGACGATAGAATGCATAGGCGATAGAATAAATAGGCGAGGACAGAGGCATGGCGACCCGATCAATGCTCAGCTAGACACAGAGGTTATCAATGCACTAATAAAAGTCACCAAAGACATCAACATATAAGCTATAATTAATGGGAAAGCAATTTTAAGGGGAGTTGAAGTGCATGATTAAATCAATGACACAAGCCCATCAATCCTGATAAATTAAAGTGTACTAATACAATAAAACAAAACTACTTAATGAATTGAATACATGAAGGACCTTCTTACAGCTCTTGTATCTTCGTTTAGGGTGTGTCTTGTGCTGCTACTTCGTCTGAATTCGTCCTAGGGTTTCTTCGGTCTTCGGTCTTGTTAGCTAAATGTCCGAACCTCGAAATTCGTCTGACTTTGGGGTATTTATAGTTTCTGTCTGAGGGCTAGATGCGGCGCATAGGATAAGTAGATGCGGCGCATTGACTTAACTTCGCGTGGGGTCCAAGATTAATATATTCAGGAATATTCGTACACCGCCTTAAGATGCGGCGTAACTCCATTTATAGATGCGGCGCATGTCCTTGCTGTCTTGGATCGTAGCTTGTGAAATCTTGATAGTGATGCGCCGTATGTTAGGAGTAGGATGCGGCGTATCTGGAGCAGAATGATCTTGATCTTGTACATTTCAGTAGACTCTTAGCATCTTGCTTGTTTTGCTCCATAATTAGTCCAAAATCGCCAAGTTTCACATAATACTTGTTTTTTCCTGAGAATTACAAAAGTAAACATTAAAGTATCAATTCTCACAGATAATATAGTAAAACAAGTCAAATAAATAGGATAAATGATGATAATAAAATGTACTTATTTGAGTTCATCAAATATCCCCCCACTTGAACTTTACTTGTCCCCAAGTAAACCTTAGAATAAGTCTTATGAAAATGTATCCTAAAAGATATTAGGATTTATTTTTATATTTAAGCATGTATTCATTTTTGTCATAATCACACAACCAAACACTTAACGAATTAGAAATAAAATAAAATATTCTGATAAAAGCAAATCTAATCGTTTAACTGTCCAGTCGTGACGAATATTCTATCATAAGCTTGGCAAGTATACGCATCTCCTCCACTAAAGCCAAGGAATAACAAGTCTAAAGCGGTAAAAAGGGTTTGTTGGTTAAGGGTTAATCATTCTTCTTAATCTCTATCGATTTCAAATTCCAGAAAAGGCGACAAAATCACAAATACATGATCGAATCCACGACCACGATACTTGCAATTGCTCAAATCCTTAACTCGAATAGGCTAAAGATAGGACCAAGTAATCTTTACCAATAATATTATATCAAAAAGGGCGACAAAATCATAAATACATAGCCGAATCCACGACTACGATACTTAAGATTGCTCAAATCCCTAATCTCAATAAATCAAAGGTTTGGATAAAGAATAATATAGGGTATGGATAATATTTGGGATACAAATTGGTGTAAAATGAAAAATAAACAAAACAGATAAATTAAAATCCTAAGTGTGGTTAATCACTATCCCAACCATCCCATGAATAAGACTCATATCATTGAATAACTCACGCTTTAACACTTGAAACACACGCTTTAGGTAGACACAAATTATACTCAACAAGATCTCAATCAAAAGAATAACCTTAGTTGGCGTTCCCATAACGTCCAACTCCCATTCAATCCATAAATATAATATACAACAAATAGTGGTGATAACGACCACTTAATACAAAACTTTAGATAAGTTGGTTAAAACAAACTTCCAACTTTTTCTTTCTTTTTCTTTTCTATTTTTTCGATTTTTTTTTTTTTTTTTTTTTTTTTTTTTTTTTTTTTTGACATCACAAACATAAATATAGATGTGTAAAATTTCACCACATCACTATAATGATAACTCTGGATAATTTTTCCATACTTTTCATGACTTCAGAAATAACGGTGATAGCGAAAGTAGTAAACACACAAAAAATAAACTCAAAGATATACAATATTTACTTTCATACCAATTGCATTGTGCAATTTCCTGACTCTACCAAAGATAATGAATTACGCACGCGAACACAGGTAATGTAAGGAAACACACTTTGCCTAAAGCAATTAACCAACCACGGATTTTAATCTACAGGATAGGCTAAGGTGTAAGGGTGTAACGAAACATTATAACAAAGGTGTAAGAAACGAAAGGAATGGCTCTGAGTGTTTTTCTAGGGGTATCTTACTCTAAAAGTGAGAGTAACAAAAGGGTTTATACGGGGGTTAACTAACCAGTGTAGTTAGCTAATATCACATAACATATAAAGGCTATTTGGGTGTAATCCTAGAAATTTACCAATTTAGACAAGTCATTCCAATTATAAAGATAATACTTATTATGGTGGTCTCGAATAGTATACAAGCCAAGTTCTAAAGTTTACAAGTCACCGGCACACTCATAGATTTGTGAATTTTGAAAAGTTCACAATTTTTGAAAATAATGTTATGTGTGCAGCTATGTAATTTAGACTTTAATCAAAAACATGCTAAAAATTTTAAATTTGGATATATTAAGCACATTTTAAGCATATTTTGAAAAAGTTCAGGACAAGTAAGTGTTCTAATTCTCCAATCCCCCCACTTAAGTTTAACAACGTCCTCGTTGTTTGTATCAAAGGTTAAAAACTGGAAAATAAAAGAATTAGAACAGAAAAACTCCCCTGAGATTTGCTCGGTATGATCCTCCATTATTCGTATAAGAGCAAAAATCAACTTTCTTGTGGATGATAACGTTTAAGCTTCATATTTGATGTATCCACAGGAAATGCAGGAATCTATAATACCATCAAGACTTAAACACACCTGAGTTAAGAAGGTTCAAACTTGCATAATACATTAGTAGTTAGGAAAAATAAAACTTAAAAAATTAAATTGAAAATCATCAGGTCAGTCGATACGCCGTATCTTATGGAAGAAGATACGCCGTATCGAGCCTGGAATAAATACGAATCAGAATAAAAGATGCGTCGCATCCTTAACCAGGGATGCGCCGCATTAAAATAAACTGACAGAAAGTTTTTAAAGTCAAAAATAAAAATGCAGAAAATAAAGTAAGATATGACCAATGCAGGAGATGCGTCGCATCTTAGGATGAGATGCGCCGTATCTTCTGCGGGCCTGACTGACTCGACACAGAACAGAATGTAAAAATTTTCTCCGGGTTGTCTCCCGGTTAGCACTTGTCTTTATTCCAGAGTCTTCAAGTTAGACTCACGTTCAGCTCCTTATTTTGTTCTTGTTACGTGCCATCCTTCTTCCTTCATCCGAAAGATGTTCTCGTAAAGCTCCGCAACATTTTCTTCCGTACGACTTAATCTAATATATGCTTTGGTCTTCGTCGCAACATATTCCTCATCAGGTCCCAAAGAGTATTTGATGACTTTAATTTTTTCAGAAATAATCATGGGTGGCTTATTATAGGGGATCCCAAGTAGTTGATATTTTCTCTTGGTGAATTCTTCATCGTCTATATCAACAAACTTAAAATAAGGATCCTTATTCAAATAGTCATCAAGTTCATCAATCAATTCTTCTCGCGACTCATCGTTATTATCATAGGGATCATAATTAACCACGTTAAAGGACTGATAATAATCTTGAATCTCATCCCACTCATTTTTCAATTCCCATTGCAAGCGTCGACTAAGCTTAGTGTAATCATCAAATTGTCCATGCACCCATTCCCAGAAAGTAGTGTCCAATGCTCCCTTAAGTTCTTTTAAGTAGTTGATTCTACCTTTTTCTTGCAAAGCCTCTGCTTTACGTGGGCAGTCTTCAACTTTTTCATACCAATCGTCGTCTTCAAAGTATACATCGTTTCCAACCCGTTTCATTCCAATTATACTTCCCCCATTACAGGTTCCATCATTCTTATAATCACAGGTTGGCCATACACTACTTCCATCCTTGAAACAGAAAGGTGTACAAGTGTGATTAATATGCTCAAATTCCCATGGTTTATCCCAAACCCATGGTATTTGGTCATTCCATTCGTAGTACCAGGTGTTTTTGAAATCATCATAAGTTTTGAATCCTGGTAGATCTCCAGTAAGCACATCAGCGTCGATTTGAAGGAGGTAATTAAATTCTTTAAATTGTTTGCACAAGGGTGTCTCATAATTGAACACATCAATGTCTATCCTGAATAATTCTTCAATCCCTTCACTCGATTATTGAATTGTCATCAGACGATCCATTGTTGCTCTCTACTTCCTCATCATCCCCTCTCATCCAATATACCCATAACACATCTTTGGTAGCACGGTCCATGCACGTATGGTTATTGAACTTACTAGCTAACCAATTTGAAAAATCAACATTGTTAGGATCGTGGTTAACGTCAAAGCTAGTGTTACCAATCATGTTCCTTCTTATCTCCATGAACTCATTAAATTGTTCTTTAAAACTTCGTGTCAACCATGAAGTCACAATCCGTTTGACTTCATTCATAGGAGCAAATTTGGAATTGCCATATTTAAGTTCAAGCCACTCTTCTAAAGAGATATCCATCAACCTTACCAACTTTCCATGAAATAGTATCTCCGATTCAGCATACATACTTTCGTTATCCAGATAGCTCTTATCTAATCCCCAATACTGTTCGGAATAAGGCATATAAGAAGTTTGTATAGGTCGGACTCCATAGCTTTTGTTGCTCGATTTGTTGACTACATTTACTGAGTTCATATATTCAATTTGGAATTTCCCATATTTTTCTTCGATAATAGTCCAAGTTAATCCTTTAGATTCAATGATGGTCCATAAGAGTAACAATTCATCTTCAGTGTAGCTCATTAGTAAATCATAAGAGAATATCCCATCTTCAATATTGCATAAGCGTTTGAATTCCTTATAAGTAGCTTCAAGAGGGGTCTCCTAAGAGAATAAATCGGCATCAATCATGAGCACATTGAAGTTGACATCTTCAAAAACTTCTCTTTCGAATGAATTCGAAAGCAAGAGTTCCTTGGCAAGATATCCGTTCACTGACATGTCTTCCATAGCAAAACCTGTCATTATAGGTAAAATCGTAAGTAGGATTTGTTCGCTAGAAGAGAGATTAATGAATTTAGAAACGGATATAAGAATAAAAATAACTGATATCTGCAGATGATGTGCCGTATCCAAAAAGTTGGATACGCCGTATCTTATAATCGTTGAAATTTAATCAGACTTTTATTCAGAAATCAGATACGCCGCTTAGAATTGAATGCGCCGTATCAGTTTTAATTATCAAAAATCGATATTTATTTAAAATTAAATGCGTCGTATTAACAAAAGTTAATGCGCCGTATTTTCCTTACGTTTCAAAATACAAGATTTTTGATTCAGAAGATATGCCGTATCGATAAAAATCGATGCGTCGTATCTGTTTAATAATTCAAAAACTGTTTTTAATTAAAATAATAAATACGCCGTATCTGTTAAAACAGATGCGTCGTATGGCGTTATCGTTTAGAAAAATTTCTTATTAAAAATAGATACGCCGTATCTTGGGGAAAGATGCGTCGTATCGAATTAATTAAACGCGTTGTATTTTAAAAAAATTAAACGCAATACGCCGTATCTGTGAAAACAGATGCGCCGTATCGTTTGAATTAGCTCAGTACAACGATAGCAAAATACAGGAAAACAGAAAAAAATAAAAACAAAAATAAAATCAAACAAAAAGAAACACAAATTAAAGAAAATTAAAAAAAACACACAAAAACAAAAAATATGCAAATAATACAATGAATGCAATTTAACTAATATACAATGGGGTTAGCGGTTAGAATAAAAATTAAAAAACTAATTAAAAACTAATCAAAATAACAGATAATAACAATTCACCCCCCGGCAGCGGCGCCAAAAACTTGATGGGTGTGTTGCGTATTGCTCTAATTTATACCCACGGTATGTCGTTGTGGTTTTAGCAGTATTCAAGTTTTAAATTTATATTTAGCCGACTTATCAATAAACACACACTTTAACGAGCAGTGTACCCGGTCAGTATGAATATAATGGTAAGTAGAGTGTCGATCACTAAGAGTGGAACGTATTATCTAGTTATTCTAATCAGTATTTTAATATATTAAGTTAGCTATACAACCTAATCTAACGCAAGGGGGATTCAGCCTGAGAGACTGGTATGGTTTGGTTATGATTAAATATAAACTAAACTAATAGGCACGAATCAGCGATTAGCACACACGTACACAGATAGATACTTGAGACAATAAGAAGACCTGTCCTGATAGTTAAGTAGCTTGTCACTTGTTTTATTGCTAGTTTTATATGAAGTGTATAGTTCGATGCAACGCATCGAGATTTAACCCTTTCTCGTTGGTTCTAATCTTATCGGCGAGTAAACCCTTAATGATTACTTATGTCTATCCTACTTATCTTTCTTCCTACTTTTCTACAGACGATAGAATGCATAGGCGATAGAATAAATAGGCGAGGACAGAGGCATGGCGACCCGATCAATGCTCAGCTAGACACAGAGGTTATCAATGCACTAATAAAAGTCACCAAAGACATCAACATATAAACTTTAATTAATGGGAAAGCAATTTTAAGGGGAGTTGAAGTGCATGATTAAATCAATGACACAAGCCCATCAATCCTGATAAATTAAAGTGTACTAATACAATAAAACAAAACTACTTAATGAATTGAATACATGCAGGACCTTCTTACAGCTCTTGTATCTTTGTTTAGGTGTGTCTTGTGCTGCTACTTCGTCTGAATTCGTCCTAGGGTTTCTTCGTCTTCGGTCTTGTTAGCTAAATGTCCGAACCTCGAAATTCGTCTGACTTTGGGGTATTTATAGTTTCTGTCTGAGGGCTAGATGCGGCGCATAGGATAAGTAGATGCGGCGCATTGACTTAACTTCGCGTGGGGTCCAAGATTAATATATTCAGGAATATTCGTACACCGCCTTAAGATGCGGTGTAACTCCATTTATATATGCGGCGCATGTCCTTGCTGTCTTGGATCGTAGCTTGTGAAATCTTGATAGTGATGCGCCGTATGTTAGGAGTAAGATGCGGTGTATCTGGAGCAGAATGCTCTTGATCTTGTACATTTCAGTAGACTCTTAGCATCTTGCTTGTTTTGCTCCATAATTATTCCAAAATCGCCAAGTTTCACATAATACTTGTTTTTTCCTGAGAATTACAAAAGTAAACATTAACGTATCAATTCTCACAGATAATATAATAAAATAAGCCAAATAAATAGGATAAATGATGATAATAAAATGTACTTATTTGAGTTCATCAAAACCCTATTTGGATAAGTTTGTGATAGTATTCATAAACGATATCCTGATCTACTCAAAGAATAAAGAAGAGCATGAAGAGCATCTAAGACTTATCATGGAGTTACTGAAGCTGTAACAACTATTTGCCAAATTCTCTAAGTGTGAATTTTGGATTCCAACCGTACAATTCTTGGGTCACATGGTTGATAGTCAGGGAATTTATGTGGATCCCGCGAAGATCAAGTCCATCAAGGAATAGGCCGCTCGAAAACCCCAACTGAAGTTCGTCAATTCTTAGGCCTAGTTGGCTATTATCGGAGATTCATCGATGGATTTTCTAAAATAGCCAAGTCCCTAACTAAACTGACTCAGAAGAATGTAAAGTACGAATGGGGAGAAGAAGAAGAAGCTTTTCAACTATTAAAAGAGAAGTTTTGTAGTGCACCTATCCTAGCCCTACCCGAAGGAAGCGAAGACTTCGTCGTATACTGCGATGCTTCACACAAAGGTTTAGGAGCTGTCTTAATGCAACGGGAGAAAGTGATAGCATATGCTTCAAGACAGCTTAAGACCCATGAGAAAAACTACACTACTCATGACTTAGAATTGGGTGCCGTGGTGTTTGCACTCAGAATATGGAGACATTATCTGTATGGCACTAAGTGCATTGTGTATATCAACCATAAGAGTTTCCAACACATCTTGGACCAGAAGGAGCTGAACATGAGACAGAGTCACTGGTTAGAACTACTCAGTGATTACGACTGCGAGATTCGATATCATCCTGGTAAGGTAAACGTTGTTGCTGATGCTCTTAGTCGAAAGGAGAGAATACCATTGTTACGAGTTAGATCCTTGGGAATGACAATTAGTTTACCATTACCATCCCAAATTCTTGAAGTCCAAGCTGAGGCGTTAAAGGCAGAAAACCGACCGGCTAAAAATCTCTATGGAATGGTGGAAAGCAAAAATGGTTTCATAAGGCATTCCGATGGAATACTATGCTTTGGGGAAAGAAGCTGGATACCACTCTATGGAGGAATTCATGAGTTGATTATGCACGAGTCGCATAAATCAAAATACTTCATTCATCTCGGATCTGATAAAATGTACCAAGAACTGAAGAAACTGTATTGGTGGCCTAACATGAAGGCTGATATAGCCCTATATGTCAGTAAGTGCTTAACATGTTCGAAGGTGAAGGCCGAACATCAGAAACCATAAGGGTTATTGATTCAACCTGTGTTGATGCAAATAATGTTCTAAAGATGTTATTTATATCTTTCGATAACTACACGTTTTGATGATAACAAAATGTGAAAACACTTTACGTCAAAATTAACGTAAACAAGCTTGTAGTCAAAATATCCCGTTTCTACGTAAATCATTCTAGGTAAGAACAAACAAATTTACAACTTGACAAATGATCAAAGAAGTGAATTTGAGTTTCAAACTTCACATTTTTAATGTGACAAAACATTTTTTTCAAAAATACACTTTACAAATTAATTTTGAATTATAAAGAAATGTTTTATTGGAAAAATAAGTTTAAAAATCATAACAGCTATTTTCCCCCCAAATCAGCTCCAAACTTCCCCAAATAAACTTTCATAACTAAAAACAAAAAATAGAGCATCTTTGTCTGGCACGGTACCATGGTACCACTATAACGGGCAAATTTTTTCTGCCTATAAATACCAGTCCAATTCACAGTTTTTGGGCATCCTTTTTCACATACAACTTTCTGAGTTTAAAACTCTTATCACATTTACTCTCCTTTGATCATTTAGTTAGTTTTCTTTTGTTTAAAAAGTGATCCTATAATCCAACCAAGTGATCACATTCATTCCTCTACTAGTGCAAGAGAAGAACACAAAGTATCAAGAAGATACAAGGTGTTGTAGTCATAGTTTAGTGCACTTGTAACATTTGTTACATACTTGTTGTATCCTAGCATACACCAAGTTGATGTTTCTTTTGTGTAGTTTGTTAGTGCGCATCATTGTGATACTGTTGAGATCTTGGAGATCTCTTGTAGCTTGTGTGATTGTTTATTGATCAAGTGGATCAAGGGTTGATTGGGTAGATCGTGTGAAGTGTGTTGATTGTATGATTTAGTAAGGATCGTGTGGATCATGGTAGATTGGTACTAGCTAAGATTATTACTCGACATTTAGCTTAGTGTCGAAAATTGTGATAAGCGACGTTGTACGGTTTTCTCCGCCTGAAGGGAGCTTTGCTGACATAGTGCTTAGAACTCTTGAGTTGGGTACTCGGGGAGTGGAGTAGGGCAAAAAAGGGCTTCGTGACTGAACCACTATAAATCTCATTGTCTCGGTTTGATCTTTCCATCTCATTTCTTTATACTTATTGTTTTTGTTAGATAGTTTAACTTAGTGTTCATATTGGTGTTGATTAATTTCACAAAAGAATTGAATCAATGTTTTTCACAAACAAACTTTTATAACTAACGAAAAACTGGTAAAACTATTCAACACCCCTTCTAGTTTTCCAAAATTGGTATCAGAGACAGATCAGGCAAAATTTTAAAATAAATTGTATTTTAAAACTTGAATCGATCAATGGATTTGGACAAATATCAAGAAGGGCAATCTATGCAAAGACCACCACTTTTTGAAACCGATTGTTTTATATATTGGAAAATAAGATTCGAAGCGTATGTGAAATCAAAATAAATTGATCTTTGGAATATTATTACCGAGGGTGACTTTCAACCCATTGAAAAGAATCCGGAAATAAAAAGGGATGAAATAGTTCCTTATAATAAACAAAGTGATAACCTTAAAAGAAAACTAGCAAAAAATGATGAGGCTAAAATGATGATTTATAATGCTTTGCCGAAAAAGGAATTTGAAAGAATTTTTATGTGTAACACGGCAAAAGAAATTTGGAAAACTTTGTTAGTCACTCATCAAGGTAATAATCAAGTCAAAGAGAACAAGATAGATCTTCTTGTGCAACAATATGAACAATTTTCCATTCCGGAAGATGAATCTATTGATAATGCCTTTGCTAGATTTAATACTATTATTACTAGTGGCTTAAAGCTCTTGATGAAGGTTATTCTAGCAAGAACTATGTTAGGAAGTTGGTGACATTATCACTTGATGAACTAATAGGAAACTTGAAAGTTCATGAAATGATAATCAAGAAAGACTCCGACATAGTCAAAGGTAAAAGTGAGAAAGTTAGATCTCTAGCATTGAAAGCCAAAAAGGAGTCTAGTGATGAGGAAAGTTCGGATTCCGATAGTGAAGATGAAGAGTATGCATTAGCGGTTAGAGATTTTAAGAAGTTCTTTAGGAGAAGAGGTAGATTTGTTAGACAACCTCGTGATGAAAAGAAGTCATTCCAAAAGAATCAAGATGAGAAGAAAGGAAAGAGTGATAGGAAATGCTTTAGATGTGGAGATCCTAATCATCTCATCGGAGAGTGTCCATACCACCGAGAACAAACAACCAAAGAGCTTTTGTAGGAGGCTCTTGGAGTGATAGCGGTGAAGAAGAAGAGAAGCCCAATGACGAAACATGTCTTCTGGCTCAAGCTTCCAATGAGGTACTTTCTGACTCTTCTTACTATAGTGATGATAATTCTTCAATAGATGGCAACATACTATACGATAAATATAATAAATTATGTGAAGTAAGTTCTAAAATCATAACTAGAAACAAAACACTAAAAGTAACATTGCATAAACTCGAAGTGCAAATTTTAGAACTAAAAGACCAAGTAAAAAGACTTGAGAAAAATAAAGAAATAGATATTGGATGTGGGTCATGCATATGTCTTCGAGTAGAGAATGAAAAACTCAAAGAAAATGTCGTTAAAATTATTAAGTTTGAAAAAGGAACAAAGGCACTTAATGACATGCTTGAAAACGTTAGGTATAGTGAACATGCCAGAGCGGGCTTAGGATTTGACCCACATAAAGCTTCCACAAGTGAAACTAAACAAGTAAAAATTTTAAAATCTTGAAAATCTGAAATACAGAGGATGACACCATTAATGATGGGAACGGCACCACTAAATTTAGTGGTACCGTGGTACCGTCCGCTTCTAAAGTTAGAACATGGTCGATTTTAAAAAATAACTTAAGTCCTAAACCGAGTCACATAGTAGTTAATAATGTTGGAGTACCTAGCACTGGTAAAAGGGAGGTCAAAAGATTTTACAAACCTTTGTCAACTCCCGGACATGGATTTGTAAGACCCGATACTAGATCAAAGACTCCTCCACCTAGAAAAATAAATGTTCCTAAACCATATCATGTTTATAAACTCAAGAAAGCACTCTATGATCTTAAACAAGCCTCTAAAGCTTGGTATGACATACTAAAGGCTTTCTTACTTAAACATGAATATACCATATGAATGGTTGATAACACACTTTTCATGAAGAAACTAAATTCACATCCCATGTCTGGGGTTTAGGAACATTTGTTTTTCTAGGTGGAGGAGTCTTTGATCTAGTATCGGGTTTTACAAATCCATTTCCGGGAGTTGACAAAGGTTTGTAAAATCTTTTGACCTCCTTTTTACCAGTGCTAGGTACTCCAACATTATTAACTACTATGTGACTAGATTTAGGACTTAAGTTATTTTTTAAAATCGACCCTATTCTGACTTTAGCAGCGGACGGTACCACGGTACCACTAAATTTAGTGGTGATGTTCCTATCATTAATGGTGCCGTCCTCTGCTATTTCAGATTTTCAAGATTTTACAGATTTTACTTATTTAGTTTCACTTGTGGAAGCTTTATTTGGGTCAAATCCTAAGCCCGCTCTGGCATGTTCATTATACCTAATGTTTTCAAGCATGTCATTAAGTGCCTTTGTTCCTTTTTCAAACTTAATAATTTTAACGGCATTTTCTTTGAGTTTTTCATTCTCTACTCGAAGACATATGCATGACGTACATCCAATATATATTTCTTTATTTTTCTCAAGTCTTTTTACTTGGTCTTTTACTTCTAAAATTTTCACTTCGAGTTTATGCAATGTTACTTTTAGTGTTTTGTTTCTAGTTATGATTTTAGAACTTACTTCACATAATTTATTATATTTATCATATAGTATGTTGTCATCTATTGAAGAATTATCATCACTATAGTAAGAAGAGTCGGAATGTACCTCATTGGAAGCTTGAGCCATAAGACATGTTTCGTCGTTGGGCTTCTCTTCTTCTTCACCGCTATCACTCCAAGAGTCTCCTACAAAAGCTCTTTGGTTGTTTGTTCTCGATGGTTATGGACATTTGTTGGGATTCTTGATTTGATGAGACAAAGTAAATAGAAGAGTGAAACAAAAGGGCTTAAAGTGACAAAAGATGAAAGTTCAAAAGAAAGAAAAGATTACTACGAGATCTTTTATTTTTAGTATATATCTTTTGTAAACCATAGATCATCTATTATATAAAGAGATCAAGGGTACATAGGTTTTATTGTGTCTTCCATAATGTAGTGAATTAAATTGGTGTGTGTGTGTGTTCTAGGCGTTTGATCATAGAAAATGCCTAGGTACTTTAGCTTTCAAGAATCGTTTGATTCCCTGTTATAGTAGATAACACATTATTAATATAATTGAAAGCTTTGTTGGGAAAAACCTTGTTCAATAACATATGATGTCTTATTTAATCCGCAGTGCATATTGTTTGTCTATGTTATTGTTTAACCCTAGAGGCTCAAAACGATCCATGAGTTATTCTAAACTCAACAACATTCTCCGATGAGATGATTAGGATCTCCGCATCTGAAGCATTTCCTATCACTCTTTCCTTTCTTCTCATCTCGAATATTTTGGAACGACTTCTTTTCATCACGAGGTTGTCTAACAAATCTACCTCTTCTCCTAAAGAACTTCTTAAAATCTCTAACCGCTAATGCATACTCTTCGTCTTCACTATCGGAATCCGAACTTTCCTCATCACTAGACTCCTTTTTGGCTTTCAATGCTGGAGATCCAACTTTCTCACTTTTCCCTTTGACTATGTCGGAGTCTTTCTTGATTATCATTTCATGAACTTTCATGTTTCCTATTAGTTCATTAAGTGATAATGTTGCCAAGAAACAAACGACTTTTGCTATCTCTACAACCGAAGCGGAATACTTAAGCGCCGAAAAGGCATGACAACAAGCACTATGGATGAAACAAGCTCTAATCGACTGCAACATCCACCTCAATGACATTCCTTTGAGGTGCGACAACCAAGGTGTAATTGACTTGACCAAGAACCCCGTGCAATGCTCGTGTACGAAGCACATCGAAGTACGTCATCTCCCCCGTCGCGATAATGCCCAAAGAGGAAACATTTCTATCAAAAAGGTTCACTCAAAGGACAACATCGTCGACATACTAACCAAAGCACTCAAACTAGAATCCTTCAACTATCTACGTCTAAGTCTAGGAATGATCCTGTGAATTTCTTAATTTACGTGTGTTCGAGAACATCTTCTGAATCTCATCTTATGACTATTTAAATATTTCACTAGAAATATTAAGTCATCCGTCTTATCCCACTAATGACTGGTTACGTATTTCCTTAGAAATATTGAAGTAATCCTTTCACGTCTGGCTTCGTCGTTCAAATCTCAATGGACTCATCTCGTAAAAGAGTTTATGACTATCTAAATATTTCATTGGAAACATTAAAGTCATACCTCGTATCGCTCTAATGACTACCTATGTACTTCCTCCGAAATATTAAAGTCATCTCTTATCGTCTAGTCTAGTTCCTTTCTTTAAAAGAGTTTATTAGATATAAACTCTCTCCTCGCGTAAAAAAGTCTCACTAAATAAGTGAGATTTATTCGTCAAAAATCAAATGGGACAAAATCAGTCTCAGCAATGCACGACACCACTAAATTTAGTGGTACCGTGCATCTGATAGTCCCCGTTTTCTTCCTTTTTCCCTCTGGTTACTCATTCAAAACAAAATACCAACTTCCCCTTTTGCTATCAAAACCGAATATCACACCCTAATCCAATTACACTCTTGTCAATCATGATCGAGGAATTGCATTTAAAGATTATCAATCACTACATCTTACCCAACATCAATTGTAAGTAAATTAACTTTAATTTCTTTCTAATTTGAGTCTAGGGTTTGTTCATATATATAAAATTGAATTGGGGCTTTTCAATTTTGATTGAATTTTTATGCAATTAGGACTAGGATTAGACAATGTATATCTTACATGATTCCCTAAAAATAGGATTTGCATAAACTCTCTCATACTATATACTTTGGTCCAATTTTACTATTTAAATTGGAATTAGATTCAATATTTTTAGTGGAATCATGTCTAGGATACTTAAAATTGGATTAGGAGCTATTAACATTCAAGCTTTTTCAACTCTAAGATTTTTTGCGCCAAATTGTCGCATTTGCCAAACACCCCAATTCCATTGTTTTCGAAAAATTTCACACAACTAGGATCATGAAACATTTTTCGTGCATTGTTGATGCAAACTAAAAATGTTTTCGCATGCATACATGATCTCACAAATATTGATCAAATTACATAACTAATATGTATTCTTCAACATATTTGTTTGAGCAAAAGTGAAGTTAGGAGCGTTTGGGTAATCTCATTATTTTTGTTTTAGAGTCGAGATTACCGCACCTCCACATTTTTTGCATATAGGCTCACACACTAGAGATGTGATCATCAATAATGCAAAAGTTACCACATATATATTTATATATTTTTGTAGGTAACAATGCCTTGTAACGATTACCAAGATACCAAATCCTACATCCCTTCACTAATCGATGATCCAAACATTCCCGATGAGCAAAAAGCTTATCTTCAAAAAGTCCAACATCGATATATACACGAAGGTTGTGTAGTCGATGCTTATTTTGCTCCTTTGGATGGCATAAATGTATGCTTTCCAACAATCGACTTTGATTGTTTATATAAAATAAATGATCAAATTTGTCCTCGTTTCATCCTTAAGTTCTATAGTCGTGTTCGTACCTTCAATGATCTTGAGGGTAATGTCTTCCTAGATTTCTGGATTCGAAATCAAAATATCTTTTTGTCCATCACCGAGTTTGGTGACATTCTGGGTGTTCCTTCCTATGATCAATGTGCCTACACAGAAGACCATTCCTTAGAGTCCCTTTACTATCATCTTGAAAGTGAAGGTCCATATCTAACCAAAATTCACGATCCTCAAACCATAAAGCACCATGTTCAAATCCCTCGTGTCGCCAACACGTACCAAAAACGTGATGGTTCAATAGTCCACCTCGACCCAAACCGAATCTATCTCAAAGAAATTCTTCCCGATCTCAAAAATTGGGAACTCCTTCTTCGTGAGAATGTCTTGTCTCTTGCGGGTAACCGGGATCATGTTCTGGCAAGGCCCACATGCTCTATTGCCTTAGTAATGAGGAGTCATACAACCTCACATACTATATGGAAAAAAGAATGGCTAACATTCGTAGTCGTTCCGATAAGCTCATGCCATACGGTATGTTACTTACTCGTCTCTTTCGTTGGGTCATGGCTAATTACCCACACCTCGAAAACCTTGACTACTTCCTTGTTGATCCCATTATGAAACCCCTTGGTGGACCACAAAGTCGCACAAAGCAACATAGTGACAAAGGGTCAAAACGTGGTCGTAAATCCACTTCCGATGCTACTTTCTCTTCCTCCTCCTTCCATCATGGATCATCATCTCAACCTATGGATGAGGATGATGTTGAAATAAATGAAGAAGGAACCTCTCGTGCACGTACTCCTTCACCTGACACATACATTTGCAATCTTGACACGTCAACCTTCACACTAACAACCGACCTTCCTTACAAAAACACCAACTTAAGTGCATTAATGCGAAGGCAAACGACAATGTACAATCGACAAGTGTCAATGCACGAGCAAACCATCGGGGGGTTCAAGTCAATTGGGAAGGCACTCAAGGGCATCGGCAACAAGCTCAAGAAGTTAGGGATGACAAGAGATTGATTTTTTTAAAAAAATTATTAACTTAAGTGTTATTAAACTAACACTCATGGTGTGACATTTCGTAATTTCATGTCACTAATTTTTATATTTTAATTACCTAACTATTTTATTTTTATTATTATTTTTTTTTATAATTAACTTCGTCGGAAGTTATCCGCGTACGACATAACACGTTCAATTATTCAACCGACACTAGACTATGTCCAGTCTACACTTTTTACACACTTTTGGTTCCTTACAATTCTATTTTTAAAAGTCACTTTTCACTTTTTCCATTTTCACGTAAACCTTGTACCTTTTACGTTTTACGCGATTTAAACCTTCGTTTTTAGATTTTAATTATATTTATACCCTCCGATAAACTCACCACTCATCTAAAATAATAAAATTGAGTCATGATAACAAGTTTTTATATTTTTATATTTTTAGAAGTTTTATATTTTTACGTTACCCGATATTGCGTTACGTGTCTTAAAAACTCTACGTTTGAGTACCGGGAGCAACCTACACTACATTGTACACTCAATACTACAACTAATACTAAAAAAATTCTGCACTCACCCTCTCCTCTCTTGTTTATATCGCCATACACACCACACATGTCCATACTTTGGACAAGTGTTCCCTTAGATCTTCCAAAGGTACTTATCTACCATATCTCACTTCCCACTAACTCATTTCACATGCAAACAACTCAAAAATCTGCATCTCTTCTCCTCTAGGTCGTGGTTCTCAAGCACAAAAACACCATTTTGTGTTGAATTCTATTGAAGAGATTGATGCAAGAATGAAGGCCCTTTGGTGCTAGGTTGCTTCTTGTTTCTTTTTCCTCTTCAAGACTTGTTTCAAAGGTGTTTTTAAAAGACTTTCAAGATGACTCCATGGCTGTGATTTCAAGGTTTCAAGATGTTTTAAAGTATTCTTGGTGGTCTTGGAAGCTAGGGTTATCTCCTTTGGTGTTCTTAGTTTCTTGGGTTTCCTTGGTTTTTCTTGTTGTCATCATGTTCTTCATCTTTTGTAAGGAACCAACACTCACATTTTCTTTTGTTTCTCTACTGTATTTTCATGTAATTTATGTATTTTGTATGTTATATAAGTTCTTGATGCTTGAATATGCTTGGTACATACTAAAAATTACAAGAAAACACTAAAGGACTAGACATGCAAACTGTGATTCTGAATCAGGGGCAAAGATGGAATAAACTGTACTAATCAGTAAACATTGGTCATAAACTAAAAATATGAGGTTGTAGATCTATGTCTTGCGGTCGTTTTGACGGGTATTTCATTGAATAACTCATTACGATGATTAAACTAGAAATATTTTGGTGAAACATGTTACATCCTGAGTAACATATTTGAAACGTATAAAAGTCATTTTTTTGTGAATAACCCACTGTTACTCAAAGAATAAAAGTTTTAGATAACATCTTAACTTAAACGTGGCCGCAAGAATGAGGTTAATTGGACTTGTAGAACTCTAGATATCGCACTTTTCGCGGGACTGTTGTAATATTAGAAACTTCTGAAGTGAATAATATGGGTAAATGGGTAACTTTGGTACTGTATTGTAATTTTTGACTTAGTGGGACCCACAAAACTTGTTAGTACAGGTGAATACCTTTCCGGGGATATAAAGAACTTAATTTTTCGACTTACGGTTTGGAAGTAACGGATTTTTGGAAATGAACAAGTTATTAAAATTTCTATCAGCATTAGGATAAAAGTATAAAAATGTTTTAAACTTTATAAAAATTGGACCTTTTATACATTTTTGAACCACCTAATATATTTTTGAACCCTCAGGTTTAATGTGAACTTTTTGACTAAAATTGAACCCTTTGACTAAAGTGAACCCTTAGACTTAAATTGGACCCTTAATACTTATTTTGGACTTAAGGATGAAAATAGACATAAAACTTGAATTATTGTAAGAAATACATTTTATACTTGTAAATCATTTTTAAATGCCAAATTAAATCTTGATACTTATTTAAACTTTATGTACTAAGAATAATTGAGATGTAACTTATATAACATATAGTAATGATTGTATCATTATTCTTAGAAGCTAAGACACGCGTATATATTCTAGGTTGCTCGTAAGATTCTTGCGGTTATTTCTTCATTACTTCATTTTGATCGTTCGCTTTGCTATCGGTGAGTTCATAGCCTCGCCTTTACTCATTTTAATGTTTTATAAACCTCGCGAGGGGGATACATGCTAGTTTTTAAAACTGAATACAAGTAGCTTTTGGTATGCTGGACCCGATTACATGATTATAGTTATTGAGTAAACTTTTGCTGCTTAAAGCCCCACATTTCATGAACCGTTAATTCCGTTGGGAACGCTAGTATTATGAATATGCATATTTGGCCTGACAAGCCTGTCCGGATGAGTAGCGCTCATATTTAAACGGGTAGCATAATATTTAGAAGATCTTGGTAAAATTTGCAAACTTACCACTTGGGGGACATTACTTATCACAGTTAAGGTTCGGTGCCATGAGCTCAAACTATAATCAAACTACACGACTTGTATATGCATTACTTGTCGCCCGATGAAAAATACTTGTATTCAACTTATTACTTATTAAACTCTATGAATTCACTCAACCTTTGTGTTGACTTTTTAGCATGTTTATCTCAGGTTCGCAAAGTGTTAAATGCTTGGATGGGCGTGCAAGGACATGGATGGATGGACACGTGTTATTTCACATTCGATGGAACTCAAAAACTTATATTGTGTCTAAATTATGTATCTTTTGGACTTTTGTCCTGGTCAAAACTTTTGGGACCTAACTTCGTTAAACTCTGATTTTATCAAATGTGAACTTTGTTTAAAAACATTTTAAATTATTTTGATGTTTTCTATGATTTCAACTTCGATCCACAAATAACACCCAATTAAGTCTTCCGCTGTAAAACAAGTCTTCCACTGTAAAACATGATTTTTGGGGGTGTTATACTAACACTGATGGGGTCTTGGCTACGGCCATTTGACATTAACAAACTTGGCTTAACCATAACTTAGGATTATTAACTTGGCATGGGTTGCTTCGGGTGTATCATTCCATTTTACCACCCGATGGTATTTAATGAAGCTTAATTCTTGGTTATATTTAGCTTATGAGCTTTATTTAGTTCTTATATTTTATTTTATCTTTTTACATTTTTCTTGCATGATCTAGATGATCATATTACTTGCTAGATTGCATGCTTAATAGTAGCCTAAATTTAGATAATCACATGTTTTTGTTTGCTGCTAGTTGTGGCTATTGTTATGAAACCTATGTGATTATTCTTTAGTGAATTGTGGCAATAGGATTTGCTGCAAATAGTGCCCCTAGAATTACCGATTTAAGTAGCCTAAATCCTGCAGAACTGGAAAAAATGTCACCAGCAGGTCACGGCACCACTAAATAGGGCACGATACCACTAAATTTAGTGTTACCGTGGGTGATTTAGTGGTACTATCCCCTGGAAATACGTTTTTAACTGTTTTCTTTCACTTTTTGACTCATTTTCCCTTAGAATTTTCCTACATTAGCTGATTTTAACACTCCCAATTCCCTAAACTCATCACCTTAGAATCCATGCATGCCTTTGATTTGGCTATTTAAGCTCCTATCATGTATTCATCTTCCTCACCGTCACACATTCATCATAAACTCACCATGTCTTCTACCATTGCTACTACCTCACACAAAGCCAAGAAACCAAGACTCAACATAAAACCGCCCAAGAAAATACTTCTCATTGATCTAACACTAGATGATGATGAAGACATTCATACACCATTACCCTCTACCAACTCAACCTCATCAATTTCTACACCATTTGCTCCTTCCAAAGACATTTCTACTAGGCCAACCTCATCGTCCTCTTCTACAATTAGGACAACAACACCCTTACTCCAACCTAGTCCTCCTCAACCGTTGGCATTAACATTCACTCCAACAACTCCTTTTGAGCTTGGTTACAACACATCATCATCTTCCGCTTCTCCATTACTACAACCACTAATGGGTCACCCTATTCTCTACCCTTTTGAACCACATAGCCTAAGTTCTGCATGTTGTCACCACAACCGAAACCTCATCTTTAACCTTAGGGAATAATTGAACTTCATGTTCTCCTACCTTGAATACTTCCTATCACCACCACAAGGGCCCATCATACCACCTCCTCCACCAACCAATAGCCCAAACAACTAAACATTTTCATGTTTAGCTTCCAAAAATAAACGTCTAGGAACCCTTTTGGAATTGAAGCAAATCTTAGGGCCTCTTAAGTCACTAAAGATTTATATGTGCTTCTTGTAGTTTATTTTTATGTTTATGTTGTAGTCATACTTTATGTATGACATTTTTCTTTATGAATACACGGGCTTATTGTATGGTTGTTTTATCTTTTATAATTTTTGGCTTCTTAGCCCTTTTCTTAGTTTATGGTTGGATATTTGTCTTGGTTGCTACATGTTAGATATTGTAAATGTGTCATCTAACCTTGTTTTGTAGCAAGTACCATTGCTCGATTCCTTGGTGTCCTCCAAATGAGGGGGAGTATACATCAAGGGCGAGCTTTTTCTATCTTTTTGCTTCGACAAAAGGGGGAGAAATGGGACATAAACTCATGCTAAAAACTTTTTAAAATTATTCTTTCACTTAAAATGAGTTTATGTTTAGTCATCATCAAAAAGGGGAGATTGTTGATGCAAATAATGTTCTAAAAACGTTATTTATATCTTTCGATAACTCCACGTTTTGATGATGACAAAATGCGAAAACACTTTACATCAAAATTAACGTAAACAAGTTTTTAGTCAAAATATCCCGTTTCTACGTAAATTACTCTAGGTAAGAACAAACAAATTTACAACTTGACAAATGATCAAAGACGTGAATTTGTGTTTCAAACTTCATATTTTTAATGTGACAAAACATTTTTTTTTCCAAAAATACACTTTACAAATTATTTTTGAATTATAAAGAAATGTGTTATTGGAAAAATAAGTTTAAAAATTATTACAACTATTTTTCCCCCCAAATCAGCTCCAAACTTCCCCAAATAAACTTTCACCACTAAAAATAAAAAATGGAGCGTCTTTGTCTGGAATGCTACCACTAAATTTAGTGGTACCGTGTTGTATTTAGTGGTACCGTCCCACTATAACGGGCAAATTTTTTTTTTGCCTATAAATACCAGTCCAATTCGCAGTTTTTGGGCATCCTTTTACACACATAACTTTCTGAGTTTAAAACTCTTATCACATTTACTCTCCTTTGATCATTTAGTTAGTTTTCTTTTGTTTAAAGAGTGATCCTATCATCCAACCAAGTAATCACATTCATTCCTCTACTAGTGCAAGAGAAGAACACAAAGTATCAAGAAGATACAAGGTGTTGTAGTTATAGTTTAGTGCACTTGTAACATTTGTTACATACTTGTTGTATCCTAGCATACACCAAGTTGATTTTTGTTTTGTGTAGTTTGTGAGTGTGGATCATTGTGATCCTGTTGAGATCTTGGAGATCTCTTGTAACTTGTGTGCTTGTGTATTGATCAAGTGGATCAAGGGTAGATCGGGTAGATCGTGTGAAGTGCGTTGATTGTGTGATTTAGTAAGGATCGTGGTAGATTGGTACTAGCTAAGATTAGTACTCGACATTTAGCTTAGTGTCAGAAATTGTGATAAGCGACGTTGTACGGTTTTCTCTGCCTGAAGGGAGCTTTGTTGACATAGTGCTTAGAACTCTCGAGTTGGGTACTCGGGGAGTGGAGTAGGGTGAAGAAGACCTTCGTGACCGAACCACTATAAATCTCGTTGTCTGGGTTTGATCCTTCCATCTCTTTTCTTTATACTTATTGTTTATGTTAGATAGTTTAGCTTAGTGTTCATATTGGTGTTGATTGATTTCACAAAAGAATTGAATCAAAGTTTTTCACAAACAAACTTTTATAAGTAATGAAAAACCGGTAAAACTATTCAACCCCCCTTCTAGTTTTCCACAACCTGAACTCCCTGTTTGGAAATGGGAACGAATCACCATGGACCTTATCACTAAATTACCAAGAGCAGCTAGTGGTTGTGATAATATCTGGGTAATCGTAGATCGACTCACTAAATCTGCTCACTTCCTCGCTATCAGCGAAAACGACAGTATGAACAAACTTGCCTAGATATATGTGAAGGAAATTATTTCCCGACATGGTGTGCCAATATCTATTATCTCTGATCGGGATAGTCGTTTCACGTCAAATTTTTGGAAGTCACTCCAGACGGCTATGGGGACAAACCTCAATATGAGTACTGCTTATCATCCCCAAATAGACGGCCAGAGTGAGAGGACTATTCAAACGTTAGAAGATATGCTTCGAGCCTGTGTCATTGATTTCAGAAAAGGCTGGGAGAGATACTTGCCTTTGGCGGAATTTTCCTACAACAATAGCTATCATGCCAGTATTAAGGCCACACCTTTTGAGGCACTGTATGGCCAAAAATGCCGATCTCCGATTTGTTAGGCCAAAGTTGGTAACAGTCAACTCACCGATACCGAACTTGTTCATGAAACGACCGAGAAGATAGTTCAGATCCAAAACCGTTTACAAGCTGCACGTGATCGACAAAAGAGCTATGCCGACAGGAGACATAAACCTATCGAATTCCAAATCGGAGAAGATTCATGTTAAAAGTCTCGTCATGGAAAGGGTGATGCATTTCGGCAAGCACGGAAAACTCAATCCTTGTTACATTGGACCATTCCAAATTCTTGACAGAATTGGACCGGTAGCCTACCGACTTGAGCTACCATCAGAACTAAATAGTGTGCACAACGTTTTCATGTGTGTAACCTGAAGAAATGTCTTTTCGATGAAACCCCGATTATTCCTTTGAGAGAGATCCAGATAGACGAAAGCTTGAATTTTATTAAGGAGCTGATGGAGGTCATGGATCGTGAAGTCAAACGACTGAAGCATAGCCGCATTTCTATCGTTAAGGTCCGATGGAACTCGCGTCATGGTCCTGAGTTTACATGGGAGCGTGAGGACGAGATAAAGCGAAAATATCCTCACCTCTTTTCAACCATATCGAGTAACTCGAATTGAAACCCGGGACGGGTTTCTCCTGAGGCAGGGAGGCTGTGATAGCTGGTAAATTTCGAGAGCATTTTTAAATACCGCATTACATTTAAAACGAGCATTTAATTATTTAGAATCATTTTTGGAATGTTTTGGGAATTTATCCAGATTCTTGGTAATGTTATGTGGATTATCGTTATGTGATGTGTAGTTTACTGTATACCTGGGTTAGGCACTACGTAAGTCGGCACAATTAAACTTAATAGTACGAGAAATATTAATTTTGACGCGTTAAACGAGCATGGACATATTTATAGTTAATTTTAACGGAAAAACAATTCTAAAAATATTAGCGCAAATTAGAAAATTTTACGGTCATTTTTGGTACGTTAAATGAGGCCCGGGAATTATAACGGAAAGTATAACCAAATGACAACTTAGGCCCCTTGCTTGAAATTATCCATTAGGTCCTTAGGGTTTCTAGGGTTGGCAACTTTGGCCCAAGTGGGTTATAAAAAGGGAAGTAATAATCATTTTCACCGTTTTAGGGTTTGTGTTATTTCTCTCTAACACATAGCAGCCACCACCACCTTCTCCATCGCCGGCCACCACCTCCGGCCACCCTCACCGCCCACTACTATCACACACCACCACCATTAACATCAACCTTTTGACTCCCTTGTCACGATTAGCTACCCTACGCGCCAAGAAAACTATCACCACCACCACTACGTGCCTCCACCACCACCAAGACCACTAGATCCGTGTAGATCCGAGTTATTGAAGGTAGGTTACACCGTTTCAAACACGTGTGTGACTTAGTGTGAGTCAAACTCATGCTTAACGAGTTGACTCTTGTTATTTTGGTTCGATTTGGGTATAAAACATATGGGTTAACCTTTTTAATAACTAAAATCATGTGTAAATCAAGTTTGGTATCATTTTATTTGGTTGTGTTGTCGAATTGAGGTCAAGCCGTGAGCTCAAACTCACGGCCACGGCTTATTTGTTGCTTGTCCTTGGTGTCGAGTTGATAACATAGTCCTTGTGGTTATTTTGTTGTCATTTTTAATTGGTTGGTTTTATTGTTGTGTTCGGATTTTAGGTTTGGTAAACCCAAGTATTGGTCGAGATTAGGTGATAGGATTTGGTTATTTTGGGTTGAAAGAAGTTGTTGTTGTTGTGGGAGTTGTAGCAGAGAAGGACCAAGGGTCCGGTTGGTTTGTGTTGGTGCCGAGAGCCGAGCCGAGACCATTAGGGTCTCGGCATGATGGTGATGTTAATTTGTTGTTGTTGCTTGGTTTGGATTTGGAACTTGGATTCGGATTGATTTGGTTAACGCGTCGTAGGAAATAGGGCCGTTAAATTATTATTAATATTTTTGACATGGTGGACTTGAGATTATATTTGTGAGCTTATGATATATACATGTGATGATTTTGAGCCAAGTCGAGTGTCACCGAGACTTTTTAGTCTCGGCTTGGCATCGACAAGCCGAAACAATGCTATTAGACTAAATTTGGACATTGGATATTGTGGTTGACTATTTGACCCGAGAGTTAATAAAACTCGGACTCGTGACTCGAAACGGATAATAACTCGATATATATATAATTGTTTGGAAATATATATATGTAATTAGAAATGGAAATAAATAACAACGGCTAATACGGGAAATATTAATTAACAAAAAGTCATTTGTTATTTAATATTAACGGAAGTTTTTATTTAAAAATGAGACGTTATAAACGGATTGTTTACATAAATTTGGGTTATTAAATGTTTAGAGGGCACGGAAATCGAGAAATGTTATTTAAGGAAATGAGAGTTATGTGGGATTGATGTCAAGTTACGGATCGGTTTAACATTAATATAACCGACCGACACGGTTATCGGACTTATTGGACTGACCATTCCAATAAGAGCCCGACAAAGGTGTCGAAGGACTTTATTAATGGGAAATTCATCCTTATAGCTTACTTTTTATTTGTGATATGACTTTAAATTAATAAGCAAGACGAAAGAATGGTTAGACTTATCAAGTTGACGAATTTGATAAGTACCCGACCATTTGTTCGAATACCTTATTAAGTCTTAAGGTTTTATCACTTGGTTTTGTATTGATGCTTGAGTTAGTTTAGTTGTAAAGATTGTTTGGGATATTGCAACAACTTGACGTATTGTTATTTGAGAATTGTGTTTTGAGTCGTTTAGGTTTTGGTCTTTTGTTTGGCGTGTGTTCACTAGAGTCAGTGTCGTGTCTTCACTGCACACACGATGATACCAAACACTAGTCAATGGTTTTAACAAGAATATTTTGGAAATAAAAGTGGAATATACTTGGGTATAGTTCGGAAATTGATATGCTTTTGGATATACGTTAAGATAAGTTTTATATTATTAGGTTGTGTCGAGTCCGTAGTTGCCGTGACGTGTTAGCTGCTGTTGTGCTTTTCCACTATTGATTTGTGTGTTGTGCTTTGCTTGATCGAGGTGAGTTTCATAGCCCCACTTTTACACTTATACTGCTATTTGCAAAACTTGGGGTGAGAATACATGCAAAACCGTTTTGAATGGACCAAAGGCTATTTTCGTTTTTATTATGTTTGCTATGTTAACTGGTTATGGTTATATGCTGTATGAGCTGCAATGGTGCAGGATTTCTGTTATATGAGCTGCAATTGTGCAGGATTACTGTGTATGTGCCGCAATAGTGCAGGAATATTAATGCATGTGCTGCAAGTGTGCAGAACTATACGGTGCACCGATAGGGATGATTGCAATGTTTGGACGCACTTATGTGTGTGTATGATTGGTTGGTTTGTGACATAGTCCAGTATAGCAAACATGTTAATGATTTGGTCCACTAGTATACGTTGTGTCTAAACCTATGAACTCACCAGCGTTAGCTGACCTTTTTTAGCATGTTTTCTCAGGAAACTAAAGGATTATCTTGGATGAACACTGTTTGGAGGCTTGGAAAGTGGCATGGTTGAAGGATCAACTAAGACTCTTATAATTATTTTGGGGACCTATCTTATGTTTCTTTTGGGCCTTAATTTTAGTACTTTTGATTAAATGTAAACTTGAAGTTTGGATTTTGAAAGATTTTATTTAAACGGATAATGTTATCCCGTTTTCCTATGCTTGTGTTGTGAACCAATCCCGTAGCACCCCAATGCTTGTTTTTGTCTTTCGCTGAACCAAATTTGGGGGTGTTACAGTTTTACTATGCCTTTCACTATTCATTAGCAAAGTTTACTTTGCTAATTAATATATATATATATATATATATATATATATATATATATATATATATATATATATATATATATATATATATATATATCTACAACCTATATATAACAGGATGCGTATGACGTCATCAATGCCACATAATTCCCAGTAATCATGCATTAATGCCATGTCATAATTCCACGTAAGCACCCTTTGTTCATAATTTTTTTTAATTAAAATTTGGAATTTAATCCGCCAATTAAAATGTAATTATCAGGATTCGAACCTAGGATTTGTTAGTAGAGTAATTAGGATACTTACCACTAGACCAATTTATTTTTTTGAGATATATCATCCAAACTATAAATATAATGTTCAAGAGAATGTTAATACCGTATTTTTAAAAAGATATGCTTAATTTATAGAAGATATAATTTAGAGGATAAGTTTAGAATGTATTCTGTATAAATCTTTTGTTCCCAAATTAAAGATAACTGTTTATTTAGAGAGCATCACACGTTTCTTCATCGTTAACCTAGTTTGACACTATATATAAACCACAATGTAACCATCCTTCTCACATCAAAAATCGCAGAGCTATATTCAGAAAAATATATTACATTATGCAGGCACATAGACACTCTGCAAGGCTTGCAAGAGCATCCAAGAAGAAAAACTCTGATGCCCCTTTTGAAGGTATTTTTTTAGAAAATAATTTATTTATTCGGTTGTTATATTCTTATTGATGTGGTTGTAAAATTCATCTCATGTTTAATTTCTTAATGGTTTTGTGATTGCTTACAGTTGATGAACCACAAAAAAAATACGATACAGCAGAAGAAAAACTCTAAAACCCCTTTACTAGGTATTGTGTTATTAGATAGGTTTACATGCATTGTTCATTAATTTTAATAATTTAGACGCACACGTTTATGATTCTGTAACAGTTAAGAATCGAAAAATTTTATCTACAAATATCCAAAAATCCATGCTTGAAAGTGATACACCAGGTAGAAGATCTGGGCACCATATTTCTAATGTTGTTTCACAACCAGTAGGTAGTATATTTATTAATGTTTTATTTAGATACATTATACATGGTGTTTATACTGTGTTGCTTAATTTATAACTTCTAAATCAGCACCAAAGAGAAGTTTGGTACAACAATCATCCTCTACTGTAATGGAAAACTCCATGTTTGAAAGTGATACACCTGGTGGAAGATCTGGAATACCTGTTTCTAATGTTGTTACCCAAACTAAAGGTAGTATGTTGAATAACATTTTATATAAAACAATAATACATTGTGTTTATATATAGTGTTAATTATTTGACAGTATCTAAACCACCCGCAAAGAGAAGTTTTGGACAGGGCTCATCATGTTTTGACTCACAGACAATTCATGACGGTAATATGTTTATAAACTATTTGTTTATATATTATAAATTGTGGTTATAGTATTATATTATAAATTGTGCTTATAGTATATTGATTAATTATGTTTGTATATTCTAAATTGTGGTAACTCTATATCGATTAAATAACAGGATCTGGTCCACCATTGAAAAGAAATTTTGAGAATCAATCAACCTGTTTTGAAGCACATTCCACTCATGAAAATTCTGAGATTGAATCTTCCAATTTTGAATCTCAGTCAGGTATTGTGTTTCTGAAATTCCGTTATTTATTTTTTTAAAAATTTCCACCCATAACAAGGGTATGTAAAATAAATTGTAGGTATGGAATCTGGCCATAATCAACTAATTTATTTGTATAAATATAGAATGGCTATAAATTATTAATACAATAATTTGTTTTATGTGTGTTACTAGGGAAAACAACCTCAAATGTTGAATCTATAAGGATGTCCTACAATAGAAATCAAAAAAAAATTTGAGAAGTTCATCAAGAGGTATTATTGATATTAGTTTATTTAGATTTCAATGGTTTTAAAATTATTAATACAATAGTATATAAATAATATATTGTTTAATTGATAGGAACCATTAATCCACATCCAAATACAAATTTTGGATACTAAACAACATCTTCAAATGTACCTTCACTGAGTGCAAAAACATATCAAAGCAAAAAATCTATGATGCATACATCATCTTATGGAAGTTTTTCAACAGGTTTTCTATTCACATAATGATTAATGTCTATTTTGAATTAATTATATTTCATAAATAACATGGTGATAATATGTTTGTGTATTTGTAGGAGGGAGTTCACGTCAAAAGAAAAACACTGGAAGTAGTATGTCTACTATTAGAAGTTCTACATCAGGTTTTTTGACAACGTTTGATTCATTATACACTGTGATTTGAATAGAGTACAAAATTATCATCTGTTTTTTGATTTTGCGAGAGAGCGAACAATGAATCTCATTAAAGATATCAACCCGATGAATGTAAACATGGCCATTAAAGGAAGATGCATCTCCGTATGGCATTCACACAAACTTAATGAAGAACACGACCCTTACAGTCTTGATTGTGTTTTCCAGGATGAAGAGGTGACTTCAATTAAGTTAATAATTATTTATATTCATACATATTTATTAAATATCCTTAATGTTTGAATTGTATAAACAGTCGAACCGTATTCAGATTTACATCAAAAAAGAGTTTATGTTTAAATTTGAGCCTCTTTTACAAGAGGGTCAATGTTAAATAATCTCTAATTTTGGAGTAGCAGAGAATGCTGGAAGGTTTCCTTTGTTACCAAACCATTGGAAAATTTGTTTTTATAAAGGAACAAAAGTTACCTGAATTGAGCACATGGATGACAACTTTGTTGGCTTCATTAATGAACCATTATCAACTATTCTTGACCCAAACAATGAGTATCACAAACATGATTGTGTTGGTTTGTGTTTTTATAGAAACTATAAACAACAGTTGATAATATTTTTAAATTTATTTGTACACTTTTAATAAAAAAATTATAAACAGATGTTATCGGAACAATCGTAGCTATTGGAAAAATAGTGACTTTAAATAGTTTTGGTGGTCCTAAGATACGTAGGACAGTTATCATTGAAGACGCTAAGTAAGTAGATTTTATAAATTTACATTTAATTCTAATATTGTATATAGAATAACATACAATTATAATCATATATTGATTATACGCTATGCTATATGCAGATCTTTAAGAATTGATTATACGTTTTGGGACAATTGGGCGTTAATGTGGAATGACTACGACAACCAGCGTGATGAGCTTGGTCATATAGACATCCTTTTGATGTTGGGAAAAGTTAAATATTGGGATAGTAAGTTTTATGCATGTTTATTAAAATTTTGCCCGCAAAAGTTAGATATTTTATTCACGTTATTATTTTCTTTAATTGTCTTTCTCTGTTACACAACACAGACAGGCCAGCAATTCATAACGCTTTATTCGGCACAAGAATATTTATAAACAGAGATAACCACAATTAGTGGTTTTCCGGAAAAGGTAATTACATTGATGTTGTGCTATATGTGTTTTACTATGCAACTAAATACATGTTAAATTTATAAGAAGACTTATTTATACATCCCACAGCTATGAAGAGCAGGAGGGATATAATGCAAGTGAATTCAAAATTGAAGATTATTCTCATGAAATACGTGTTGTTACGCTTGTGGAATTCATGCAAGGTTATGTAAAGAGATTGGTTGGAATGATTCGTACCATTGAACATGTCAGATACAATTTAATCTTTTAATTTTTATATAAATTTTTTTGTAGCATTGATTTTAGACACATTAAGTAAAATAATATTTGTGTATGATTCTGTATTTAAAAAAGGTAATTACATTGACATTGTGCTATATGTGTTTTACTATGGAACTAAATACATGTTAAATTTATAAGAAGACTTATTTATACATCCCACAGCTATGAAGAGCAGGAGGGATATAATGCAAGTGAATTCAGAATTGAAGATTATTCTAATGACATACGTGTTGTTACGTCTATGGAATTCATGCAAGGTTGTGTAAAGAGATTGGTTGGAATGATTCGTACCATTGAACAGGTCAGATACAATTTAATCTTTTAATTTTTATATAAAAATTTTTGTAGCATTGATTTTAGACACATTAAGTAAAATAATATTTGTGTATGATTCTGTATTTAAATACAAGATTCACATTGTGTAGTTTATGCCACAGTGCATAGTATACAATATGAAAATGGAAGGGCCTATACAGGTTGCAAAGCATGCAATACTAGAGTAACACCAATTGCTTCAAAAGGCAATTCAGGTTCAAATAATAAGAAACAACTGTGGTATTGTAAGAAACATGGAGAAACATATGAAGTTGCATCTAAGTATGTAAAACAACCTATCTATATATTAGTATTTGAATCTGTCCTAAAAAAAATACAATAAAGCATGTTAAGGTTGAAATACTTTAAATTTGTAGGTTCAAGATCATTGTGCGAATATTTGATGAAAGTGGTAGTGCACAAGTTATGATTTTTGAAAACAGTGTGCACAAGATGACAAATGTAACAGCATAGGAGATCATGGAAAGAGAAGGCATGAACAACAATGGCGTTGTTGCTTCAATATTGGATGATGAATCACCAGTAGATGAACATAATGAACATGTGTTGGAGAAAGATAAATGATGTTAAAGAATACTATGTTTGATGTTAAAGAAGTCTGCATTCCTATCAAATTTTTATTTATTTTTTAATATTTGAACAATTTAGTTGCAATTTACAAATTCTTAGGTTTATGGATATTGTTATTAAGTTTTCCTCATATACTTCCTATTTTCATAAATAAAATTTCTTTTAAAAAAGAAATGGATATCATTTACAATTTTGTATGGTTATTTGTCCTTATTTAATGTTTTACAATTTTGAATGTTTAGTTTTTTTTAATTTGAATTATTGTAAATTAAACATAAACTTGCAGTTCATATGTTCCAACAATTATTTATGTTAATTAATACAAGAATAATTATCCACGCCATATGTAAATAAATTTGAAAATTATAAATATATTTTAGAATTTAACAACTTTTCAAAAGTTTAAATTTGATGATAATATTTATCTTATAATGTCAAATGAAGATAAAACAAATGATAATGATAATATGAATTAAATTGGCAAATCAGCTAAAAATTTTAAAAAAACATATCAAGATTAAATCCATTGAGCAACAAACTTAAACCATTTTAAGGGAATGATAAGCATAATTTAATGATAATATAACATCTTCATTTATGTTTCAATGATAAATGTGTACATCTTTAATATTTTACAATGAAAGTTTAACCTTGCAACTTCCATAATTAATTATCAATTCACATAACAATATTCTTGCCTATAAAACTTCTTACTTTACAGCCTTCCACAACTCACAAAAAATTTTTAACCTCCATATTGTACTCATCATTGATCCGATAATGAAGAGAACAAGAAATTCTGCTGCAAAAGATGAAGATGAAGTAAATCATCCCAAGTAAGTTTAACAGGTTGATGTCTGATACGTTTTATATGCCACCACAGTTTGTAATTAAAAAAATTATTTTTCTTTAAATCTGAAGATTCAAACTGTAGCACCCTATGAATTCTCAAACAAAGAATCTGTTGCACCAACATGTTAGTTTATAGTTTTGTAACAACTTTAAAATCATACATAATATGAAAAAACAAGTCCAATACTTTTGTTAACATTAGTAATCTTATAATCTTCGTACTGTTTGTTAGAAGGAATCCATGCTGGAGGAAAAGATGACGCAACAAGCTCAAAACAACATCCTGCTGAGTGGTATTTTTCAAATTTAGCTTAGTTAAGGAAGGAAAAACGGGACGCATTTGAAAAGCGCAACAAGAGACAAAGATCAAAATACAAATTAAATAACCTCAAGGTAAACCGGAGTAGAAACAAAAATATGGTAGTCGATGAAGTAGAATATGTTACCGACGAAGAAGAAGTGGAAGCAATAGAGTATGAAAAACTGCATTTAGCATATGCAGAGAAATCACATAAATTTAATTGTTAGATGGATTTGTCATGTATCTTATTATGTTTATGTGATTTTATATAAATTTCAATGGCATATGTTTTTGTTAAACTGCATAAGTTTATTTGTTTTATTCAAAAAATCCATGCAATTATGAATACTATAATCAATCAAATTAAAATATATCAATACCTTAAATATAGCCAATTGATGTAATTTACGAATAATTTATAAAAAAAACCATGAAATTATGAATAATATATACAATAAAAATGCAATATATGAATACCTAAAATATAGACTATTGTTGGAATTTATGAATAATATAAAAAATAAAAGTATACGATATCAATACCTAAAATATGACCTAACGATTAGTACTTTTAGAAAAACAAAAACAATAAAATATATCAATACCAAAAATATATCCTATTGCTGGAATTGATGAATAATATAAAAAAATAAAAGTATAATATATGAATACCTAAAATATGACCTACTGATTAGTAATTTTAGAAAAAAATATACGTATACTATATATCTTTATTTTATATTTAATATGAACCATATCTGCTTCCAAAAATATATTCTGTGATCTATAAATAAAGCCATATTCAATGTAACTTATTGAACCAAAACATAAACTTGAACTTATCGAAAGACACTAACAATGGTGACACCTAAACCAACAAATGATAAGTTTATATCTGATGATGAGGATGTATGATTCGCTATATTAGTCTTAATTTGTGTTCATGTAATAAAAGTTTCATATTTTAGAATGTTAATAATATGCAGAGCAAGGAAAATTCATCAACTCCTAAACAAACCACACCTGTTGAGATGGACAAAAGAAAGACACCAGTCATTGTTTTATCGGATGATGATGAGGTAAACTTAGTTATTCAACATTAAGTAAAACATAAAAATAAATCCATGTGTGTTAATAATTTTTGTTAGTTTTACAGTCTGCTTTAAAATCACGAAAGTGACGTAGGTTGTTTAAAAACAACAAAATTATAAACACGAACTATGTTGAAGTTATCTCATCAGATGATGAACAACCACAAGCATTTGAAGCAGTAAAAAAAAACAACTAATCACATTCAAGTACAAGATAGAATGGTATGAATTAGCATTAGAATATCATAAATTGTTTTTATACATTAATATATTATAACTTACAATATGTTTTTATGTTGTGTACTTTGAATCCTACAAGTCTGATGGTGAAGACCATGTTATGATAAAACGATCTAAAACATCACATCAAACATACAGCACAAGAAGTCGGACTTATATGCTGATTGATGAGGATACAGATGATGAATTTGATAAGAATAATAGCAACTCTGAAGATGGCTTTTGGACAAACATCAATGATCTCAATGAACCCTTTTATCCTATAGATAATTATAAACCCAAATATACTACCCTTGATGAAGATATCATTGAAGACTCCTCGACAGGTTGTTTGTTGAAAAATAATTATATAACATTTGTATTTGTAAGTTGTTTAAAAAGGATTAAAATTACAAGTAATATTATATATATATATGATGACGTATAGTCTACACCCGGGTCACGGACCCGATTAGTAAACAATACTAATACTTAAGCCCACCACGTATGGGCCGCCATGGCGATAACTGGACTACCAGTTATACGGCTTGGACCTACAAGGCACAAGCCCAAGGTTATTTTCGGATTGGATATGGAGTATCTCCTAAATAAAGGGGATATATACCAAATATCCGATATCGGCGAATACGCCGAGGAGTAAGGAACACGAAACCTACTAGGGTTTCATATGTATATAAAGGGCACCCAGGCCCTCGGTAAAGGTACGATTTTACTAAACCCTAACTCTTCACTAAACCCTAAACTTCGATTACTTACTCTCACGCCGAAGGATAATCGGGGGAGACAATCCCTCGATAAGCCTAACGGTGTTTGCTCTTTTTCTTAGTGCGCAGGTTCCATCAAGCATTAAGATCTAATTGGTACGAGAATAGGAGTCTTAACAAGGAACGCCCAACTTTTGTATCAACAAGTGGCGCCATCCGTGGGACCCTACACTAAGAATTTTACCAAGAACTAGAATGACGAAACACGGAAGTCACAAGAGTCCACATGGGAAGAAAGCGCATGATGACCCACTAGGGAAGAAGCATCAAGCGGATGCGACCTCTAAGCAGGCCTCTGGGACAACCAGCACGCCTAGAAGCTTAGGAGCGCACTCAGATCTGGTCTTTCCTATAGTGGAATCACTTACCAGGACTACCCCCGCTATTACAATTAGTACTAGCGCGATAGAACTGGAGCGCACTCCTCTTGCCATGCCAGAGGTGAACTTCACTGAGCCTCCCAATGCGCCTATCCGAAATAAGGATCTTGTCTTGGAGACAGACTCCATCGCGCTAGAAGGAGTCACTCCTGAATTGGCGCCAAGTGACTTTGTATCTCAAAACTACGAAGCCTTGGCTGCGCTCATGCGAGAGGAGGCAAAGAAGAGGTCAAGCCAAAGTCTGCACGCCAGACTCAACTTTGACCCTGAGCATGAGGCATCCCCACCGCGCTACCGAAAGGAAAGACGCGAGAAGGATAGCCGCAAACAACCAGTGTTTACCAGGATTGGAAGGAGGGTTATGGATGATGAAGCAGCCGATCTTCAACATCTGGAGGAGCATGAAGAGGGGGAACTGTAACACCCCAACCCGGCAAGGGTAAATATGTCACGATAATGGTTTCATATCAGATCAAACAAAGCATACTTCAATAGTAATACAATATAATGTCAAAGGTTACAAATGGAATACTAACATTATAAGGTTAAGAATGAAACAAAACTAAATACTAAGCCTGCAACTGCAATCCTTCTAATGACTTATACTTCAGAATAACTATCAAGGTCTTCTAAGTCCAAAAGTCTCTTCACTCATACCCAAACCCGTCGTCCTGCTTATAACCTGCCGCACACGAAAAGAAAACGTGCGGCTGAGCTTAAAAAGCCCAGTGAACAGATATAACAGAAACAAAGCAGTAGTAACGGAATAATAAAGTAAAAGAATAATACCAGGAGTAACAAGAGTCAGGAAAAGGAATACAAGAGTTATGCAGACATACCAGGAACTAAGAATGGTTACAAAGGTAGGTGCAGATGAAACCAGAACCCACCACCAGCCCAAGTCGAAATCAAGTCAAGTTCAGTGTCAAGTCATAGGGTAACATAACCAGTAGTCCACCACAACCCAAGTCAAATCAAGTCAGGTCAAATGTCAGGTCAAGTGTCAGGTCATAAGGTTACAAGGTTTCAGGTAAACAGAAATCCACTACGAGCCCAAAACTCAAAATCAATCTCAAAGTCAAACCATATCAAGTCACATATCAGGGTGTATGGAGGGGTGACCTCAGCATACCAAGTACAGGGTGAGGGGATACCTCCAGGGGTGGAGTAGCTAGCTCCCAGGGGTGTGAAAGGCGTGTATCGCACACACTCGCCAGTCACCAAGTAATACAAGTAACAAGAACAAGACAAGTCTAGGATGCATCCATACGCCCCCGCAGGCCACAAGGTTCTTCCTCTACGTAATAAATCAAGTCAAGATCGGGGACGGCGTAACCAAATCACTAGGGCTACACACTAGTCCTGCCGGCGGTGCATCACCGACATGGACATGAAACCCTCATGCCTAGTAGATGGCTCGTAGTCTCAAACTGTGGGTCAAGGTCAAGTATCAAGTCTCGGGTATCAGGTGTCAAGTCTCAGGTATCAAATATCAAGAATCATATCAGGGTTCATATCAGGGTTCAAGACAGGAGATAAAATGCAGGGGTTCATTATCAGGGGGTCCATATCAGGGAGCTCAAATATTAGAAAGTCAATACTAGAAGGTTCATAATAGTTTATTAAAAGAAATCCTTTTTACATGGTTTTAATAAAATGATCGGTAGAACAGTTTTCGTAATAAAAGTCTTTTAAAGAAATGTTCAAAACCTCTTCATATTTAACTAAAAAAATAGTTATAAAATCCTATGAACCTTCAAGTACCCAAGGTCTTAATTATCCAGGTTATCAGGGGTGAACAAGTCATGTCAAGTGTCATAGCATGGTTCAAGTCAAAGGTTCAAGTCTAATAGTTCATATCAAGTGTATCAAGGTTCATGACAAGGCTCAAGACAAAGGTTAAAGCAAAGGTCCAAATCTATGGTTCGCAATACAAGGGGAAACATAACAATGAATCAGGAATCAGAAATGAGACGAAGGCTCTTTACAAGAAGAGCAGAATATCTGTACCTTATTCCGCAAGTGAAGACATAATCGAAACATAAGATTGGAAGCAAACTCCATCTTCAGCGAATCTACACGAATTCATTATTGTCTTATTAATACTTATTTTTAAATCAGATTACTCATTTTAGTCGGCTTTCCATTTTTTTTTGCAAGTTTTCCGATTACTAACTTTTAAGGTTATATATGACAATTAAGTAACTTAAAGACTTATAATGACTAATATTATGGTTCAGGGTTTAATAAGACGACTTATAATAGTTTGGGGTTTGGAGTGTCATTATTGTAAAGTTCAGGGTATAAAACGTAAATTCTTATGTTTGACAATTATTCGTATCAAAAGATTAACAACTGTGTTTCAATTAAGATTTTAAAAGCCAAGAAAGGCCATAGAGCGACATATATATATCATCATTTTTATTTAATAAGGTCCTATTGATATCATTTTAGCACATGCAAGTTTCATTCCGTACGCATATAGCTCAACACAGAATATATTTTACCGAGACCCGATATCGATACACAATCCTTCATATACCATGCATACGGACACAAGATATTCTCTAGACGAATGATAGATCGAGACTGAAACAATAACACAAATGCGAGACCAGTATAAGTATGTCAACAATGGTTTTAGCGAGACAGAAAATGCCTTAATCTAAATCGTTTAAATCCGTTTAATATGCATGTAAGGTTCCATTTTAGTTAACCTGAATCTACGTCATTGTTTCTATTATGTATATTTACAAACCATGCATGCAAATCTCATATTCTTTGTATTCGAATATTATGCAAAATAGGTTCTTCATGTATTTAGTTCCATAATGGCTTCTAAATGTCACAAATGTATATACTGTATAGATCTATCACAATATGTACATACTACATGGACTGATTTTATTTAGAAATCATGCACTCATAATTTACGAGGAACGTGAATCGAAGGGTATACCTCTAAGATAACCATGAATGGGCTGAGTCCGGAGTCGAACACGAAACAAGTACACGAAAATGAAGGTACAACAAAACACGATCGAACCTACAACCGAGGCTTACACGAACACGAGTGCGAACACTGGCTGGAACACGAAAACACGTACGAGCTTAGCAACATCAATCAAGGACTCGAACACAATTTTTCGTATCATGATCTGATATTAATATATGTCTTTCAAGTTTCACAAGATTAACAAGATATAGCGTGTTTCTAACTTCATTTATATATGACGTATGACACATATATATATGGTTTAGGCGGACATGATAGAATCGAAATACCTTGTGTCGACTGCCAAAGGAAAACGAAGAGAACCAGGTCAAAGATTCGAATCACAAAACAAGGTCACAACGCCTGGTTATGCCCCGATCACCAAGCTGCTATACACCACTCGATCACCACACTGCAAGTCGTCTCCTTTCCTTTCTTGTGATCGGATGCACGAATGGAACAAAACAAGAAAATACAGTCGCGATCGCCAAGCCATGCGTATCACAAAAACCTTCAAACTACACGTCCCACTATCGGCCTTTCTTCTTGTCGACTTCTAGCTATTGAGAACAGTGGGATCGTGTCTTTGTTTATCAAAAGTGGATCGGGTGTTGTTGTTATTTATGCTGTGTGTTTGTTTACAAGAAATCCAATATGAGAAAGAAGGTGAGAGACGTATGAATTGGAGGAATGTTTGTTTATTTAGTTTTTAAGGTTTTTGGTAAAGAGAGCCAAGAGAAAGTAATATATGCGGTTTGTGTGAGAATGGAATAAATAGGGTGCCGAAATTTGGTGAGCAAATCAAGGAACCAAAATCTTCTAATTCATTAAAATGATTTGGTATCATCCTCATTAATGTCGAATTGTTTATCACAATGAGTGAATCGTTTAGGGTAGTTGACTTAGGATAGGATTATAGCTCATGTTGTGTATTTTAATTTATAAGGTATAGTTCACAATATCATATTATTAATATTTCAAACTTAGGATAATTTTTAAATGGTGCAAAAATTATAGTTCAATTATTAACGGTTTAATGCTTAGGTTATATTCGGGATTAAATGTCTTAAAGATTTAATGTCTTTTCAGAAGTTTCAAATTTGAGGGGCATTTTAGGTATTTTGCATGTTCAAAATTTTTGGGTTTTACAACTTCTTCCCCTCTAAAAGAAAATTTCGTCCTCGAAATTTGAAGTCGCAAAGTTAAACGAAGTCGTAGCAAATCGCAAAAGATCGTCAAAACATTCTCACGCCCGGGGAGGTTCATCCAAAAAGGATCTCCAAACCAATTAGTTTCTCATGAATCAATCGAAACAAGGTGGGTTTAAATTCTTAGAAGTAGACAAATTAGGTTGATTCTGATCAAAAGGTCCATGCAATATAAAGTGGATGATAGGTGAATTTTCTGGAAAGCTCATGCGGAATGCGAACAAGATTTCAAAATCAATTCACTGTATCAACAGTAGAGTATTATACAAAGAGTTTAAGATTCATAACTGAGGTCAACAGAATGCGAAATGAGAATTCAAACTCATCCAGATATCTAGTGAACAAAGGCAGAGTATACGCATAACGGTGAAAGCAGATTAAACGCATAGGTAGATCGAACTTAACATCTTACTAAACACAGATGATCTCAGCCAAATGTCAGAATTTCTAAGGTTTCAAAGGCACTCCTCGAAATATCCTATGATCACAATGAGGGTACGTCATATGACGTAGGTATTATCACGTTCGCGAACCGTCATAATACCAGCCTCATATGAGTATACCATCATGATGATCATACTTTATCTCAAGTTGTGAACTAAACATCTTATCTTAATCCACCTAGTACTTCTAAAATCTCAAGGTCAACAAAATCGAATGCCATAGTGCAAGAGTATCAAAATTCCAGATTGCTTCTACGGAATTTAAATCACACGAGGATCTTATAACTAAGTTTAAGTGAGTCCATAAATCTGGGAGTGAAACAAAATTGTGAACTTGTATCTGGTTCGTCGAGCCTCCTGCAGTTCTTCTTGGAATGTGTGGGAGTAATGTGAATTTCTGGCACGATCATCCTGTCTGCTCCCGCTCTCAATTCATCTTAGTACCACTAAGGTGAATAGGGAAGTTAGACTGCATGTCTTCATCAGCTCCAAGTTCGCCGTCTTGACTAGATTTCTTCTTCTGCATCGCCAATACTTCTGCCTTGTAAGGGACATCTTCTCTCTTCGGGGTAGGAATGCTAGTAGAAGTTGGCTAACCCAAGGAAGACGGATCAACACGGAAAAAAACTTATCGTTTAAAAGTGAGAGGGGTAAGACAAAAATCAAATAGTGTCAGAAGATTTATAGGTGTTTATCAATAGCAAGAGGCAAACAATAGAATGTATCGTATCACCATGGAGATTCTCAGGGTTGCCCGAAGAGGCATCAAGATCATTAACGAACGTATCAGATATCAGAATCGGAATCTAGAGATAAGGTTCAATAGTGAGAGGTACGTTCCATGCAAGTTTCAGTGTTTCAAACTTAATTAGGTTTCAAATCTTAGGTGTAAGGCATAAGCTTTCAATCTCCAAGAGGGATTCAACAGGCTTAAACCAAAAGTAAGGCACGAATCAGAGTATTGCGGAAGCAAAGATACTTAAACAAAAGCCTTATAATCTACCCATTCCTCACCGATCAGAACTTAAGCTCCTATAGGGAAATCCTAGAGCAATTCTTACAGGTCATCTTATGAGCGCCTACAGTGGAAACTTAGTGGTCCAAACTTACACAGGTCAAGGGTAAATGTATTACGAAATCGCAGCCTGTCGCTCTGATACCATAATTGTAAACACCCCAACCCGGCAAGGGTAAATATGTCACGATAATGGTTTCATATCAGATCAAACAAAGCATACTTCAATAGTAATACAATATAATGTCAAAGGTTACAAATGGAATACTAACATTATAAGGTTAAGAATGAAACAAAACTAAATACTAAGCCTGCAACTGCAATCCTTCTAATGACTTATACTTCAGAATAACTATCAAGGTCTTCTAAGTCCAAAAGTCTCTTCACTCATACCCAAACCCGTCGTCCTGCTTATAACCTGCCGCACACGAAAAGAAAACGTGCGGCTGAGCTTAAAAAGCCCAGTGAACAGATATAACGGAAACAAAGCAGTAGTAACGGAATAATAAAGTAAAAGAATAATACCAGGAGTAACAAGAGTCAGGAAAAGGAATACAAGAGTTATGCAGACATACCAGGAACTAAGAATGGTTACAAAGGTAGGTGCAGATGAAACCAGAACCCACCACCAGCCCAAGTCGAAATCAAGTCAAGTTCAGTGTCAAGTCATAGGGTAACATAACCAGTAGTCCACCACAACCCAAGTCAAATCAAGTCAGGTCAAATGTCAGGTCAAGTGTCAGGTCATAAGGTTACAAGGTTTCAGGTAAACAGAAATCCACTACGAGCCCAAAACTCAAAATCAATCTCAAAGTCAAACCATATCAAGTCACATATCAGGGTGTATGGAGGGGTGACCTCAGCATACCAAGTACAGGATGAGGGGATACCTCCAGGGGTGGAGTAGCTAGCTCCCAGGGGTGTGAAAGGCGTGTATCGCACACACTCGCCAGTCACCAAGTAATACAAGTAACAAGAACAAGACAAGTCTAGGATGCATCCATACGCCCCCGCAGGCCACAAGGTTCTTCCTCTACGTAATAAATCAAGTCAAGATCGGGGACGGCGTAACCAAATCACTAGGGCTACACACTAGTCATGCCGGCGGTGCATCACCGACATGGACATGAAACCCTCATGCCTAGTAGATGGCTCGTAGTCTCAAACTGTGGGTCAAGGTCAAGTATCAAGTCTCGGGTATCAGGTGTCAAGTCTCAGGTATCAAATATCAAGAATCATATCAGGGTTCATATCAGGGTTCAAGACAGGAGATAAAATGCAGGGGTTCATTATCAGGGGGTCCATATCAGGGAGCTCAAATATTAGAAAGTCAATACTAGAAGGTTCATAATAGTTTATTAAAAGAAATCCTTTTTACATGGTTTTAATAAAATGATCGGTAGAACAGTTTTCGTAATAAAAGTCTTTTAAAGAAATGTTCAAAACCTCTTCATATTTAACTAAAAAAATAGTTATAAAATCCTATGAACCTTCAAGTACCCAAGGTCTTAATTATCCAGGTTATCAGGGGTGAACAAGTCATGTCAAGTGTCATAGCATGGTTCAAGTCAAAGGTTCAAGTCTAATAGTTCATATCAAGTGTATCAAGGTTCATGACAAGGCTCAAGACAAAGGTTAAAGCAAAGGTCCAAATCTATGGTTCGCAATACAAGGGGAAACATAACAATGAATCAGGAATCAGAAATGAGACGAAGGCTCTTTACAAGAAGAGCAGAATATCTGTACCTTATTCCGCAAGTGAAGACATAATCGAAACATAAGATTGGAAGCAAACTCCATCTTCAGCGAATCTACACGAATTCATTATTGTCTTATTAATACTTATTTTTAAATCAGATTACTCATTTTAGTCGGCTTTCCATTTTTTTTGCAAGTTTTCCGATTACTAACTTTTAAGGTTATATATGACAATTAAGTAACTTAAAGACTTATAATGACTAATATTATGGTTCAGGGTTTAATAAGACGACTTATAATAGTTTGGGGTTTGGAGTGTCATTATTGTAAAGTTCAGGGTATAAAACGTAAATTCTTATGTTTGACAATTATTCGTATCAAAAGATTAACAACTGTGTTTCAATTAAGATTTTAAAAGCCAAGAAAGGCCATAGAGCGACATATATATATCATCATTTTTATTTAATAAGGTCCTATTGATATCATTTTAGCACATGCAAGTTTCATTCCGTACGCATATAGCTCAACACAGAATATATTTTACCGAGACCCGATATCGATACACAATCCTTCATATACCATGCATACGGACACAAGATATTCTCTAGACGAATGATAGATCGAGACTGAAACAATAACACAAATGCGAGACCAGTATAAGTATGTCAACAATGGTTTTAGCGAGACAGAAAATGCCTTAATCTAAATCGTTTAAATCCATTTAATATGCATGTAAGGTTCCATTTTAGTTAACCTGAATCTACGTCATTGTTTCTATTATGTATATTTACAAACCATGCATGCAAATCTCATATTCTTTGTATTCGAATATTATGCAAAATAGGTTCTTCATGTATTTAGTTCCATAATGGCTTCAAAATGTCACAAATGTATATACTGTATAGATCTATCACAATATGTACATACTACATGGACTGATTTTATTTAGAAATCATGCACTCATAATTTACGAGGAACGTGAATCGAAGGGTATACCTCTAAGATAACCATGAATGGGCTGAGTCCGGAGTCGAACACGAAACAAGTACACGAAAACGAAGGTACAACAAAACACGATCGAACCTACAACTGAGGCTTACACGAACACGAGTGCGAACACTGGCTGGAACACGAAAACACGTACGAGCTTAGCAACATCAATCAAGGACTCGAACACAATTTTTCGTATCATGATCTGATATTAATATATGTATTTCAAGTTTCACAAGATTAACAAGATATAGCGTGTTTCTAACTTCATTTATATATGACGTATGACACATATATATATGGTTTAGGCGGACATGATAGAATTGAAATACCTTGTGTCGACTGCCAAAGGAAAACGAAGAGAACCAGGTCAAAGATTCGAATCACAAAACAAGGTCCCAACGACTGGTTATGCCCCGATCACCAAGCTGCTATACACCACTCGATCACCACACTGCAAGTCTTCTCCTTTCCTTTCTTGTGATCGGATGCACGAATGGAACAAAACAGAAAATACAGTCGCGATCGCCAAGCCATGCGTATCACAAAAACCTTCAAACTACACGTCCCACTATCGGCCTTTCTTCTTGTCGACTTCTAGCTATTGAGAACAGTGGGATCGTGTCTTTGTTTATCAAAAGTGGATCGGGTGTTGTTGTTATTTATGCTGTGTGTTTTGTTTACAAGAAATCCAAATATGAGAAAGAAGGTGAGAGACGTATGAATTGGAGGAATGTTTGTTTATTTAGTTTTTAAGGTTTTTGGTAAAGAGAGCCAAGAGAAAGTAATATATGCGGTTTGTGTGAGAATGGAATAAATAGGGTGCCGAAATTTGGTGAGCAAATCAAGGAACCAAAATCTTCTAATTCATTAAAATGATTTGGTATCATCCTCATTAATGTCGAATTGTTTATCACAATGAGTGAATCGTTTAGGGTAGTTGACTTAGGATAGGATTATAGCTCATGTTGTGTATTTTAATTTATAAGGTATAGTTCACAATATCATATTATTAATATTTCAAACTTAGGATAATTTTTAAATGGTGCAAAAATTATAGTTCAATTATTAACGTTTAATGCTTAGGTTATATTCGGGATTAAATGTCTTAAAGATTTAATGTCTTTTCAGAAGTTTCAAATTTGAGGGGCATTTTAGGTATTTCGCATGTTCAAAATTTTTGGGTTTTACAGGAACGGCGCGCCAATGTCCACGCTAGTTTTGGCAGTCGCAGGATTCAGGATAGGCTTGGGCGACGGTGTTCCCCAAGTGAAAGCCCTTCAAGCTCTGATTCTGATGATAGTCGGCGCATGCGCCGCAGAGGAACAAGCTCAGATTCTGATAATAGTCGACGCAAGCATCGCAAAAGAGTGTGCTCATCCTCAAGTGATTCCTCGGACAACGAGGACAAAGAAACTGGACACTGGAAATCAAGAGGAAAATACCGCGACCAGGAAGACGAAGACATGTCTCTTCCCTGGCGTCGCCAAAAGGTTGATGCGTTCACTAGGCGCATCAGCGATTTTTCGGAGAATAAGAAAAGGCGCATGCCTGCTAACGTCAAAACATATGATGGGACAGGTGATCCTGATGATCACCTAAAATTTTTCGAATCAGCAGCCACTATCGAAAATTGGCCACAACCTGTGTGGTGCCATATGTTCAACTCTACATTAGTAGGGAATGCGCGCAACTGGTTTAGCAAGCTTCCACGTAGAAGCATCGGTGGGTTTGAGGAGTTGCGCAAGGCGTTTCGCTTAAACTTTACGCAAAGGAAGAAGTGCGCCAAAAACCCTGTCGAACTCGCTAGGGTTAAACAGCGACAAGGGGAATCCACAAGCGCTTTCATGGAACGCTTTAAGGACGAATGCATGCAAGTCAAGGCATGTCCAGAGATACTAAAAATATCGGGTTTTATGAATGCAATCAATAACCCAGATTTGATAAAAAAGTTAAACGATAAGGTTCCCCTAACTTTTGACGAACTCATGAAGCGCACGAGGTCTTTCGTCCAAGGAGAAGCAGCCGCTGCGGATAGCAAGAAAGGCTACTCGAACCATAGGCCACAAGAAGAGTCAAGGAGACAATCCAATGACCAGAGTGGCAATCGTAATAAGAATTATCGCACTCAAGGCGGTGGAAGGTGAAACGACAAGTACACCCCATTAACAAAAACTCCAAAGGAGATATTCGCGACGGAAGGGGCGAACTTCCCGAAACCACCACCAATGCGCACCCCAGAGGATTGGCGCACAGGGAATGGTTATTGCGAATACCATGGACAGAAAGGCCACACAACCAACGAGTGCGTCCAACTGCGCCAATTGATTGACAAATTGGTAAAGGAAGGAAAGATGGACCACCTCGTAAAAAACATCAGAGAAGGGAAAGACAAACCAAAACCAGGGTCCAAGAAAGAGACATCAAAAGAAAAGGCAGATATCATCTACATGATACAGCCATGGCAGCGCGCGACAAGACAGAAAGTCAGTCAACGGTTTTCTAAGGGAAATGAAATTTCTTTCCCCTCCCTGACTGCGAACAACGCAGTAGTGGATCCACTTACCATTGAAATACATACGGGGGGTCACGATATCCGTCGCATGTATATAGATGGAGGTGCATCCGCTGATATTATATATGAACACTGTTTCAAGAAGCTGCGACCTGAGATACAGAGTCAGTTGATCCCAGCCACAACGTCGCTCACTGGCTTCACAGGGGAGAAGATATGGCCCATGGGGCAATTACGTCTACTTGTAGAAGTTGGTGACAAACCACACTCTACAGTCACCTGGATGAACTTCATGGTAATCAGATCCCCCTCTCCGTACAACGGCATCATCGGGAGACCTGGAATATCATCCATCCGCGCCGTGCCATCCACAGCGCATGGGATGCTCAAGTTCCCAGTGGAAGGAGGTATTGTCACTCTTTACAATACCACCATACCACCCAAAGAATGCAACGCAGTGACAAATGACGTAGGCGATGTTCCAGAACAGCGCGCAATCAAAGTCCCAAACCTAAAGGTCGCCATTCACCCTGACTACCCGGATCAACAGGTATCTATTGGCGGGTCTCTGTCTGACAAAGGCAAATCAGCTATATGCGCACTCCTGCAAAATAACTTAGATATTTTTGCATGGGAACCAAAGCATATGACAGGAGTGCCACGCTCCATCACGGAACACAAGCTGCAAATCCGACAAGGATATCCTCCAATACGACAGAAAAAGCGCGGACAAGCTCCAGACCGCGCAAAAGCCATCCTGGAAGAAGTACATAAACTAGTAGACGCAGGCATCATGCGCGAAGTCTACTACCATGACTGGCTCTCCAACCCAGTAATGGTAAAGAAAAGCGATGGCAGTTGGAGAATGTGTGTAGACTTTACAGACCTCAAAAAAGCATGTCCACAGGACTGCTACCCGCTACCGGAGATAGACTGGAAGATCGAATCTCTGTGTGGATATCCCTTCAAATGCTTCCTGGACGCATACAAGGGATACCACCAAATTCAAATGGCGGAGGAAGATGAAGAAAAAACGGCCTTCCACACAAGTCAAGGGGTCTACTGCTATACAAAGATGCCCTTTGGCCTAAAGAACGCAGGAGCAACATACCAACGATTGGTAGACACTGCGTTCGAGAAACAAGTAGGCCGCAACTTGGAAGTATACGTCGATGATCTCGTCATTAAAAGCCATACAGAGGAAGAACTAGTGCGCGACATGGAGGAAACGTTCAAAACACTGAGGAGAATCAACATGAAATTGAACCCCAAGAAGTGTACATTCGGCGCTACAGAAGGCATGTTTCTCGGGTATTTGATAGAACCCGATGGGATCAAGCCTTGCCCAGAGAAGACCCAAGCAGTCATTGACCTCCCCTCACCGCGTACACTGAAGGAGGTTCAGTCACTAAACGGCAAGCTAGCCGGACTGAACCGATTCTTATCCAAATCAGCGGACAAGTCACTTCCCCTATTCAAAACACTCAAGAAGTGCACAAAAAAGGGAGACTTCAGGTGGACCGCGGAAGCAGAGGAGGCCTTCCAACAGCTCAAACAACACATAGCAGCGCTCCCAAAGCTTGTCGCGCCCCGACCAGGGGAAGAGCTGATCATGTACCTATCTGCGACTCAGGGAGCAGTCAGCGCAGTGCTACTGACAGACAGGAACTCCGTCCAAACACCCATCTATTTTGTTAGTAAGGCGCTCAAGAAGACAGAGATTAACTACACTGCAATGGAGAAGTTGGTCCTAGCCTTAGTGTTTGCATCGAAAAGACTGCGCAGGTATTTCCAGGCGCACCCAATAGCTGTTATCACAGACCAACCCATCAAACAAGTTATCTCGAGACCCGACGCATCGGGACGCCTACAAAAATGGAGTGTGTTACTGGGTGAGCATAACATATCATACAGACCGCGCACTGCAATCAAAGGGCAGATATTGGCCGACTTCATCATTGAGAAGCCAGATACTGACATTACACCTGCGACAAGCAAGGGGGAACCTCAAGAACCATGGATTCTATTCACCGATGGATCCTCATGCGTAGATGGATCAGGAGGTGGTCTTATTCTCACTAACCCAGAAGGAGATGAATTCACCTACGCACTGCGTTTTGAATTCACAGCCACGAACAACGAGGCAGAATACGAAGCACTCCTGGCTGGGTTACGCATCGCAACTCAAATGGGTGCACGCAACCTAGAAGCGAACGTTGATTCACGGCTAGTTGCTAACCACGTGTTAGGCGAATATGTAGCAAAGGAGGAACACATGATCCAATACCTCGAAAAAACCAAATCTCTGATCTAGAACTTCGATAGGTTTACCATCAAGCAGGTTCCCAGGGGTGAAAACAGGAAAGCAGATGCGCTGAGCAAGATTGCATCCACCAGTTTTGCGCATTTATCAAAACAAGTATTTGGTGGAAACCTTGAAAAACAAGTCAATCGTAGACATGGAAATATCCACGGTGATAGAAGAGAAAAATCCTACATGGATGACACCCATCATCAACTACATCAGCAAGGGAATACTACCCCAGGAGCAGAAGGACGCTCGAAGGATACGGCGTACAGCGCAGAAGTTTGAACTTCGAGATGGCGTCCTATATAGGCGCTCTTTCCTGCAACCGTGGCTGCGTTGTGTTGGACCCCTTCAAGAAGACTATGTGCTCAGAGAAATCCACGCTGGCGCATGCAGTATGCACTCAGGACCACGGTCCGTTGTAGCACGAGCCTTGAGGTCAGGATATTACTGGCCCACCATGCATCGTGATGCGCGTGATATGATACGGAAATGCAGCAACTGTCAGGTGCATAGACCTATTCCGCGCTGACCACAACAAGAACTAACTCCCATCACCTCTCCATGGCCATTTTATAAATGGGGCATTGACATCGCAGGCCCCTTTCCTGTCGCAGCAGGAGGATTAAAGTTCCTTATAGTGGCCATTGACTACTTCACTAAGTGGATTGAGGCGAAGGTAGTGGCCAGCATAACAGGCAACCAAGTCAAACGATTCGTTTGGGACAACATTGTATGTCGCTTCGGATTACCTGGGGAAATCATCTCGGATAACGGAAAACAATTCTGTGATAACCCATTCAGAGATTGGTGCGCACAATTGAATATCACGTAACACTTTGCATCAGTTAAACACCCACAAACTAATGGTCTGGTTGAACGCGAGAACCGCAGTTTGGGTGAAGGAATCAAAGCGCGCTTGGACAGACACAAAGGCAGATGGGTGGAGGAACTATCACACGTTTTATGGGCGCACCGCACATCAATCAAAGTCAGCACGGGCGACACACCATTCTCTCTTGTCTACGGGACAGAAGCTGTCATACCAGCCGAGATTGGAATGCCAACTATCCGCACAGCGGAAGTGAATGTCACAACGAATGATGATGAGCGGCGCATAGACTTGGACCTATTAGAAGAGAAGCGCGAACGCGCATTCATACGCGAAGCAAAGGCAAAAACAAAAATGAAGAAGTATTATGACGCAAAAGTCAGAAACAACTCTTTCAGGCCAGGAGACTTCGTCTACCGTGCAAACGACGCGAGCCACGCAGAAGACACGGGAAAACTTGGACCCAAATGGGAAGGACCTTACGAAGTCACAGAAGCACTAGGCAACGGCGCCTACAAGCTGCGTAATACGGAGGGCCACGAGCTACTACGCACTTGGAATATCTGCAATCTCAAGAAATGCTACCTTTAGTATAGGCCACGGCCCACGCACAGACAACTATGCACTCTAGTACACGCCCAATAATTGTCGTGTATTTTTTAATTTTTCTTTCCATAAGAAATTGTCTTTTAATTTTGAAAAACTTGCAAGTATTAATAAAACGTTATGGTTTCTAGCTAACTCCATAACACATTTAACTCTATTGTTTGCATATTTCATTATTGTGTTTCAATATTGTTATAATCCTGCCTACATGGCGTGCATGCACACACTAAGACCCACGATGGCAGAAAGGATGAGTAAACCTAATAAACAACTCGTTGAGTAAGAGGGTTGCAAACCCATCAACTTCGGATCACGAATCCTTGTTAAACACCTTGCGCTCAAGACGTTGGCGCAAGTTCCTTACGCACCCCACGACGGATGCGCACCAGGGCACACTGTGCGCGTTTAACAACTCAGGAAATCAAGACTCTTGATTCCTTAAAGTAAAATACGATAAGTAAACTTACAAAAATACATAGACGACTATGATTCCTTTCTTTTCATTAAAGTTGGAAGAATTCAATACACGACTACGGTCCTTACTTAAGGAAATTCATACATAACTATGATTCTTCTTTTCTAAGTACGCTTAGACACTTAAAGATATCTTCACGCAAGGATACATAAGAACTACGAGTTCAAAAGCGTAAGTATTTGGAAGTTGTAAAAACACTAAGTACAAAAGCAACCTTTTTTATATATAGAATACGTTTCTACAAAAGACTTGTACAAAAAAGCTAAATGCTATATGTACGCCTTAGCTGGCTGGAGCCCCCACTCAAAGCCGTTTCCTTTGCATCCTCGAGTCGCTTCAACAACTCTGCATCGTCAAGGGAAACGGTGGCTACGGAAACAGGCACACCGTCGGATCTAGGCAGATGCGCAGCGCCTATGCCGCACAGAGTGGCCTTCCCTTTCACGCCTTTCTTTCTTGCGACTCTGGAAACATGAGCATTTAGAGACCTTTGCAAAGAAATCTCTTTCTTAATACGGAAAGGATTCAGAATGTCACGAGGCTGAGCAAAAATGGGTACCTTCAACTGCGCTACGTCAGGCTTCAAGTAGAAGTCCAATTGCTGATCTGCATCATCCTGCAGATGCCTGGGAAGAGTGAGCCCCGCCATGATCATGCTGATAGGCTGATCCTGATCACGCTCCAAACGAGCGATATGCGGAAGCTCAAGCTTTTTTAGCTCTTCCATGGCAGCAACAAGCTCGGCATGGGCATTCGCCTTGTACCCAGGGACCTCGGCAAGCGGCACGGTCAACAACTCGGCCTCAGCAAGCTTGTTCACGGCCAAGGTCTCACCGTGCGCAATAGCGCACTCCACAACCTTTCCAAAGGACGTGGTGACCTGGGGATGCTCCAGCGTACACATGGCAGCCAGGCGAAGACCATGACTGATCAACCACCTACAAAATAACACAAGTGTTAATAAGAAAAGAGGGTCTAAATACATACAAGTTATAAAGAGATAAAGCAGCATGTACCTGCGCTCAGCCACGGACTGAACCATATGGGGGTATAGCTCCTCATCATATTCGATGCTGAGCCTGCGGAGCTTCTCCTCTTGCATCTTCAGCGCAAGCTCCACCCGGCTACGGAACTCCTCAATGTCGGCAAAGTGCTTGCTCCTATTCTGTTGCAAGTACTTCAGCGCCCATAAAGAGTTACGCCTCTGACGGTCCGCAGCAGCACGCTCCTGCTCCAGCTCAGCCATCACCAAGAGCTTCCCCTCAGCCAATCTTTGCGCAGACGCTTCTGCGCGCTCCAGTTTAGCCTTGGAGCTCAGCTGCTCAGCTTTAGAGCTTGCTAACTCAGCCTGCACAGACACTAACTGCGCCTGCAGTCTGGAAACTTCCTCGGACTGGCGCACCCTGGCTTGCGCCACCAGCTCGGACTGGCGCACAGCGATGGAGGCTAGCTCCTCCATCATAGAGTCAAACGGACTTAACTCCCCTCCAATATCCCTTGGTGAAGGCGTCCCATCCAGAAAGGGACTCACCTTGGGGGACGCACTTCCATCTAAGATGCCAGCGTCCTCCACATGCTGTTCACTGCACGAAAGATCAAGAAGCAAGGTTAGCGCACGAATAACAGTCAAGCATACACAAAATCCTAAGGGATTGCTAAAAAATACTTACATGGGGGGAGGAGACGAGGACACGTCCTTCTCAATCTCCGTCATGGATGTACTTCCACCAGACCTCTCAGCATCCACACTGAGGACACGAAGAAACAAAGTTAGAATAAAGTATAACTTGACAAAAGTTCATAACTAATAACTAAGATACTTACTTCATCTGCACTTCAGTAAAAGATGGGCTCTCCTCAGCCTCAGGTCGCGGCCTCTTGGAAGACCCTTCACCATCACCACCAAGCGCTCTCTTGCGCGTCAGTTGGGAGCACTCCTCCATTTCACTGTCAGTCTCCTCTAAATGGATCAGCGTTTTGTTGGGAGGAGGCTGCGCAGTGTCAGGACCCTGCTGCAAAGGAGGAGCCACCTCCTGCAACGGCTCAGCTACCACCACATCAGGGGAGCCCTCAGACTCTGGAACAACCAAGTCCACGACGCGCCCTGCCGTCGCCTCCAGAATGGTCATCTCACCCTCCCTCAGAGGACGCACCCCCACTGCCACGGAACGCGGTGTCTCCAAGTTAACAACCGCAAAAAGATCCATCTCTGCGTATAAAGTAGACAAAGAGAAGCAAGTTACATAAAGTATGGAAAACAAAGAAACGCTTACATTAATAACGACAGTAAGACAACCTTCTTCACATAGCATTGTAACTTGCCTACGCGCTTAGAGAAGGTAACCCACCCATTTGACCACGTTGCGTGATAGAACGCGCGAAATAATTGGAGGGTCGGGTGAATCGCTAACAAGCGACAGTTCACCTCAAAATTGGCAATCTTCCCAGCACCAATACAATGCAACTGTGAGATGTGGAGCTCGTAATAATTAAGTATATCACTCAACAGCACGGAAATGGGTACGCGCTGATTCGCCCACTCGAAAAAGCGCGTATATAGCCCCACCTTCCCTACGGGGAAATCCGCGATGGTGTCATTTGGACCTGGTACCTCTGGGTGCAGGTCCAAAGGGATAAAGTAATCCGAGGTGAACTGATTCAGTTCACCTTCGGTTATGTTAGAAGTGAAATCCTGAAGTTGCAACACCATTTTGTGTTTCAGAATATGCGCACGCGCTATTACCTTCGAATTATCGGTTTTTTTTTTTTTTTTTGATAGCAGATTCGAAGATGTAAAAATGGTGGAATTGTGATTTTTTAACTGTGGATATCACAGTGAATGGAGGCGGTAGTTTATATAGTTTTCCCACCCACCACAGATGACTGACACGTGTATCCCACTAACTCAAATCGTGTGGCTAGGAGATGTGACGGTACAGGACACGTGGATAGCCTCTCCACTTCCCGAGGTACCCGAATTGCACTTTTTTGGACTAGATACATCATACGTGCGTTTTTGGCGGTATATTTTTGAAATCTTCCCGCGTACGCGTAGGGAATAATTTCGACACGACTTTAGTCTAGCATCCGCAGGTTTTACCCTGCGCACACTAGACTGGGGGGACATGATGACGTATAGTCTACACCCGGGTCACGGACCCGATTAGTAAACAATACTAATACTTAAGCCCACCACGTATGGGCCGCCATGGCGATAACTGGACTACCAGTTATACGGCTTGGACCTACAAGGCACAAGCCCAAGGTTATTTTCGGATTGGATATGGAGTATCTCCTAAATAAAGGGGATATATACCAAATATCCGATATCGGCGAATACGCCGAGGAGTAGGGAACACGAAACCTACTAGGGTTTCATATGTATATAAAGGGCACCCAGGCCCTCGGTAAAGGTACAATTTTACTAAACCCTAACTCTTCACTAAACCCTAAACTTCGATTACTTACTCTCACGCCGGAGGATAATCGGGGGAGACAATCCCTCGATAAGCCTAACGGTGTTTGCTCTTTTTCTTAGTGCGCAGGTTCCATCAAGCATTAAGATCTAATTGATACGAGAATAGGAGTCTTAACAAGGAACGCCCAACTTTTGTATCAACAATATATATATATAATATATATAAATATATATATATATATATATATATATATATATATATATATATATATATACATATATATATATATATATATATATATATATATATAGAATCTCTCTGTCATTATATATATATATATATATACATATATATATATATATACATATATATTTATATATATATATATATATATATATATATATATATATATATATATATATATATATATGTATATATATATATATATATATATATATAATGACAGAGAGATTCTATATATATATATTGGTATTTACGCAGACAATTCAAAATATACTGCCATTGATGATGCTTATGACAGAGAGATTCTACACAAATATAACATGAGTGACGATGACATGTGGGACGATATGCTTGATATTGACGGTAAAGTGCACGATAAAAATATTCACAACAACAACATCGATGAAGAAGTTTGGGAAGTCGATTCAGACGCGTATAGTGTGAGATCTGTTCCTGATGACGATGATCTACCAAACTTTATTAATGACGGCTCCATTGATTATGAAACCACTGAGGATGATGATAGTGAGGATGAAATATGATGAAAAATAACAAGATTACCCCAAACTTTTTTTTTGATATTTTTAATTAACATGTTTAAGTCTATTATTATTCTATAACTATTACTTTTTCATTACCAATATTTGTTAGGTTTTATATGGTTGATAATTCATGAATTTTATTCCTTTGAAAACATTTATTATGATATATTAATAATGAATGTATTCGTGCTTTAACTTTAAGCTTTATTACTGCTGCTACGATTGGATCTTAATGCTGCTTTCATATCAACTTAATGCTGCTACAACTTTTAAGTGCTTCTCCATATAAAGTTAGTACTGATGTTGGTTATTAGTACTGGTGAGTGAAAGCAATTTGAAAGTTAGTACTGCTGGTTCTGTTTGGCTTATTCCCGGCTTAGTTAAAAAGTTTTAGAAAAATTACGTTCATAAAAAAATTGGTTATCTCAGTTTTTAAAGTGGCCATTCATTTATTTGCCTTACTTTTATTGAACTGCTTTTGTTAGACAATCAAAAAGGAATATGATATGTGATGATTAAGAAAATACTATTGGGTTTATAAGCTTGATGTAAACAAATACATAATGTCCCACATAAATGAAACAGTAAAATTGAAGCTACTTTATAAAATGTGATGTGCATGGGACGTATGTGTTGGGTTTAACTTAGTATGAAGTTCTATTATATCTTGTGCGGTTAAATGTTATTATACATATAGCTACACAAGTTATAACACAACTTTATATGAATGCTTAAATTAAAATAATATAAAATAATAGTGAATGTTTTTCATGTTTTCGTATTTTTATTTACATCTTATATGTTAATGAGTAATGTTATTCATGTTTCCCTCATAGACAGTTTTGTTTTTAAATAGCAATTGCCATAAAATTATCTTTAATGCGTATACATAAACAAGTGTATCGTAAATAGAAATTGGGAAACATATCAACTTCCCAATTTAAACTTTGTGACTTTCCAATTTAAAAAACGTGACTTTCAATAGTCTATACATACAAAGATATAACAAAAAAGTTCTATTATTGTAACACCTAAAATTTATAAAGCATGTAAAATTACAAAAATGCCCCTGCTAGTTTAAAAATTTAATTAAAGGCTTATAATGTATCAAATAAATTTCAAACTTCTGACAATGCACATGTTATGATCCTAAATAATTTTAAGAATTTCATTTAACATTTTGACAAGTGGAAAAATTACCAAATTACCCCTGTAACATTTATAAATGAATAAAAGCATTATAAAGTCCCGAATTCATCCCGAACCTTTGGAAACGAACTACAAATCAAGTGAAATAATTATGAAGCATGCTATTAATATTTTTTACAAGTCCAAAAGTGTATTATTTCACTCAAAATATGGTATGGCCGAATTATGTTAAATATTGCATAATTAAAGAAATTAAAATACATTTAATTGTACAAGATAAATACAATTTAAATCCTAAACTTGGTAACCAAAATTTCCAGCTAATTGAACCGAAATTACTGCCCATTAATCACCTTAAGACTCGGCCATTTACCCTTTATAGTGATCCTTAATATTTTCTTTGATTTAACCTAATTTGTTCTTAGCCGACAATTCAAAAACCCTCTCCAAAAATTCATTCGATCACTCCCATAAGCCAAGAACAATTTTCTGGAGTTCATTGCATCACTAAGGAGTTTAGAAAAATAGCAAGTCGATTTTTAGAAGCCTAGATCAAGAGCTATTGTTTTCCTTCTTATATTTCACTCGAAAGGTAATATATTCCCAAACAATTCATTCAATCGTGTAAAAATTCGTTTCTTAATTTTCCTGGAGTTCTTACATTATGTGTAATCTGGGAAAAATGTGTACAAGGTTAATTGGTCCCGTTTGAAGCCGTGGTAATTTCTTGTGGTTCGAAAGTTCTAGCCGAGAATCAATAATTCGTGCAACACTCTTCCACTCGTTCTAAAAATTCCCTGGTATTTTTCCCAGCCTCTATTGATCGTATATAACATGAGAAAAATAATAAAAATGATCCATGCACTGTGTACAATTCGTATGATAATTCTTGTGTTATTAAACCCTAGAATCGAATTTAATTAAGAAACCATGCATGCGATTTTTCCTGGACAAATGAACAATTTTCGTGGGCTTTATGATCTTAATACAACACTAGAAAAATGCTTATTTGATTTATTGAAGCTTAAAACTATTTTTGGTGAATTAGATTGTGATCGGCTAAAAAGGAAAATAAGGGCTAAAATACTTAGCGTGGGAACTAGGGTTCAAAAAAGGTGTAGATCTGATTAATAATGAATATAAATGATGTTGAAATGATTGCCCAATGATTGGGGTTCGATTAGGGTTTTAATTGATTAAAAATTGTATGTACCGATTTGGAATTAAATATGAAAGGGTGTGTTTTGTCAATATTAAAACTCATGGGTTATTTTTGTCATGTTCTATATATCATGTATAATCTGTAAAAATTATTAAATGGAGGGCCTATATGTAAAATTTGTGAGAAAATGAATTAAATTGTAATTGTTATGTCGAAATGGAAATTAATTAAATACAAGGACCAAACATGTAATTTCTGAAAAGTTGAGGTCGAATTGTGTTATTAATGATATTCAGGGGCTAAGGTGAAAATTTGGATATTTGTTGGGCTAATATGTAATTATTATAAATTAATGATTTAAATGTAAATGTTAAGGACTTAATATGTAACCTTATTAAAATAGAGGGACCAAACTTGTAAATTCTAGAAACTTGGGGCTGTTTTGAATAAATAAATATATTCAGGAGATTATGTGTCATTTTGATAATTTAATGGCTTGACATGTAACTATTGGTAATTAAAAGTTGAAATTGTAAGTTTAAGGACTGAATATGTAATTTTGATAACTGGAGGGACCTAATGTGTAAATATGGAATAATTGGAGGTCTGATTGTATAACTCACTAAAATAAGTACTCATGATGTAAATTGGATAAAACAAGGGTTTAAGGTGTAATTATGCTTGTTTGAAGGTTTAAAATGTAATTTTGGAAGTTCAGGGTATAAAATGTAAATTGTGAAAACCTTAAGGACCAAAAGTGTAAATATGATAAAGACACTTTATTTCCAGCAAATGTAAATCAAATTAAGCCATATACTAAATATTGCTAAAAGTGGAAACCTTCTAATTATGGAAACTTTCTAAAAGTGGAAACTTACTAAAAAGGGAAAGTTACTTAAAATGGAAAGATGATTAATTTAGAATGATTTGTAATCCCCTTCTACTCCTCTAGGTGTGAAGAAGGAGAGACTTTGAGCTTTCCCCATTTCTGTGTTTGTTTCTACTTTGCTTTCGACATAAGGTACGGATACTCTACCCTTTTTAAGAAAGGGTGTCTTATCACCTATGCTTCGATGTTGAGTTATGAACCTTTGCTATGACCCTTTTGCTATGAACCTTTTGATATGAACCTTTTGATATGACTTTGAGATTCACTTTTGACATGACCTTGAGATATGCTTTGATATGACTTTGAGATGAACCCGTTTGCATGACCTTGTGACTTGACTCTTAGTTTGATACCCGAGCCACCTTTTTGTTTCCTAGCCAGGAAGGTAACCTGGCCATGTCTGTGATGCACCACTGGCATGACTCCTGTGTGGGGGAGTGATTTCTCACGCCGTCCCCTTTTATATTATGATATGGCCATTATGATTTTGAGTATTATGATTTTGAGATGACTTTGAGTGGGGGCGTATGGATTGCAATCCTAGATTTGTATGTTTAGTGGATTTAACTATGATTTTGAGTATGACTTTGAGGTGACTGGTGCATGTGTGCTATACACGCCTTTCACATTTATGGGAGCTGATCACTCCACCCCTTTTGATACATGAGGACACCCCTCATATTATCTGGTTGCCTGAGAGGTATCCCCTCTGATTGTGAGATCTTGACTTTGAGTATTATGATGTTGAGATATGACTTTGAGTATGGGCTCGTGGTGGATGACTATCCTATATATATTCTATTTCTTCTTGCATTGATTTATACCTTATGATATTTCCCAGTGCTTCATTATGTTCTGTTTCATTATCTTTGTTGTATTATGTATCTGTTCACTGGGCTTTGTAAGCTCAGCCGCACGTTTTCTTTTCCGTGTGCGGCAGGTATCTAGCTGGGAGATGGATTTATGCTTGGGATGAGAGTTAGAGGAGCTTTTGCCTTAGATGATGTCCTACCCTAGTTTTACCATTTTTATTTCAGACTTTGAATATTGGATCTATTTCGTTATGTATTTCCTTGGGATTATTTCTTCCTTTCATTTGAGACTTATGTATTGAATTCCAGTCATGTTGACTTGGTTTATTTCATGATTATGTTTATTGGCTTCCGCTGTGAATATGTATGTATGCTTTGATTTGTCACCATAATGTGATGCTTCTACCCTTGCCGGGTTGGGGTGTTACAATTATGGTATCAAAGCCCAGGTTGCGACCTGTCGTACATAAGCTTTGGCCTGTGAAACATGTGGACCATAGGATCTGACCCTTAAGTTTTAAGTTTTGACTGGTGAGGCTTTGGGTAGGCATAGGTTTCTGTTTCGTCTTCCATTTCGTGCTTATTTTCCCTTATGTTTTGCTAATTCTTTTCATGATCATTCAGATGGTGAACACTCGCTTTACTCAGTACACTAATGGGGAGGATGGCCCCAATTTTGAAGAGATGATAGCCGCTGCTGTGGCTGCTGCTCTTCCACGAGTGGTGACTGAGGTCACCAATAATATCAGGAATGGGGCTGGTCCTTCTGGAGGTGTTGGTGGTGCTCCACCCACTGCTCCACCCGCTGCTCCTCCAGCTGGTATCCATGTGTGGATCGAGAAGTTCAACAAACTTAAGCCTCTCTCTTTCAGGTCCGCTGCTTCTCCTCATGAAGCGGAGGACTGGATTACGCACGTCGAGAAGTTGTTTCGTGTTCTGGGATGTGCTGACGAGTTTAAAACTCGTTTGGCCACATTCAAACTAGAGGGTGATGCTCAGAATTGGTGGACTGCTCTTGTGCAGGCCAAAGGGGATGATTTTGCTGAGACTTGTTCGTGGGCAGATTTTATTGAGGCGTTTTATAAGCAGTACATTCCTATGGCAGAGCAGTTGAGGTATGAGAGGGAATACGGGTCTATTCGTCAGGGTGACCATGAGTCTTCTGGAGATTTCATGCAGCGTTTCTTACGTCTGGCTAGTTTCGTGGGGCCAGAGGTTACTGGGGATTCGGTTCGTCAGGCTCGTCACTTCAAGTGGGCTCTTAAGAAATGGGTGTTAGACCGGATCGTTAACACTCCATTTGATGATGTGGCTAGTGTTCAGGATGCCGCGCGTAACATCGAGTTGTTGCATGCGGACAGGGTGTCTAATAAGCGTGATAGGGATGGTAACCGGGTAGATTCTCGAGGTCGGCAGGACCAAAGGCAGGATTTTCGGGGTCATGGTCGTCAGGACCAGAGACAGGATTTTCGGGGTCGTCAGGACCATGGGCGTGATCAGCAGGGTCGCCAGGACCGAGGTGGTGATTATAGGCGACAGGATTCTAGGAACCAGGGTCGTCAGGATTATGGTCGGTATGGTGGTGACCGTCAGGGTCAGGGTGGTAATAACAGGCGCAGGGATTCTCAGCAGTATCAGCAGTCGGGATCGTCAGGTCAGAAGAAGGCTGACGAGATTCTTCCTCCTCCTCCTACATGTGCTTCATGTGGGAAGTCTCATCCAGGTCCGTGTTACAAAGCTTCTGGTGCTTGTTTCTGGTGTGGATCTAATCAGCACAAAGTCAAGGACTGCCCTAGGAAGAATGCGGGTGAACCTAAAGTTGATTCTAGGACAGCTCCTACTTCGGGACGGGTTTATTCTTTGACTCATGATCAGGCGGCTAGCACCTCAGGTACTATTACGGGTTTTCTGCATATTGGAGATCGTACTGTTTTTGTTTTATTTGACACCGGTGCGACACATTCTATCATATCCACTTCACTTGCAAATAAAATGAACATTAAACCCACAAAATTAATGAATCGTATATCTATTGCTACCCCGATGAAAACTCATGTGATTATTGATGTTGAGTATGTTAAGTGCCCTCTCCGTTTCGATGATCGTGTTCGTTCTGCGAACCTTCTTCCCATTGACATGGTTGATTTTGATGTTATTCTGGGCATGGACTGGTTAGCTGCTCATAAGGCGACCATTGATTGTTATGCTCGTAAGGTGATCTTTGGTGATCTTCACCATCCTGATTATGTTTATTCTGGTTCCCAACCTCTGAAATCTGTAAAGATTATTTCGGCTATGAAAGCCCGGACTTTGATCTCGCATGGCTGTCTTGGTTTTCTTGCTTCCATTAAAGATACCTCTGTTGATGTTCCTAGCATTGATAGTATTCGTATTGTGCGCGATTTCGCCGATGTATTTCCGGATGAACTTCCTGGCATTCCTCCTGTCAGGGAAGTCGAATTTAGCATTGATCTGGTTCCGGGTGCTGAACCCATATCTAAAGCTCCTTACCGCATGGCACCGATTGAGCTAAAGGAATTAAAGGAGCAATTGCAAGAACTGTTGGAAAACGGTTTCATTCGTCCGAGCGTATCTCCTTGGGGTGCTCCCGTGTTGTTTGTTAAGAAGAAAGACGGGAGCATGCGTCTTTGCATCGATTATCGAGAGCTTAATCGCATTACGATTCGTAACCGATATCCTCTTCCTCGCATAGATGATCTATTCGATCAGTTGCAAGGAGCGAGGCATTTCTCAAAAATTGATCTGAGGTCTGGATATCACCAGCTTAGGGTGAGGGAGCAGGATGTTCCCAAAACGGCCTTTCGCACTCGGTACGGTCACTATGAATTCTTGGTTATGCCTTTTGGTCTGACCAATGCTCCTGCTGTGTTTATGGACCTAATGAACCGGGTATTCCATGAATTTCTCGATAAGTTCGTCATTGTCTTCATAGATGATATCCTTGTGTACTCTAAAACCGAGGCGGAGCACGAGCAACATCTTAGTATAGTTCTGGAGATTCTTCGACAGCAGAAATTGTATGCGAAATTTTCGAAGTGCGAGTTTTGGTTGGATCGAGTGGCTTTCTTGGGTCACATAGTTTCTGCAGACGGCATCACGATGGATCCGGCAAAGGTTGAGGCTATCACAAAATGGCCAAGACCTACAAATGTGACGGAAGTGAGGAGTTTCCTGGGTCTCGCTGGGTATTATAGGAGATTTGTTGAGGGCTTTTCGCGTCTTGCATTGCCTTTAACACAGTTGATGAGGAAAGGAGAGAAGTTCATTTGGACTGATGAGCGAGAGAGTAGTTTTGAGGAGTTGAAGAAGCGTTTAGTGTCGGCACCTATCTTAACTCTTCCATCAGGTTCCGGCGGTTTTCAGATTTATAGCGATGCATCGAAGAAAGGTTTAGGGTGTGTTTTGATGCAGCATGGGAAGGTGATCGCCTATGCTTCGAGGCAGCTGAAGCCTTATGAGGTGAACTATCCGACGCATGATCTAGAGTTAGCAGCTGTGGTTTTCGCGCTAAAGATTTGGCGTCATTATTTGTATGGGGAGACTTGTGACATTTTCACTGATCATAAGAGTCTTAAATACATCTTCACCCAGAAAGAGTTGAATATGAGGCAGAGGCGTTGGTTGGAGCTTCTGAAAGATTATGATGCTAATATTCAGTATCATCCCGGAAAGGCGAATGTGGTCGCTGATGCTCTGAGTAGGAAGTCCGGTATGATTGCGAGTTTGGAGTTTGAGCCTCGTGTTTTGCATGATTTAGAGCTTCTGGATGTGGAGTTTTGTGTTCGTGGTCACGGAGGTTATTGGGCTAGTCTTACGGTAGAGTCCAATCTTATCCTGCGAATTAAGGAAGCTCAGAAAGAGGATGGTGAGCTGTGGGCTATAGTTCAAAATGTTGAGGACGGCAAGCAATCAGAGTTTAAAGTTGATGATTCCGGTGTAGTATGGTTTGAGGATCGTCTCTGTGTCCCCAACGATCCTGAGCTTAAGGAGGCTGTTCTATCAGAGGCTCATAGTTCCCCTTTCACTATACATCCTGGTTCTACCAAGATGTACCGGGACCTTAAGCAACATTTCTGGTGGAATGGCATGAAACAGGATGTGGCTTCGTTTGTGTCTAAGTGTTTGACTTGCCAGCAGGTCAAGATTGAACACCAGAGAGCTAGTGGGTTGCTTCAACCATTGGAGATTCCGAAGTGGAAATGGGAGGAAATTTCCATGGATTTTGTGACTGGTTTACCTCTTACTCGTAGGAAGCATGATGCGATTTGGGTGGTCGTCGATCGACTAACCAAGTCTGCTCACTTCCTCCCTATTCGTGTGGACTACAGTGTTAGTAAATTGGCGGACATATTTCAGCAGGAAATCGTTAGGCTTCATGGCATGCCTACGGCTATTATATCAGATAGGGATCCTCGGTTTACGTCACGTTTCTGGAAGGGATTGCATAAGGCATGGGATACGCGCCTTAAGTTCAGTACAGCTTTTCACCCTCAGACGGATGGTCAGTCGGAGAGGACCATTCAGACTTTAGAGGACATGTTGAGGGCATGTGCCTTAGAGTGGACTGGTAGCTGGGACGATTATTTGTGTTTGGTAGAGTTCGCATATAATAACAGTTGGCACGCGAGTATTCGTATGGCTCCATTTGAGATGTTATATGGTCGGAAATGTAGGGCTCCGGTTTGTTGGAACGAGGTAGGTGAACGCGTTATTGAGGGACCGGAATTGGTTCAGATCGCTACTGAGAAAGTGGATGTTGCTAGAGAGAAGTTAAAGGAAGCTAGGGCTCGTCAAAAGAGTTACGCTGATAAGCATAGGCGTGACTTGGAATTTCGCGTCGGTGATCGGGTATTTCTTAAGGTTTCGCCGTTTCGAGGAGTTAAACGTTTTGGAATTAAGGGCAAGCTCAGTCCTCGATTCATTGGACCGTTTGAGATTTTGGACCGTATCGGAGAAGTTTCGTATCGTTTGGCTCTTCCTCCGCAGTTATCACATGTTCACGACGTCTTTCATGTATCTCTTCTGAGGGGATACAATTATCATCCTCTGCATGTGGTGTCTTACCCTCTTGATCAGATCCAGCCCGATATGTCTCTTCCGGAGGAGCCGGAAGCTGTCCTTGATCGCCAAGAGCGAGTTATGAGACGTAAAGTCATTCCTTTTGTTAAGATTCTTTGGCGGAACCACCCGGAGCGGGAAGCTACCTGGGAGACCGAGGAGTCTATTCGAGCTAGCTATCCTCATTTTGTTTTCTGATTCTGGTATGTCTCTATCTTGTTCCCGAATCGTTTCATTCTGATTCTTTGCAAATTTCGGGGACGAAATTTTTCTTTTAGAGGGGAAGAAGTTGTAACACCTAAAATTTATAAAGCATGTAAAATTACAAAAATGCCCCTGCTAGTTTAAAAATTTAATTAAAGGCTTATAATGTATCAAATAAATTTCAAACTTCTGACAATGCACATGTTATGATCCTAAATAATTTTAAGAATTTCATTTAACATTTTGACAAGTGGAAAAATTACCAAATTACCCCTGTAACATTTATAAATGAATAAAAAGCATTATAAAGTCCCGAATTCATCCCGAACCTTTGGAAACGAACTACAAATCAAGTGAAATAATTATGAAGCATGCTATTAATATTTTTACAAGTCCAAAAGTGTATTATTTCACTCAAAATATGGTATGGCCGAATTATGTTAAATATTGCATAATTAAAGAAATTAAAATACATTTAATTGTACAAGATAAATACAATTTAAATCCTAAACTTGGTAACCAAAATTTCCAGCTAATTGAACCGAAATTACTGCCCATTAATCACCTTAAGACTCGGCCATTTACCCTTTATAGTGATCCTTAATATTTTCTTTGATTTAACCTAATTTGTTCTTAGCCGACAATTCAAAAACCCTCTCCAAAAATTCATTCGATCACTCCCATAAGCCAAGAACAATTTTCTGGAGTTCATTGCATCACTAAGGAGTTTAGAAAAATAGCAAGTCGATTTTTAGAAGCCTAGATCAAGAGCTATTGTTTTCCTTCTTATATTTCACTCGAAAGGTAATATATTCCCAAACAATTCATTCAATCGTGTAAAAATTCGTTTCTTAATTTTCCTGGAGTTCTTACATTATGTGTAATCTGGGAAAAATGTGTACAAGGTTAATTGGTCCCGTTTGAAGCCGTGGTAATTTCTTGTGGTTCGAAAGTTCTAGCCGAGAATCAATAATTCGTGCAACACTCTTCCACTCGTTCTAAAAATTCCCTGGTATTTTTCCCAGCCTCTATTGATCGTATATAACATGAGAAAAATAATAAAAATGATCCATGCATTGTGTACAATTCGTATGATAATTCTTGTGTTATTAAACCCTAGAATCGAATTTAATTAAGAAACCATGCATGCGATTTTTCCTGGACAAATGAACAATTTTCGTGGGCTTTATGATCTTAATACAACACTAGAAAAATGCTTATTTGATTTATTGAAGCTTAAAACTATTTTTGGTGAATTAGATTGTGATCGGCTAAAAAGGAAAATAAGGGCTAAAATACTTAGCGTGGGAACTAGGGTTCAAAAAAGGTGTAGATCTGATTAATAATGAATATAAATGATGTTGAAATGATTGCCCAATGATTGGGGTTCGATTAGGGTTTTAATTGATTAAAAATTGTATGTACCGATTTGGAATTAAATATGAAAGGGTGTGTTTTGTCAATATTAAAACTCATGGGTTATTTTTGTCATGTTCTATATATCATGTATAATCTGTAAAAATTATTAAATGGAGGGCCTATATGTAAAATTTGTGAGAAAATGAATTAAATTGTAATTGTTATGTCGAAATGGAAATTAATTAAATACAAGGACCAAACATGTAATTTCTGAAAAGTTGAGGTCGAATTGTGTTATTAATGATATTCAGGGGCTAAGGTGAAAATTTGGATATTTGTTGGGCTAATATGTAATTATTATAAATTAATGATTTAAATGTAAATGTTAAGGACTTAATATGTAACCTTATTAAAATAGAGGGACCAAACTTGTAAATTCTAGAAACTTGGGGCTGTTTTGAATAAATAAATATATTCAGGAGATTATGTGTCATTTTGATAATTTAATGGCTTGACATGTAACTATTGGTAATTAAAAGTTGAAATTGTAAGTTTAAGGACTGAATATGTAATTTTGATAACTGGAGGGACCTAATGTGTAAATATGGAATAATTGGAGGTCTGATTGTATAACTCACTAAAATAAGTACTCATGATGTAAATTGGATAAACCAAGGGTTTAAGGTGTAATTATGCTTGTTTGAAGGTTTAAAATGTAATTTTGGAAGTTCAGGGGTATAAAATGTAAATTGTGAAAACCTTAAGGACCAAAAGTGTAAATATGATAAAGACACTTTATTTCCAGCAAATGTAAATCAAATTAAGCCATATACTAAATATTGCTAAAAGTGGAAACCTTCTAATTATGGAAACTTTCTAAAAGTGGAAACTTACTAAAAAGGGAAAGTTACTTAAAATGGAAAGATGATTAATTTAGAATGATTTGTAATCCCCTTCTACTCCTCTAGGTGTGAAGAAGGAGAGACTTTGAGCTTTCCCCATTTCTGTGTTTGTTTCTACTTTGCTTTCGACATAAGGTACGGATACTCTACCCTTTTTAAGAAAGGGTGTCTTATCACCTATGCTTCGATGTTGAGTTATGAACCTTTGCTATGACCCTTTTGCTATGAACCTTTTGATATGAACCTTTTGATATGACTTTGAGATTCACTTTTGACATGACCTTGAGATATGCTTTGATATGACTTTGAGATGAACCCGTTTGCATGACCTTGTGACTTGACTCTTAGTTTGATACCCGAGCCACCTTTTTGTTTCCTAGCCAGGAAGGTAACCTGGCCATGTCTGTGATGCACCACTGGCATGACTCCTGTGTGGGGGAGTGATTTCTCACACCGTCCCCTTTTATATTATGATATGGCCATTATGATTTTGAGTATTATGATTTTGAGATGACTTTGAGTGGGGGCGTATGGATTGCAATCCTAGATTTGTATGTTTAGTGGATTTAACTATGATTTTGAGTATGACTTTGAGGTGACTGGTGCATGTGTGCTATACACGCCTTTCACATTTATGGGAGCTGATCACTCCACCCCTTTTGATACATGAGGACACCCCTCATATTATCTGGTTGCCTGAGAGGTATCCCCTCTGATTGTGAGATCTTGACTTTGAGTATTATGATGTTGAGATATGACTTTGAGTATGGGCTCGTGGTGGATGACTATCCTATATATATTCTATTTCTTCTTGCATTGATTTATACCTTATGATATTTCCCAGTGCTTCATTATGTTCTGTTTCATTATCTTTGTTGTATTATGTATCTGTTCACTGGGCTTTGTAAGCTCAGCCGCACGTTTTCTTTTCCGTGTGCGGCAGGTATCTAGCTGGGAGATGGATTTATGCTTGGGATGAGAGTTAGAGGAGCTTTTGCCTTAGAGGATGTCCTACCCTAGTTTTACCATCTTTATTTCAGACTTTGAATATTGGATCTATTTCGTTATGTATTTCCTTGGGATTATTTCTTCCTTTCATTTGAGACTTATGTATTGAATTCCAGTCATGTTGACTTGGTTTATTTCATGATTATGTTTATTGGCTTCCGCTGTGAATATGTATGTATGCTTTGATTTGTCACCATAATGTGATGCTTCTACCCTTGCCGGGTTGGGGTGTTACAAAGATATAACAAAAAAGTTCTATTATCTTCTCATTCTAAATTATATTTTAGTTTCAATCTCCAATGGATTCATCATCTTCAAATACTGATTCAAAGAAAATTAAAAGATCAAGAGATACCTCTCCTCCTTTAATGCCTGAAAAGTATAAAATTTTAGACATACCCCAACATATCTGGGCCAAATGTCATTCTGGGAATTATGGAACTCAAAAAACATTGGTTGAACTTTATAACAACCGTATCAAGAGACTCGAAGAACAAAACAAGAAAGATGAAGATATGATACTGGCATATCAGAAGAAAATTGATGCTCGGAATAAAGATATAGAAGAAACACAATAAAAAATTATTGATGTTTACAAAAGCATTGAAGATAGTTCGTTTATTTCTTAATGTTTTATTTTTTTTAAGATTCAGCATTTATTTTAATGATTGAAATAGTTATTTGAATACTTAAGCCTCCCTGTTTGTTATTTGAATGGTTATGCATGTTAGCAGAATGATTATACATCATAATTACCCATGAGGCTTGGATATAGTAATGTATAAAAACATTCCTGTAAACATACTAACCAGAACGAAAATTAAACATGGGAAGTATTTAACACTTATAATAAACGATTTACTGTATAAGATACCTTAATAGATGTTATATCACTAATAGATAATCACCAAAAATTAATTATATTTAGTTATGATTTAGTTTTAAACATAAGAGTATATCTTAAAAGATCATTACTAAAATAATTTTTCACCCAGTAGAAAATTAACAGCATTATTATGGGTTTTCTTTAACCTTTTTATACTATATACAACACCAACAAATTCACAAGAGAGTTGTGAGTGTTGTTAGTAATATGGATACTATATCCAACGCTTTGTCAATCCAACAAAGAGGAAGACGACCAAAAACACATACACTTACATTTAACATGGTGTGTATAAAGAGTGTAGAACCCATTTGACAAAGCGATAGGCCTCTAGAAAAACAAAAACAACAACAAACAGCGACGCGCAGAGGCCGGCCACCAATATACCCAATCCAAACAGGTAATTCAATTACTTAATAATATCCAACATGTCATTCACACAATATATTTGCTTACAATGACAATCATTTGATTATATTCACGCAATTTCAATTTACGACAGATACCAATGATTTCCTTATACGAAAAAGTGGCAGGCCTTCTCAAACAAAAACAATAACAGCTGAAGGAGACAATGAACAAACAAACTCTCAATGTTCAACACCAGCAAAAAGACCAAGGGGCCGACCATTCAAAGACCCAACAAAAACACATAATAAAGTTATGCTTACCTTAGCAAATAATTAAGAAACATCTTTTATACTAACTTTTATATATTCAACTTTGTTTCAGCGATACCAAAAGAGCCCACCTATCTTGGATGCATTGAACCTGGTGTACACATTTCAAAGCGCAAATCACAAAGGCTCCAGAATAAAATAAAAACATCTACACAAAAAACTCCAAGGCGTTAGGGTTTAAATAATACAGCATCGGCAAACAATCAGGATGCACAAAGGAATCTATTTATTGGCATATCTAATGGTACAACCACTAAATTGTTCATTTAAAGTGATGTATTTAGCACATATTATTTTACAAATAACCATACTACAAATCTAAACCATTTTGACAAATCCCTATAAAAACAACACATATTACCAATAAATAAATCCATGTGTTTATTTACTTTGAATACTTTAATTCATTATCTATTTACAGATTACTTTGACCATGGAGATCCTATTTTCACATGTCAATCATGCGGCAGACTGTTGTGGCATGCTGAGAGTATGGTGGGACATGTGTCTTCAAGCACAGAGTCCTACTCTATTTGTTGTGGCAGAAGAAAGGTCAAATTAGGGAATGAAGTTCAGAATCCATCACAATTGTTGAGACAACTAATGAATGGTGACCACCCAAAAAGCAAGGATTTCATCGATAACATCAGGCGTTACAATTTGATGTTTGCATTCACATCTATGGGTGCAAAACAGGACACGTCTATTAACTAAGGATATGGAGCATATTGTTACAGGATCCAGGGAGAAAATTACCACATAATGGGTAGTTTGTTGCTAGAGGGAGATAAACCTCTTGTTTTTGCATAGTTATATATTTATGACTTAAACAATGAAATACAAAATAGAAATAATTGTGTCAGGTATGACAACATAAATAATTATGTCATTTCATGTATCTTTATACATTTCTTATAGAAACAACAATATATTGATGTAATTTTATCCATTTTAAACAGCACTATCGACACAACATCAACATCAACATCAACATCAAACAACTATATCATAGACCACCAATTGATTGTTGATTTACGCGACATGCTGGATACCATCAATCCATTAGTTGGTCACTTCAAAATGGCTGGAGAACGATTGGTCAGAAGAGATGACCAAAACAACTTCAAATTACGCCTTATTGGTACAAGAGAACGAGATGGTAGAAATTATAACCTACCTACGGCTAATGAAGTTGCAGCTCTGATAGTCGGGGATTTTGACACAACAACTAATAAAAGAGACATTATTCTACACTTACAAGAGGGAGGTCTTAGAAGAATTAGTGAATTTGATGCGCGTGATGTGTCGTTGCGGTTTAGCAGTTTTAATGCCTACTCAAGTTTTAAATTTATATTTAGCCGACTTATCAATAACACACACACTTAACGAGCAGTGTACCCGGTCAGTATGAATATAATGGTAAGTAGAGTGTCGATCACTAAGAGTGGAACGTATTATCTCGTTATTCTAATCAGTATTTTAATATCCTAACGCAAGGGGGTTTCAGCCTGAGAGACTGGCACGGTTTGTTTGCAATTAAATAATAAAATAAACCAATAGGCACGAATCAGCAAGTAGCACACACGTACACAGATAAATACTCGAGACAATAAGAGGGCTGTCCTTATGATTAAGTAGATTGTCACTTGTTTTATTGATAGCTTTATATGAAGTGTATGTAGTTAACCCTTTCTCGTTGGTCCTAAGCTTATCGGCGAGTAAACCCTTAATGATGACTTATGTCTAAAAGTTATTCCTAAGTGATCAATTTAGTAATAACCGTGGGAGCCACATTATGTCCCGCAGTCAAATGCCCGCAAGCCACTAATAAACACAGAGGTGATCAATGCACTAATAAGTAGTAACCAAAGACATCAACATATAAACTTTAATTGATGGGAAAGCAAGTATTAAAGGGAGTGCAATCTTTCGTTGTCACATTACACAAGCCACCAATCCTGATGAATTAAAGTTTGCTAACACAATAAAACAAAACTACTTAATGAATTAAACACATGCAGCACCTTCTTACAGCTCTTGTATCTTTGATTTGGGTGTGTCTTGTGCTGCCTCCTTGACTGAATTCGTCCTTGGTTTCTCCTGTTCGGTCTTAGGTTATAATGTTCGGAACTCCTTAATTCGTCTGGTCTACGGGGTATTTATAGTTTCTGTCTGAGGGAAGATGCGGCGCATCTAAGGAGTAGATGCGGCGCATGTACTTAACTTCGCGTGGGGTCCAAGATTATAATATTCAGGAATATTCGTACACCGCCAGAAGATGCGGCGTAACTCCATGATTAGATGCGGCGCATGTCCTCTTGTATCTTGGATCGTATCTGGTGATATCTTGATAGAGATGCGGCGCATGTCATGAGTGAGATGCGGCGCATCTGGAGCAGATTAGTCTTGATCTTCTTCATTTCAGTAGACTCTTAACTTTATGCATGTTTTGCTCCATAATCAGTCCAAAATCGCTAAGTTTCACCAAATGCTTGTTTTTACCTGAGAATTACAAAAGTAAACGATTAAGTATCAATCCTCATACATAATATAGTAAAACAAGTCAAATTAATAGGATAAATGATAGTAATAAAATGTACTTATTTGAGTTCATCAAATATCCCCCCACTTGAACTTTACTTGTCCCCAAGTAAACCTTAGAATTTCTTTTATGAAAATGTATCCTAAAAGATGTTAGGATTTATTTTTATATTTAAGCATGTATTCGTTTATTTCATAATCACACAACTAAACACTTAACGAATTAGAAGTAAAATAAAATAATTTGATAAAAGCAAATCTAATCGTTTAACTGTCCAGTCGTGACGAATATTCTATCATAAGCTTGGCAAGTATACACATCTCCACCACTAAAGCCAAGGAATAACAAGTCTAAAGCGGTAAAAAGGGTTTTGAGGCTTAAGGGTTAATTATTCTTTTTCACTATCGATCTCAAATTCCAGAAAAGGCGACAAAATCACAAATACATGATCGAATCCACGAACACGATACTTGCAATTGCTCAAATCCTTAACTCGAATAGGCTAAAGATAGGTCCAAACTTCGCCAATAATAATATATCAAAAAGGGCGACAAAATCATAAATACATAGCCGAATCCACGACTACGATACTTAAGATTGCTCAAATCCCTAATCTCAATAAATCAAAGGTTTGGTTGGATAAAGAATAATGAAGGGCATGGATAACATTTGGGATATAAATTGGTGTAAAAATAAAAATAAACAAAACAAATAAATTAAAATCCTAAGTGTGGTTAATCACTATCCCAACCATCCCATGAATAAGACTCATATCATCGATTAACTCACACTTTAACACTTGAAACACACGCTTTAGGTAGACACGAATTATACTCAACAAAATCTTAATCAAAGAATAAACCTTAATTGGCGTTCCCATAACTGCCAATTCCCATTCAATCCATAGATATAGTACAACAAATAGTGGTGATATCGACCACTTACATAACTTTACATCGTTGGTTAAAACTAACTTCCAACTTTTCTTTTTCTTTTCTTATTTTTTTTTCGATTTTTTTTTTTTTTTTTTTTTTTTTTTTTTTTTTTTTTTTAAACTTTAATCATAAACATAGATGTGTAAAATTTCACCACATCACTATAACTTTCTTTCCGGATAATTTTTTCATACTTCTCATACTTCAGAAATAACGGTAATAGTGAAAGTAGTAAACACACGAAAAATAAACTCAAAGATATACAATATTTACTTTCACTCCAATTGCATTGTGCAATTTCCCGACCTAACCAAAGATAATGAATTACGCACGCGAACACAGGTAATGTAAGGAAACACACTTTGCCTATAGCAATTAACCAACCACGGATTTTAATCTACAAGGTAGGCTAAGGTGTAAGGGTGTAACGTAACATTTTAAACATAGGTGTAAGAAACGAAAGGAATGGCTCTGAGTGTTTTTCTAGGGGTATCTTACTCTAAAAATGAGAGTAACAAAGGTTTATACGGGGGTTAACTAACCAGTGTAGTTAGCTAATAACACATAACATAATAAAGGCTATTTGGGTGTAATCCTAGAATTTTACCAATTTAGACAAGTCATTCCAATTATATAAATAATACTCATTATGGTGGTCTCGAATAGTATACAAGCCAAGTTCTAAAGTTTACAAGTCACCGGCACACTCATAGATTTGTGAATTTTGGAAAATCACAATTTTTGAAAATAACGTCATGTGTGCAGCTATGCAACTTAGATCTTAAACAAAAACATGCTAAAATTTTTTTTAAGTTTGATATATTAAGCACATTTTAAGCATAATTTTTGAAAAAGTTTAGGACAAGTAAATGTTAAGTGTTCTAATTCTCCAATCCCCCCACTTAAGTTAAACAACGTCCTCGTTGTTTGTATAAAAGGTTAAAAACTGGAAAATAAAAGAATTAGAACAGGAAAACTCCCCTGAGATTTGCTCGGTATGATCCTCCATTAGTATAAGAGCAAAAATCATCTTTCTTGTGGATTAGAACGTTAAAGCTTCATACTTGATGTATCCACAGGAAATCCAGGAAACTATAATACCACCAATGCTTTAAAACACACCTAAGATAAGAAAGGTTCAAACTTGCATAATACATTAGTAGTTAGATAAGAATAAAACTTAAAAATTAAAACTGAAAATCATCAGGTCAGTCGATGCGCCGCATCTTATGGAAGAAGATACGCCGTATCAAGCCTGGAATAAATACGGATCAGAATAAAGATGCGCCGCATCCTTAACTAGGGATGCGCCGCATTAAAAATAAACTGATAAATAGTTTTAAAGTCGAAAATAAAAATGGAGAAAAATTAAAATAAGATATGACCATTGCAGGAGATGCGTCGCATCTTAGAATTGAGATGCGCCGTATCCTCATGCGGGCCTGACTGACTCGACACAGAAAACAGAAAAAGATAAATTTTCCGGGTTGTCTCCCGGTAAGCACTTGTCTTTATTCCAGAGTCTTCAAGTTAGACTCACGTTCAGCTCTTTAATATCGATCATTGATTCCTACATTGCCACGTAGGATCCATTTAGCAACTAATTCGTCACGTATATATTCAGGTCCCAAGTTCAAAACTCCTTTATAGAATCCTTCCATCATCTGATACGGGTATTCAATCCCTCTCTTCATGTCATCATTACTAATAAAAAGGAACGGAGAGAATTTGTAGCAGACCCTATTAGTAGCATGTTTAAATCCAGGATGAGTTCGGGGCATCACATAAGTGATAACGTCGCTTCCACATTGAAAGGTGATCTTTCCTTCAAATCGCTTTGCATTAATAGTGATCTCCCTACAGAATGGTTTTCCAACAATCACGTCGCCCATACTGCTGTCACGATAGGCATTCATGTCTTCAACAACGGCGAACTCAGTAACAATAGTAAAGCGTCCAACGAAGATCGGGACATTAATGAAGGCTCCAACTACATTCTTTCCCCTACACTCCACTTTATTTCTCATAATAGAATTGTAAAAGCTTCTTGACATAACATTGATCGGCAAAATAGGAAAGAAATTGGCGTCAATACATTTGTATCCAATCATGCATGGGAATTGCAAATTGTAAGCACAATTGGCGTGGATCCTTCTACCATAATCCCAAGAACCATCATATCCCTCAAATTCATCGTAATTCCTAGTATTAATAACGTTTACTTTTGGACTATCCAAAATTTCTCCTTCTTCTAACTCAGATTCAGCATCATCCATGACCAGGTCATTGGATTCCAACGGTCCATTAAGGTCATTAAGTTCAATGTAGTCCCCATCGTAACGTTCGAGTGATTTATCATGCACTAATACTTCATTCATAAAATTGGCTTCGAAGTCGAAGTCAATCAGTTCTCCGTATCCTTCCATTTTTCTTCTGAAATAATCACGAAAGCATCAGTAGGATTTGCTCGCAAGAAGAAAAATTAACGAATTTAGAAACGGATATGAAAATAAAAATATCTGATGTCTGCAGACGATGCGCCGTATCCAAAGAGTTGGATACGCCGTATCTTAATACGTTAAAATTAAATCAGACTTTATTCAGAAAATAGATACGCCGCTTTAGAATTTAAGAATGCGCCGTATCGAATTAATTAATCAAAAATCAGCTTATCTAATTAAAATTAAATGCGTCGTATTAACGAAAGTTAATGCGCCGTATTTTCGTTACGTTTCAAAATAAATATCGATTTTTGATTCAGAAAGATGCGCCGTATCGATATAGATCGATGCGTCGTATCTGTTTAATAATTCGCAAACTGTTTTTAATTAAAATAATAGATACGCCGTATCTACGAAAGCAGATGCGTCGTATGGCGTTAACGTTTAGAAATTTTTTTTATCAAAAACAGATACGCCGTATCTGCGAAAGCAGATGCGTCGTATTACTTTATCGCTTAGAAAAACTTCTTTTTAAAAACAGATACGCCGTATCTTGGGGAAAAGATGCGTCGTATCGAATTAATTAAACGCGTTGTATTTAAAAAAAAATTAAACACAATACGCCGTATCTGAGAGATCAGATGCGCCGTATCGTTTGATTTAGCACAGTACAACGATAGCAGAACAGAAAAAATACGAAAAATAAAAACAAAAAATTAAACACACAAACAAAAATAAACACACAAAAATAAAAGAAAACAATTAACACACAATACAACAAATATGCAAAATAGTACAATGATGCAATTAATCTAATAAAAAGAAAAACCTAATTAAAATACTAATCAAACTAACAGATAATAACAATTCACTCCCCGGCAGCGACGCCAAAAACTTGATGCGCGTGATGTGTCGTTGCGGTTTAGCAGTTTTAATGCCTACTCAAGTTTTAAATTTATATTTAGCCGACTTATCAATAACACACACACTTAACGAGCAGTGTACCCGGTCAGTATGAATATAATGGTAAGTAGAGTGTCGATCACTAAGAGTGGAACGTATTATCTCGTTATTCTAATCAGTATTTTAATATCCTAACGCAAGGGGGTTTCAGCCTGAGAGACTGGCACGGTTTGTTTGCAATTAAATAATAAAATAAACCAATAGGCACGAATCAACAAGTAGCACACACGTACACAGATAAATACTCGAGACAATAAGAGGGCTGTCCTTATGATTAAGTAGATTGTCACTTGTTTTATTGATAGCTTTATATGAAGTGTATGTAGTTAACCCTTTCTCGTTGGTCCTAAGCTTATCGGCGAGTAAACCCTTAATGATGACTTATGTCTAAAAGTTATTCCTAAGTGATCAATTTAGTAATAACCGTGGGAGCCACATTATGTCCCGCAGTCAAATGCCCGCAAGCCACTAATAAACACAGAGGTGATCAATGTACTAATAAGTAGTAACCAAAGACATCAACATATAAACTTTAATTGATGGGAAAGCAAGTATTAAAGGGAGTGCAATCTTTCGTTGTCACATTACACAAGCCACCAATCCTGATGAATTAAAGTTTGCTAACACAATAAAAAAAAACTACTTAATGAATTAAACACATGCAGCACCTTCTTACAGCTCTTGTATCTTTGATTTGGGTGTGTCTTGTGCTGCCTCCTTGACTGAATTCGTCCTTCGGTTCTTCTGTTCGGACTTAGGTTATAATGTTCGAAACTCCTTAATTCGTCTGGTCTACGGGTATTTATAGTTTCTGTCTGAGGGAAGATGCGGCGCATCTAAGGAGTAGATGCGGCGCATGTACTTAACTTCGCGTGGGGTCCAAGATTATAATATTCAGGAATATTCGTACACCGCCAGAAGATGCGGCGTAACTCCATGATTAGATGCGGCGCATGTCCTCTTGTATCTTGGATCGTATCTGGTGATATAGAGATGCGGCGCATGTCATGAGTGAGATGCGGCGCATCTGGAGCAGATTAGTCTTGATCTTCTTCATTTCAGTAGACTCTTAACTTTATGCATGTTTTGCTCCATAATCAGTCCAAAATCGCTAAGTTTCACCAAATGCTTGTTTTTACCTGAGAATTACAAAAGTAAACGATTAAGTATCAATCCTCATACATAATATAGTAAAACAAGTCAAATTAATAGGATAAATGATAGTAATAAAATGTACTTATTTGAGTTCATCAGAATTGCACCCGCCATATCTTGCACCACAATACCCATTGTTGTTTCCGTATGTAGAAGATGGTTACTGGATAAATATATACCATGTAGGTATTACTGATCATACACCAACAAACAAGAAAATAAGAGTAACAATGAGGGAGTATTTTGCATATCGACTGCAAGAAAGGACAGGTGTTTTCTCGATGATACTTAATGCAAGGAGACTATACCAACAATTTATTGTTGATGCATACACTATGATAGAATCAGAAAGGATGTCGTATGTTAAAAACCAACAAAAAGATTTGAGAAGTGAAATATATTCTAAACTTGCAAAATTGGCAGAGGAAGAAGATTTTGGGGTCACGTTATGAGGGAAAATGGTTATATTGACATCATCATTTACCGGAAGCCCAAGATATATGATGCAAAATTATTTAGATGCCATGAAAATCTGCAAGGTATACGGATATCCTGACCTCTTTATCACATTTACGTGCAACCGAAATTGGCTGAAAATTGCGCGTTTTGTCGCAGATAAGGGATTGAAATCTGAAGATAGACCTGATGCGATAACCAAAGTCTTTAAACAAAAGCTTGACAACCTAATGAGAGATTTCAAAGACAGACATTATTTTGGACATCTAAAAGTAGGTATTTTCATCACATCCCTATTTACCAAAAAAAAAAAAATTATTTTGTCAATTCCAATTCATTATATACCGTAATTGACATTTTTAACTTAATGCAGCTGTTTATACTGATGAGTTTCAAAAAAGAGGCCTACCACATGCCTATATACTGCTTTTCCTGGAAGAAAATGATAAGATAACGTCTCCACGGCAAATTGATCGCTTTATTTCAGTAGAAATACCAGATAAAAATGAAGATCCCGAGCTGCATCAAATCGTTATTGATCATATGATGCATGGACCGTGTGGCCCCCAGCGTCCAACTTACCCTTGCACGGTAAAGAACAAGTGCACAAGAAAGTTCCCAAAAGAATTTAACGATTCAACTTTCATTGATGAAAGTGGTTACGCAATTTATAAAAGGAGGAACGACGGTTGTACAGTAACAAAAAGTGGAACAAAATTACATAACGGATACGTGGTGCCTTACAACCCCAGGTTGCTGAGACGTTACCAATCACATATTAATGTTGAATGGTGCAACCAGATAGGTTCCATAAAAAAATCTTTTCAAATATATAAACAAGGGTCCAGATAGGGTCACAGCTGCTGTAGAAGACGAAGAGATAGATGAAATCAAAGATTATTACGATTATCAATACCTTTCAGCATGTGAAGCGGCATGGAGGATTTACAGCTTTGACATCCATTAAAGATTCCCTCCTGTTGAGTGCTTTCCATTTCACTTAAAAGGCGAACAATCATTTATATTTGATGCTTCGGAAAGCATTGATTGTACGTTGGATAAAGCATCCGTCAATGACACAAAGTTTGTCGCATGGATGCAAACAAACCAGAGGGATGTAGATGCAAGAAAGCTACTTTACCACGAGTTTCCACAACACTATGTATGGAAGCAAGAAGAGAGGATTTGGGCAAAAAGACAAAAAGGCACATGCATTGTACTTGTACATCATGTCCCTCCTTCTTTTAGGGAGATGTTTTATTTACGAGTCTTGCTTAAGAAAGTGAGAGGCGCACAAGATTGGATTGATTTTAAAAAAATTTGAAGGTGTTACGTACAATAATATAAAGAGGCTTGCGAAGCACAGGGACTATTGGAAGATGACAAGGAATATGTTGACGGGTTGTTAGAAGCCAGCCTATGGGGAACAGGAAACGATCTGAGAAAGTTTTATGTCATACTAATTATGACGGACAGCATGTCTCGACCAGAGATTGTTTATGAAAAGACATGGGGAGTAATGGCTACTGATGTACTACATGCAGAGCGACTAAAGAGGAATGATCCAGGTATGCAATTTGCTTATTTTTCGGAAGTAGCTTATTTTTGGGATTATGTCTAAAAACAGAAAACATATACTAAAAAGCAACTAATAAGCATATAAAATAAGTAAGTAAACCACAAACAAGAAAAAATGCAAATTAGACTAAAAACAGACTTTTAACGGGAATTAAACGAGCCTAAGATAACCTAAAAATCAAAAATTAACCCTAGATGTGTAAATTTGATTGCTAAAAGTCCTAAATGACTAAAAATAATTTTAGAAAAAAAAATTATATTTTTTTGTTTTTTATTTTATTTATTATGCTTTAAAAATACTTTTAAACTAAAAATATTATTAAAAATATTAACCTAATAAGAAAAATTATGAAAAACTCTGAAAAAGTACTTTAAGCTATAAAGAACTTAGGAAAAATAAAAAGGAGTCACCAACTTATTTGCATAAGCTGGTAATAAGCTAAAAGGGCTAAAAGCTTAAAGCTGTAAAACAGGTTAAGTGACTAATAAGTGCAATCCCTAACGGAAAAGACCCAAGGACAGAGTTGGTTGTGGTGTGTGTGATAAACTGGTTGAGGACGGTTGAGGTCTGGGGTTCAGGCCTTGGCTCACCTTGGGCTTCCTAACTTCCCAGTTTTGTTTTTGCAAAATTTTTATATGAAACTTATTAACCACTTAAAAATAAGCACTTTTAATAAAAACAATTTTTTTATAAAACTTTAAATAAGCCAGAAAAATGCTGATAAGTTCAGCAGTACTAACTTAAAGTTAGAACTGCCATAATCAAACTTAAAACTGCTAGGGTTTTCTAGCAACTTGATAAGCACTCCAATAAGCCTAAAACTAATCAAACCTAAAATCCTAATCTTAATAAGCTCTAAGGAACCTAAATAAGCCAACAACAATAAGCAATAAGATAAAGTTCTAAATAAGCAGTAAACCAAAAGCAGTTAGCCAAACATCCTGAGGGGGGAAATTTAAGCTACCAAATTAAACTAAAAACATTAATTTTTCCTTTGCAGATTTGGAGCTTTCAGACACACAAGGAAAGAACATATGCCTTACATATATCGAACACATGCTTCTTTTTAAGAACAAAAGTTTAAGGAACATACCAAACATGCCTTACCCAAACAAAATGTTCTCAATGGCACATTACAACAGGCTGATATCAGATGAGTTGAAATACAAAACTGACGAATTACGCCAACAACACAACAAACTCTATGGTACATTAACAGGCGAACAAAAAAACATATATCATACTTTAATGGACGCTATTAACGGCCAAAAAAGAGGCATGTTCTTCGTATACGGCTATGGAGGCACCGGTAAAACTTATCTTTACAAGACATTGTCCGCCGCAATAAGATCAAAAGGAGATATAGTCTTAAATGTCGCATCATGCGGTATAGCTGCTCTTTTGTTGGAAGGGGGAAGGACAACACATTCTTGATTTGCAATTCCCATCAATGTAGTCGAAGATTCTATGTGCCATATCCCGACAGATAGTGAGCTGGCCGAATTAATAAGGATGTGCAAATTAGTCATATGGGATGAAACTCCAATGACACATAGACATTGTTACAAAGCATTCGATAGGACCTTAAGAGACATATGTAGGACACACCCATCAACACCATCCGAAAAGATATTCAGAGGAAAAGTAGTTTTGTTCGGAGGTGACTTTCGACAAATCCTTCCAGTCGTTACAAATGGTTCAAGAAAAAATGTTGTACATGCAGCAATAAACTCTTCATATCTATGGGAACATTGTACTGTGCTACGGTTGACTATCAACATGAGGCTAGGGACAAGCTCAAATAATTCTGAACGAAAAGAAATACAAAACTTTGCAGACAGGATATTATCAATTGAAAATGGAACAATAGGGGGTAAAAACGATGGGGAAGCAACGGTTGAATTCACAGATAATATTTTGATTCCTGATTCCAAAGATCATATTGGTACGATAATAGAAGAAACTTACCCACATTTGCCCGATAACCTTTATAACCCAACCTTTTTCCAAGAAAAGGCAATTCTCGCACCAACTCATGAGATTGTGGATATGATAAATGAGAGAATGCTTCAACTACTTCCAGGAGACCAAAAAACATATCAAAGTTCTGACTCAATTGGTATTTCTGATGAAGACTCAAATTTCAATGAGGAACTATACATGTGTGATTTTCTCAACAGCATTCGAATATCTGGACTTCCGCATCATACTTTGAAATTAAAAATAGGCACACCTGTTATGTGCATGAGAAACATTGACCAAACAGCTGGATTATGCAATGGAACCAGGCTCCAAGTTCGAAGGCTCGGTACTAATATAATTGAAGCTAAGATTATATCCGGTGGAAGTGTTGGTACTATTTGCGCAATACCACGTATGGTTTTAAGTCCTTCAGATAGAAAGATGCCTTTTAAATTTAACCGTAGACAGTTCCCGGTATCGCCATGTTTCGCAATGACTATTAATAAAAGTCAAGGCCAAACATTGACGCAGGTAGGGCTATTTCTTCAACGTCCAGTGTTCTCACACGGTCAGCTTTATGTCGCAGTATCTAGAGTCAAGAGCAAGAAAGGTTTGAAGATCCTTTGTTGTGACGAGGATGGAAAATACGCAAAATCAACCACGAACGTTGTGTATAAAGTAGCGTTTCGCATTTAAATAAATATTAAATTACATGCATTATCAATTACGACCAAAAATTCCCATTCATGGTTTCTTTTTAGTTACAGATCATGAATTACACGTAAGGATTCAAATTTGTTACCTCATTCGTTATGTCAGAAAGGTTTTGCATTTTCAAATATCATAAGTGTCCGTAAAAGAAAATGTCATTGCTTGAAAATTTCTAATAGTAATAGTACACATTCATTATGTTTGATCATACAACCAGTTAATGACAACAAAATCAACGTTACGGCAAATTGCTTAAACCTTACATACAAGCATAAGCCCAAATATTCAAGAACTGTTTTATAACATTACCACTAATAAGACCAACACATAATTACCAAAGTAATCTTAATACATAATCCTACTAATACCGTACTACATTACCATAAACCAAAGTTAAATACTTACAGAATCCATAATTAATCCAGTATACCATCTGACATATTTTTACTATCAAGCAAAACACAAAAAATTCAATTTTCTAGTTGTATAACACACATGAAATACATGGTACACTCCTCGGTTATCACCATCCAAGACCTCTACATTGTGCATGTATCTGAACCTTGGATTTGGTGAAACTTGATGGAGCATTCAGAAGCAAACTTTTTCCATTGAACAGTAATGATTACATGATTTGTCCGGTCCGGTGCTTCATTGTGAGGAACCATTCTCAGAACCATCCTATACTCTATTTGTTGATGTCTAATGTAACACTTTGTATAAGTGTGCATTGGATAATTATCAAGAAAATCAGCTGGTATGGTCTGCAATTAAAGATGATCACCAACATAATAAGTATTAAACTTTGCACAGTTAATACGTTATAAAAAAAATAATAAATAAATAAAAATAAAAAAAAAAAAAGAAAAAAGAAAAAAGAAAAGAACAACACTTACAAGTCATTGCCTGTCCACAATTTCAGCATAAGAAGTATAGAATGTTTCCTTCCTTTCACCAAAGTGTTCCCTATGTCGTTCCCAAGTGCATTTGTGTAGCATCCTCTTATCAGCTTCAGTTCACGTAGGAGACACATATATTTAAAACATATTATAGGTCCTAATTGTACATATTATTTACAAAATCCATATTAAATATATCATACCCTTTTCCCAAAAGTCATGTTCTGGCTATTTTTGCATTAGATGTGTTGCTCCAAGAAAATAAACTTGAGTTACTGGACTCCCATGCATGTTAAAAGCCTGTAAACGCAAATAGTTATTCCTTCTCCTCATGAACACCACATACTGTCCTGGTTTCAGCTTGAATCGTTCAGAAATCTTGTTCCAAACTCCACCCATCATGACATACTCATAGCGACCAGTGTTCTGACCAACCTGAACAAGGCGCACATCAACAGTAAACCTACGTCCGTTTGCACTTATCTTTATGCTGTCTTTTTTATGTAACCCAGGTAAGAAGTCGCTTGCGATTCTCTGAAATATATTATAAGTCAAATATATATACAAATTCAAAACTGGTGTAACATATTAATCATTGACAACTACTTTATTATACACACTTTGATATCATACTTTAAAGACAAATACCTGACGCATGTTATGGTAAGGGAAAACCCAACTCATAAACCTGCATGGACGATCTATTAGTTCTTCGTAACCCCGAGTTTCATATCCTGATGTATCATAGCTTGTGACATAAAAGGAGTCATCGCCTTCTTGCACAAAGTGAAATAAATGTGCATCCTTTGGTATGTATGCTAAACAAAATTGCTCCCATATGTAACCCCTTAATTCAGTTTCCCCACCAGATGGTTTCACTATCTGAACCTTATACCTAATCCTTGCTTGACTTGTCAGATAGACGTGTTTGTTTCCGTTGTAACAAGTATTCTCAAATTCATCTGGAAGATCCTGCTTAATATCCCAACAATAAAACTTAAGACGCAGTAGACTAATATTAAACTTATGGTGAAACCAAAAGTGATTTTGTTAACAACCTGGCTTTTCGGATATGTCTCACGGTTATTACGAACAACAAATTCAGTAGGCATCCTCCTACAAATAATTAGAAGTATATAAGAATTACAAAATATGGATTTCTAATTAACATAGAACAACAATAATTATTAATTAAGTACCATATGAACTATGTATTCATGTATAAGCTACTTGTCAGATCAGTTTTGGTACAACAAACGTTATATTTTTTGTTCTTAAGTACTAATTATCAAGCTACACTTAATAAAAAAAACAATATAATCCTAACCTAAGTTTAACTATCAGTTTGCTAAACTACCCACATAGCTATCTAATTGCTTATCAATGAAATTAGTACTCCATATTATCGCTTTCGGCAGTACATTTCATCCTGACTATCTAATTTTTATATTTTGTTGTTCTTAAATACTAATTATCAAGTTACACTAAAAAAAAACAACATAATCCTAACCTAAGTTTAAGAATCAGTTTTTTTTTCTAAACTACCCACATAACTATCTAATTTTTATGAGATTTATAATAACAATATCACCAAGCCTTAATTATTTTTATTTTTTGCCTAATAGTTTTTTTAAGAAAAATCTGTTAAGATCATATAAAAAACAGAGTACATTTAGAATATTACAAAGTATTTACTTCCTTTCACATCACAAATTTAATCTTTCATACACATGCATTTGCAAAAGTGTAGCATTAAGCTTCACATAGAACGTATACAAAAAACACATTGTATAACAACAAAACATCATCAATCGTCCATATCCCATCTCATTCAAAGTGATCATTATCCTAAACCATATTTATACTTCTTCTGTTTTAAGAGCCTATTAACATAAACCTACAGTCTTATTCAAGTTTAAGAGCCTACTAACTTCAACAATCAAACAAAAAAAAAAAAAAAAAAAAAAAAAAACATGCATAAACAAGTTCATATACAAAAATCATTCTAAACAGCTACAAAATCAAGCATACGAATACATTTATCAAATCTTACAAAGTAATATACCTTTTTAATTGTCAAAAATGTGTTTTTACAATTTTTTTTTCTTACTAACCTTGCAGATTACCAATGGCGGTGTGATTTGTGATTGACAAGACTGTTCAGCTACTTGCAAGAGTGTAGGTAACAAGTTTGTAATTACCACTTGTCTTTATGTAAATAGGTATTAATGTACTAACTTTCTGCATGTATAGGGCCGAAATTAAGACCGGTCATAGATAATGAATGGGTTACATAACAAAATTCATATAGTTACACGTTGACGGGCTAAATTTTGGCAGCTTTGTTGGGCCTAAACATGTATGGGCTGATCGTTAATAGCTAACATGCAAATATGTTATGAATTAAAATTTAAGAGCTAACATTAAAATACAAATGATGAATTGAACAACCAAAAACAAAACAACAAAAATAAACATGTTCATATAGGGTATGTTTGGCAAGGATCGGTGTGGAGCTTTTTACAGCGCTCAGCGATGATAAACGAGCATTTTGCTTTTTTAGTAGTTGTTCGGAAAAGGATCGGTGAGATTTGCTATTATATGAGAATGCTCATTTTTCCAATGCTTTTTTAAGAATCGGTGTGCAGTGAGCAGTGAGCTGTCGAATTCACACCCATATAAGTATACAATGGTTAATATAAGCATCACGGAAGCAAACTTTAAGTTGACGTTTTACATTGCCATATACATTCATAAAAATACAAACGTTAACTATTACGGTTAAAAATACATAACCGAAAACGTTCTGTAAAACTACACAATGCTTAAATAACCATAAAACATACCTAAATATTTAGTAATAATAACAATGCTGAAGGTTGTCATTCAAATCAGTTTACCCCTAATTGAAAATTTTGTGATATTTCTAATATTCACAAAAAAAATAATATTAAATTGAAACTATCAACAAAACACTACAACACTGACACGTGGTCATTAACTTATGTGCACCTTCAACATTATACACTAAAACTATTATTCATTTGTGTGTTGTATTTTTTTAATTAATGTATAAATATAAGATGTCGTTTAAACTTTCATAAAGTTATATATACAATGTAAAAAATAATAAACTTATGACATGTTATTAAACAAATACAAGTAATAACCAATAGAAACTAACCTATTGACTCCTATAAATAATAGTAATACTTTTAATTTTTTGAGACATCGTTGGTTACAATAGAATCAGAGAAGGTTAACAAAGACAACAAATGAAACTTACAATTGTCTCTCATACACAAGTTACACAACAAAACATTACATGAGTTCATACCAAATACCAAACTACTAACGATACTAATGTTAACCATTAAAGTGACCAACATATCACACGACAGCTATTGTTTACATGCCCATAAACATACTTTTAACTGCTTGAAAGTACATCAAACACTACTTAACTAAAAAGTACACCATAACGCAAAATACACAAACCAACACTAAGTTTTATCCATTCAGCTTACGATAAGATGATTTAGCTTCACAAAAAACCAAAGTTAAACCTTTCTTCAAAACACAAAGAATCAGACTACCATCATCTTAGAATTTCAGCAGACATCAAAGATAGCCACCAACGGAATAGGCCCATTAAACAACTGAACTTTAAAGGCCGGATCGAGTGTAGTTCCAACCATCTGGAATCTGAGCATTTTGTTCATTGGAAACTGGAACTCTTCAGCCAAAGTCCTCCAATTTGTCCTAAAGTTCGTATGATCGTTCTTCCATGGCCTATCGGCGTGATGCTAAAGTTTCATAACTACACGTCATTCACTGTCCATCCTCCTTAGAATCACATGGTCAAATCGTTGCAAACGGTTCTCAGAAACAAAACCACATGGTATAGTCTGTAAGCAATTATAAAAACTTATTAACTTGAACGCTTTTACTCAACATTCTTTATCTATTAAATATTTATTAAAACTTTCACACAACATAATCTATATAAACTAAGAACCCTTACAATTCTTCCAGAATCAAGCACAAATAGGAAAAGCCTTTGGTAGAAAGTATTTTCTTCAGTCAAGTGCACACCATGTTGGAACCAGTTACACCCGTGTACCAAACTTTCATCTAACGAATATCAGACACAAAGTAAACGTTGCTCAGTCGCAAACTCATACAACTGATTCACTTTAAATTACCAAGTAACAATGAATAAATATTAAAATAAAACCGAATACTACCTGGCTCATTTGTATCATGTCCTTGAACAAACGCAAGCCGTGTGGGGTAATGTTGTTCATGTGTGAGCTAAAAACCATCGTTATCAAACCTCATCAACGAAAATTGCATCAGTCTTTTTTGTCAACACAACTTGCTCACCAACTATTAGATTTACATGCCGAACAACCATGTTCCAGTGAACATTAAACTGAAAACCAACGCTATCCAAAGTCCCAGGAATAACAACCAGTTTAAAACCACATATATTTCAGAATCCGAAAATTCTGTCACAAAATCATTGTGTTCACCTTCTTGAAGGAACTCCACAGGAAACCACTAATAAAACATATTACAAAAGTATTAAAACAAACTTTATGAATTCAAAAACTTTTACATTTATAAAAGTATAATATAATTTTACCGGTGATAAGTTTTGATTATTCCCGACTTCAGCAATGCACATAACCAACCTATTCCGTGTATGAATTCTCCCATAACCACCATTTTCCCATTCATTTGTATCATACGCTATAACAAAAAAGGTGTCTGCAGCCTCCTTTATGAAATGCAAAGTCCTAATATTCAAATAGTCACTTAGCTCTATGAAGTTATTCCAGCTTGCACCAGATAAACTCCATTCTTCGCTGCCTCTTTCCCGACAAAGATAAAGTTTCCTTGTAACCCTATTATTATTAATTAGGTACACATAGTTCTTATTGTTATAGTAGTTAATATGATAGTAATCAGGGAGTACCTACATAAAACAAACAAACGAATACATAAGCAAACAAACTCAAAAAAACGTGTATAAGAAGAATATTATTGGAGTATAATCGCATAAACACTTACCAAAGTGCCCACATCTTCTACATGATTATAATCCTTGATGAATTGTGTTGTCATTCTTCTGAAACCAATCAAAACAAGTTAAACAAGTAGATCATTACAGAACAAAAGAAACACAGAACATGACCCATAGCAAAATCCAAAGACACCTAACATCTAGCAAACATGAAAAACAGGAATCAGTCCTTCACACACACTCAAATACCATTATAATAACCAACCTCAGTACAACATGTATGCAATATCAGACAAACAAAACATCTACATCTAACAAACATCAATTTCACAACATATCATATTAACAGGGTTAACTCATCAAACAGTAAAACAAAATATCACACAGAACATTACCCATAACACAATCCAAAGACACCTAACATCTAGCAAACATGAAAAACAGGAATCAGTCCTTCACACACACTAAAAGACCATTATAATAACCAACTCTAGTATAACATGTATGCAATATCAGACAAACAAAATATCTTTATCTAACAAACATCAATTTCACAACATATCATATTAACAGGGATAAATCATTGTAAAGTAAAATAAATATCAACACATGGTTTTCTATACATCCTACGAAAATCAATAATCTTTACAACCTATATTAATCAAAAAATACAACTTCAATACTTATTGCAGATCCACAGCTAAAAAAATCTATAAATGACAGCTACACAATACTCTTAACAACATAGACCACATTCTATGGTTTATACCAACAAACACATAAATCAACTATATACAACTTAAATTAGAGGATTATAATCAACAACAACAAAAATATTGTAATAATCAACAACCGAAATCAACACATACTAAAATACCCTAATCAAATATAATCAACAGAAATAATAAATTTAAGGGGCAAATATAGACATGGCCTAGTCGCTAGAAGTGTTGGGCTTTTGAGGACCCAAAAAAGTCGCTTTCCAAAAATGGCCCTAGCAGAAGTCGCTTAAATGTGGGAGTGACATGTGGCTGTGTACTTTTCAAGTGACTTTTTTTAAGTGACTTTTCATAAGTTAAGCGACCTTCTATTTTATCTTTTTCCAGCCAAAAAGTTAAACTTCAAAAAATGTTATTTTAGTCGTTTTGCTCCTTCCACACCTTTAGCAACTTTTTTTAATTTAAGCGACTGACGCTTGTAATTTGAGCGACTTTTTTTACCTACCAACTTTTTGTACTTTTGCCAGATAACTTTGCACTTTCTAACTTTTATACTTTTAATACTTTTAATATTTTTATACTTTTTATACTTTTATACTTTTAATTCAAAACATAATACAAAGAATAATACAAAGAAGTGTATCAAACACACTTTGTTTAAAACTTCTTTCTCTTACTCTCACTTTACTCTTTCGATTTAGGGTTACTCTAGCAATTAGAGACACAAAAAATACACTCAACCGACGTCGATTAACAACAGATCGAAAGCCCAAGTCTAGTAATTAGACACACACAGACCTGAAGCAACCGATAACAACCTTGGTTTTTGATTTAGGGTTACGGTCAAGTAATTGGATTCTATCTAACGAAATAAAAAATGGTTTGGGGTAGGGTAAGTAATTATCTTTTTGATTTAGGGTTACTCTAATTTAGGGTTAGGGTTTGTTGTATTGGTTTTGTATGTTGGTTTATCTGATTATTTAATTGTTAGTTTAATTATTTGAGGATTATTTAATTGTTTTTGGTTTATCTGATTATTTAATTGTTTGTGTTTCTTTAATTAGGGTTTTTTAGTGTTAGGGTTAATGTATCTGTATGTCATGTTTTTTATTGTTAGCTTTTTCTTAATTATAACCTGAAGATTGTATTTAAAGTTGTGATTTCATTGCTAGTGATTTGAGTAAACTGTTACCTAGTTAGATGGCTGTTTTGGGAGTTGTATATTATTGTTGTTACATAGTTAGATGGCTTCTATATTGTGCCTAAGTGTGACAGATGATGGTGGTTTTGGGAGTTGTTTATTGTGGTTATTGTTGTTAATCTGCCTAACCGTGCCAAATATGTTATTGGAAAATCAAACTTCACACAATTTTACAAAACAATTTTCAAGTGCGAGCGTTGGAAACCTTTGTTTTTGTCTTTGCGATCGATCTAAGTGTTGTATCACCATGGTGGTAATCGGCTATTCTATGGGAAACAACTAGGGTAAACGGATCAAGGGGTGATTTCGGGCGACCTTGAACCATAGATGGTCGGTTACTTAACCCTGTAGAGTTGGGCTCAGATATCGGGCCTCAGATTATTCATCCTGCTTGCGATTAAGACACGACGGAGGTAGTCTGTACTCCCGATCAGGTTCAAACTACACGGGAAACTATTTTGACAGCTTGTGATCTTGCGAAGACTTAGTGCATCGGCGGTACACACAATCTTGTAAATTCTTTTGCAAAATTTTGTGAAGTTTAATTTTCCACTAACAGTTAGTGTACGGATATGATAAAGTATTTGGAAATTTTAGTTTACCTCCAAATTTAGTTTAAAGTTGCTATTTCCGATCTTAAGGCCCACGCTATCATATATTATGATGTATGTGGTCCATTAGGTACCTAGCTCGAAAACCTAGTGGGAGCCTTTTGATTCTCCAGTTAGGGAAGACTCCTTACTTGTAATGAGGATTGAGAACTCTTTTTCATTTTACGCTTATTTTTGATGTTGGGCAACACACCGTACAGTTGGGGAGGAGAGAGTTTTTTCTTATAACGAATTTTTGATTTGGCAAAATCGAGTTAGACAGTTTGGATGGTGTGAAGTCTAGCTTTATGAAGCATTTGTTCACCGGTTTTAGGTATTTGAAGGGGGAAAACCTAAGACGCATGCTTGAGAGTGAAAAATTTAAGCACCTATCAGATGAGGATGCTGTTCGTGTGTGCCTTCTACTAGCGGCTGATTTTGTTTTCATGGTTCAAGAGTTGAGACATGTGATGGTGAATGAGATTGTGGTGCTAGCTGATGATTTGGAGGCATGGAATGCTTTTCCTTGGGGGGAGCATATGTGGCAGGAATTCCATGAACGAATTTACATGTTGGTCTCTAGGAAAAAGGATGAGTATATGGAAGGGTATGCCAGAAAGGGGGCGGCATACCAGGCTGTGTATAACTTATACGGTTTTGCTTTCGCGTTGAAGGTTAGTATACTTTCTTACTAACCTTATATGAATGCCTCAATTTGAGAGTTTAAGCTTGGTAGTGTGTTTTGGACCTAGTATGTATCGCTTGTAGCATAGCATATTGGTTTCACAACTTTGTTATTGAATTGGCCGATTTTTTATCTGGTTGTTGTGAAATTCAAGTACCCTTAATAGCAATATTTCATTTGATTTAACCCGTTGGCCTCTTTGATATTATAGCTAATATAGTATTTTCGTTGGTTAATGAAAATATATGTTGAAATTTGAATAAACCTATAATGGGTTGCTAGCCTGTATGGAATGAGTTGAAATTTAGTTTTGTTACTCTTCATGGCGTTTTGCCTCTAGTGCTTGATCTTCCATCTGCTTTTTTACAGTGGCAACCAAAGATTTTCCTATTTCTTCCGCTCTTTTCTCTATTTATAGTTCATGGCGTTTTGCCTCTAGTGCTTTTTCTTCCATATGCTTTTGTACAATGGCAACCAAAGAGAAAAATCTATGGTTGCCATTGTACAAAAGCATATGAATAAAAAGCACTAGAGGCAAAATGCCGTGAACTAGAAATAGAGAAAAGAGAAGAAGAAATATGATTGGCCAGAAGATGTTCCATGGTCGGTTTACTTAACCCTATAGAGTTGGGCTTAGATATCAGGCCTCAGATTATTTATCCTGCTTGTGATTAAGCCACGACGGAGGTAGTCTGTACTCCCGATCAGGTTCGAACTACACGGGCAAGTGTTTTGACAGCTTGTGATCTTGCGAAGACTTAGTGCATGGCGGTACATACAATCTTGTAAATTCTTTTGCAAAATGTTGTGAAGTTTAATTTTCAACTAACAGTTAGTGTACGGATATGATAAAGTATTTGGAAAGTTTAATTTACCTTGAATTTAGTTTAAAGTTGCTAGTTCCGGTCTTAAGGCTCACGCTGTCATGTATTATGATATATGTGGTCCATTAGGTACCTAGCTCAAAAAACTAGTGGGAGCCTTTTGATTCTCCAATTGGGGAAGACTCCTTCCTTGTAATGAGGATTTAGAACTCGGTTTCATATTACGTGTTATTGGTTTAAGACATATGATATGTGGGACAACCTGTCCCTTAGTGACACTTAGTTATACACTTGTTACTTACTACGTACAAGCTTAAATTGTTTCTTATTAAACTTGTTACTTGTAAATAGTCAGTTTTACTTGTAATACTGACTGTCCACATGTTTTCCGGTCATAAGGATCCACCAAATGCATTAAATGGTTTGTTAAACTACATTAAAACCGTTTTTATTCATGCATTGTTAATTAACATTAAAACCGTTTTCATTCATGCACGATGCTCTCTCTAGCGTCGTAGAATATCATAATTAATATGTATATTCGCCACATATAAGTGAGCAATATCAAACATAGAAATGGAATTAAGAAAGTCTGATTGCGCAACCTCAATTATTAGGGCAGATCTATCTAACGTTGTAGATGGGTTCTATTGCTTAATTTGGAACCCGTCTTATACTGGTTGTGTGTTTAATCTTGATAATTCAGTTTTGGCACTTTGAAGAATGTACCTTCATTAAGACTTTTGTCCGTACAATCAAAATACATTCTTGAAAGTGCCAAAGCTTGTTATCAAGATCAAAGACACAACCGGTATAAGACGGTGTCCAAAAAACAAAGCAATGGAACCCATTAACGACGTTAGATAGATCTGCCCTTATAATTGAGACGTTTTGATTGCGATAATGATATAGTGTGTATGGTTCATGACAATCCACACTCCTTCATTATCGCCGTCAAGACGAGTCCTGTTACTCAGACTCTATTCTAGACTCAACATTTGCATATTTTAACTGATTAACTATTTTTTAACTCTTTTAGGTAGTTGTCGTAAGTGTAAGTAGTTGTTATTTATGGTCTTCCTTTTCTTATTATTTATTTTTTTCTTAAAGGAATATGAAGCCAAAGTCATCGTTAGGAGTAAATTGAAATACTTTTCCTTAATTAGAGGAAAGCTGAATGAAAAGCGAAGGATTTTATTTAGGACTACCTGTTTTGGAGGATGGTTGGATATTATATTTTTTGACCATGAACTAAATATGTTAGATTATATACTACAAAAATAGGGTTATGTAGATGATGCACACTTTGACATGCCCCTCATATATACTGTGGATGGTCGTAGTCTACATTTTGGTCGTCCCAAGTTTTCTCTAATAACAGGCCTTCGTTCTGGAAAATGGGTTAGCTCTGACTTGTATAGTAAAGGGGATATAACAGAAACAAGTAGAATTTTATTACATAGATGCATATTACATTATATAGATAGATTCATACATACATGCATGCTTCATTCCTAACAAAAAACAGTGGTGGGAATACTTCAAGTAAGAGCACTTTTCCCTTTCCTCGTGGCTGTCATCTTTGCATAAGTCTCCTTGGTTGGAAGGCCTAGGACTTGAATACTTTTGCCAGTCTCCTTCTTAGGAAGCCCTAGGACTTGAATCCTTTTGCCACCCAGTGAAAGACCTTGAGTGACCACAGGAAGATTAACAGAGGTTGAAACCTTTTTGCAACACTTAGCAGCTGTACTCTTTTTTGAGATAGCGTATGATGTTGAATACCAAGAAGGAAAATAGCTAGACTATGGTGAAGAATTTTCATCAGAAAAGGTTGAATTATTTGAAGAGATTTCAATGATTTCTGCCTTTGAACTCATTTTTCAGAATTTTGTAAAGACTTTAAATTTTTACTATAAGTCATTTGTGTATTAATGGATGTACTCATGTGAATTTAAAGCAAATACCTACCCATGTATTAAAGTAAAACTTAATGCCATTAATTTATAGGTTGGTGTAACATGTTGTTGTTGGAGCAACATTATGGTAAAAAAAAAACAAATATTTGATACCACCAATTGTGCACACATTTGATAGTCACAATTAACCATAAAATTGATAGGGAGGATCATTAACTTCCTGATTTCTCATATTTTCACAAACATACGAGTGGTTATATTACCCGAGGTGAATTGGAACACACCTCCAAAGAGAGATTGAGACTACAGTGAAGATGACTGATGGTTTGAAATGCAACAAATAGAGATTCTGCTGTATTATCAGTTTTGTTTAGCAACTTCACACCTTATATTTGGTATTAAGTGGATCTCAGTTGCTTAAACCTTAATACTCTTCGTTTCATTTTTTACTCTTCAACATTGTTGCATTTATGAAAATGCTGAAAATATAGATCATTAGAGTTCAGTATACTTTGCTTTTATGGAACATGTCATTGCACAAAATTATAGCTACGAACACTGTTACACTTAATCATAAAGGCTGGTGATCATTTGCACCCACTAAAATTTTATCAAATTGGCAAATGCTAATAGCATACTAATTCATGAGTTTCATATTTACAATCACAATGTTTGCCAAACAATTTATATTGTATACAACGCGAGGGCTACCCAGCTCTTTGTCATTAATAGAGAATGGATAATAAGTGTACTAAGGTTATGTTGGGTTTAGAGATGCTGCTGCTCAGAATAGATACAACTGCTCATGGTGTATAAAGGAAAATACTCCAAGTGTCATACTACTGCTAGTGTATTCTATACTACTGCTAGTGTTGGAGATTCTGCTGCTGCAAGAATACTACTGCTGGAGTAAAAGATACTGCTGTTAGAGTAATTCATACTACTGCTTATGAGATAACTATGTATAGTATGTTTTAGATAAGTTTAGAATAGATTCTAAATGATTTATCTTGTGTAGAAAGTTATTGTAAACCGACTAGGACTCCTTAGTCTATAAAAGGAGGTTCTAGGGTTAGAGTTTAGTACGTATCATTGTTAGAGTCGAATCACTTCAAGGTTGTAAACCCTAATGCTTTTGAGTATTCGTATATTTAATATATTGAAGTGTTTGTTGAGAATTCTACTGTTTCATTCATTGTTCTTCTTAAGATTAAACATAATATTCCGCGTTGTGTTTAATAGTTTACAAGTCAAGTCAGTTTCTATACTTGTTATTTTAGATTCACATCTAAGATAACTAACTAGATCAATTGCTCAACTGGGATCAACAGGTTAGAATGGCTAGTTAGATCCGGCTACTGAGACTATTTCTTTCAGAGAGGGTTAGTAGAAAAATCTGTACTAATCTAATAACAAATCTAACACTTTAGACAACATTCATACATGGATACAAATCTGGAATAGCAAGTAGTGCATCTATAAAACATAGAAATGATTGCATGCTAAAATAAAGTCAGTTTACAAGCATTTTAAAGAGAATATTCAAATCATGTTTGACTAGTTCACCAACTTTGATTGGTACTCTTTTCATTTAAGACTGTTTTGACTTGATTTGCTTCATTCCTCGTCTTCGCTTGCCGAATCATCAGGTGGTTCATGGTACGTGGGTGATTCAGGAAAGAGATATGATGTTAAATGATATTGATTAATGGGTTCCATAAATCTATAAAAAGCATATATTGATCATCCTGAAGATGAGGGTGAACATTCATAAAGTGACGATAGAATCGAGTTAGAAGCATCCCATAGGGTATAAGTTTGTTTCTTTTATCCTTGAGATGTATGAGACGTTTGGCGAAGAAGTACACGAGATTATATGGTTGTTTAGTTAGAATGCAGTAGAGCATGTGGGCGCAACATGCAGGTAAATAGTCACAATTTTTGGCTAGACTTAGGACATTCTCTCGTAAGATAAGTGCCATGGGTCGTAGGAAATATCGAAGTTCAAGCATACGTATTCTGTTGGGGTGTCGTGTTGAATCACAGAGAAGACTGGTCAATTCTCCTAGGGAAGGAATGTATGTAGGATATGGACCATGTTCTTCTTGTTTAAGAGAATCGAGAGCAAATTTTTTTATATAGGCATATTGCCCATGATTTGGAATTCTAAGGATTCGAGCAAATTGTTCTAGGGGAAAGAGAAATTTATAGTTTTGTATGCAAAACCAAGGGGAAAGGGATTGATCCTTGGTACGTGAGATACTAATATCACGGACGAATTCTAGTACAAAACGTGGACAAATTAGTTCGTCAATGGTGAGAAGTGATTCAAAACCTATGGCTCGAAAGGATCTCCTAACTTCTTCATAAAGGGTTAAGTTGGGGTTGACAAACCTTCCTTCGTGAATGTATCGTGACTCAACATTTTGGAAGCTAGAAATGAATTCTAGGGGTGTGTAAGGTTCAGTTGAAATGTTCAAAATGTAGAGATTGGTTAGATGATGATCAAAGTCATATGTATGTGGCATTATTGAAACCTATACAAGATTAAACAAAATGATTTTTTTGTAGAAGAGTAGTGTTAGTTGTTTGGTTAACTTTATCAGCTCCTAATCAAATGGGTTATTATAAGGAAGGTTTTATTTTAGGGCCCCTCTATTTTATTAACAATTATGTCAAAACAATCATTTGATTAACTTAGAGTAATGAACTCCTTTTAGTTAGAAATCATTTGAATTGATTGGTTTTACCCATTTGAATTAGTTTTTGATAATCTATCTCTAGGATTAATTTAGAATCAAAAAGATTAAAAGGAGATAATATAATTACTTACATTTATGATTAGAAGACTGTTTTTGAGGAAAAAGAACCCTAATTATGAGAGGGTTTTCTTTTAGATCGTTCTTGATGTAGTGGCAAGGAAAGATTGTTGTTTGTTTTTTATTTCAAACATTTTAGCGACTTAATAAACAATTTAAGCGACTATATTTTCTTTAAGCGACATTTTTTTAAAACACCCTCCCATTAACCCACACACACTCAAATTCCACCAAAACACATATACTCAGTGGCACAACCTCTTCACTTACCTTTACACCTACTGTAAATCAAACCCAAAATTAAAATCAAAATTAAAGTATCGCAAACATTACACGCATCTTCTCGGATTCTTCTATACTCGAGCTCCTAACTTTAATAATGTTTCGTATTAGGGTATGTATACTCTTATTTTAACTCTTATACTTTTATTTTTATTCCAATAATCATGCCTTTTGCAATCGAGTTACTTGATGTATGTGTTTTTCTTGTTCTTTATTACTGTATTTTACATCAACTATATTTGGTTATTTTTTCAAGTATGATGTCTCTTTGTCTGGCCCAAAAAATATGATCATTTTATGTCTATTGGAGTACTTTGCAATATAGTACTGTTTAATGATATGAATGTTACCTTAAACTGTCAAAAAAAGATAAAAATATGAGCATTTATAACACAACCTGTTTAAATAGATGGTTGTTATTCATTTACAGCACACCTTGTTTCCATATAGCACGGTTTAAAGTGTAAAAAAAAAGGTAAAAATATTAGCATTTATGTCTATTGGAGTGCTTTGTCACGAGAATATGAGCATTTATAACACAACCTGTTTCAGTATAATAGCTTTTAGAGTAGCTTTTGTTTTTGTTCTTGTAGGAATATGAAGCCAAAGCCATCATCAGAAGTAAACCAAATTACTTTTCTTTAATGAAATCCAAATTGGATCAGAAACAAAGGAAGTTGTTTTGGGCTACTTGTTTTGTTAAATGGTTGGACCTTTCTAATTTTGACCACGAACCACACATGATAGATTATATCTTACAGAAACAATGTTGTCCGAGTAATTCTCATTATGATATGCCCATTGTATATTATGTTGAAGAACGTCCTCTACATTTCGACCGACCTGAATTTTGTCTTATCAATGGTTTTCGTTTTGGAAAAGTAAGTTTTAGCTCATATAAGTCGGGACACCTCAATTTTAGGAATAAGGTTTTTCCACTCCATGTAGGTAAGAAAGTAACAAATTTAGATATTCTTGGTCTAATTGAAGATGAGCAGGCATTTGGTATTATATTCGACGAAGATGCAGTACATCTTTGTCTAGTGTTAGCATTGGAGGTTATCTTTATGGGCAGATTATTGGTTGAAGAAGTTGATGATACACTATTCCGATTGATTGAAAACCTTGATGACTGGGATGCTTTTCCATGGGGGGAGCATATTTGGAGACATTTGTATGATCAAATTTTGGACGTGGCAGATAAACACAAGTACAAATTCCTTGAAGGTATTAACAAAGACCGCAAGTTTGTTCCAACATATACACTTTCAGGCTTTGTTTGGGCTTTCAAGGTTAGTATTTTTTTTTTAATTATAGACAGTGTATGCTACTTATGTTATGTTTCTTTCACTGAATTTGAAGAATTCGTTCACATTTTAGAGATATAGATAATGGAATCTTTTGAAAGAAGCATTATTTGGAGGAATAAAGTGCCAGAAATGATACCAAGAGGAGTATCGTGGTCAAAGAACGCAACATTTAAAAGATTAGATTATAAGTATCTTTTTGGAAAGGTAAAACTCTTCATCAAATTTGTTGTATTAATGCTTGCTGTTATTATAAATTTTATGTTTTTACTCATGGTCAAAGAACGCAACATTTAAAAGATCAGATTATAAGTATTTTTTTTTGTAAGGAGGCGAATGTTGTTCAAGATTTTAGACTGACATTAGCTGAGAGGAAATTTGATTGGTATATACACTTTATTGATTTTTTCCATCATTACATACCTAGAACTCCCCCAGTGAAAACCACACATCTCGTTGATGAGTATTTCAAGAAGTTGGCCATAGCACGCAAACGTGGCAAGATAGAACGTAAACATTTACCTATTATACGCAAAAGTGAGAGCAATGTAATAGAGACCAGCATAATTCAGGATGCTGTTATTACAGAGTTGAATGCCCATTTGTTCAAACTCGAGGGAATTATTTAGGTTCTTGCTCAAGAAAGAAATGGGGTAATATATCCGGTTGACTTGTTTACTTTCATTGACATGCCTTTTTTGTTATTGATTTTGTTTTTTAACCACTATTGTTCATTTGCAGGAGAAATTGGTGTTTGATGATGATCTTCGGAATCTCAGTGCAGATTATTGTGATGAGCTTAATCATGATTTTCTTGAGTTGTTCCATTCAAGTATGGATACCAGTGGCTCACAACGTGTAGATGTGGACGACGATGACGATGTTGCAAAGGTAAATTACAGATTTAATGTACATGTAAACTCTTACCGTACCGTAAAATGTTATATCAACTTTAAACTAAGTTAACTTTGACAGGAATTTATTATTCAAGAAGAATTAAGATTGCGGCGTGAAGAATTAGAAAAGGTACGGTTAAAAGAGCAGAAGTTGAGGCAAGAGGAGAAGAGGTTGAGGATGGAAGAGGATAAGATCATAAGGATGGAAGAGAAAAAGAAATTGCTCGATGAAAGGGAAGTTAAGAAAAGGGAAGAGGCGCTTAAGAATTCTAATCACTGGAAAAATGCTATGTCGCGCATAGCCCATACAAAGAGGAGTGAAAGTTCTGGTGAAGCTAATGCGTATTATTGGAGTAACGCATATGCAGAAAAGAAAGAACAATGCTTTGGCTTACAAAATCCAGATATGACGGAATAGCTTCAGAATGTTAAGCCATTGGTTAAGGTATGAAAACTACTTCTTTGATTGTTTAAAATATATCATATTTTTCATTTATGCACATAAGCGTAATTGTGTCATATACTAGGATCTAAAACGCTGGAACAACGCTGCGAACAAGGTTCATTTAACAGATGAATTTGACCGATATCTTGGTCAAATTGGTCCGCTTAATTGTAAATTCCCATGGTGTGAAGATGTGAATGTGGATAGAAGGTTATGGGAAACTTTAGTTTTCTTAGACCCGACTAGGCAAGGTTGGCTAATGGATGAGGCAAGTACTTATATAACTGTAATTCACCCTATACTATTGAATTAATTTCTTTTAACTTTGTGAGGTCGTTTATGATTCACAATTTACAGCACATAGAGTTGTGGGTTAATTACATGTGGCATGTGAGACCCGATACGGCTGATTGGGCGATGGTTAGTGGCTACTTTTTTCAGCTTCTACTTCAAAACTCGTTGCATTTGTGGTATGCTAATGGGGAAAGGTACTCTATTCCATGGTACGATGTTAAGCAGGTAAGTCCTTTGATTTCCATCTTGGTGGCATAATCCGCTTACTTGCTTCATTGGCTCCACTATTTGGTTCACGTAACCCAATACTCTTTTTTTTTCGCACACCTGCTTTGTAGGTTTTTATGCCTATTAATGAAACGGAAACTCATTGGTTTCTTGCACGTTTTGAGATAGAGACAGGAGTAGTTACATTTTACAATAGCGGTGAAATTTATGTCGAGGAATTGCCAGAATTTTATATCGCAGTGATGGATTGTTTACGGGTTAGGCTATATATCCATATAATTAAGCTTGAAACATTATATTGTTTTAACACTTTTAACATTTTCCCGTAGTCTCAACTACCTGAGGTCCTAAGTCAAGCGCTAGTATTTGAGAAGAAAGGCATAAATCCTTCAACTTACAGCATTACGTTTTTTCACGCTGAGAAAGTACCTAAGCAGGCCGGGATATTTGGTGATTGTGGTATTTGGGTTTGTATTTTTTTATACCGCTTGGCTGACGGTAAGTCGTTGGACATTAAGGATCCTATTCAGGCTGCACTTGCATACCGTGAACAAATGGCTAAGTTTTTTTTAAACATCGGGTTTGTATTTAGTCATGTATCAAGTATGTTGTAGTGTCTCTGATGAAGCGAAAAGTGTACCGCTTTTAAGGGGTCATTTAAGCCCTAAATTGTATTTATTTGATCAAATATCGCCCTAAATCGTTCCTTTTGTCATTTTAGGTACTTTTGAGGAGAAATCTGGAAAAGGAAGCATTTTGGACGTTTTTGGAGCATAAAAGTGAAGAAAACGACAAAGTCTCAAAATCTTGCTGGAAGTTACCTTTGACGGCGTCATATTTAACCCTGGACGGCGTCATGGCTTGGCAAAAGTGGTGGATGTGAAATTTACTCATGATAAGCCAGAGAAATTGCATGGAAATTCTGACGGCGTCACGCTTTAATCTAATCAAGGTCGTCACGTTATAATCTAAAGAGGGACGGCGTCACGTTCATAGTCTGAGGGCGTCAAGCCTTGATAAGCCAGAACGGATTTTGGAGAGCTAAAGAGGGACGGCGTCAAGAAGGTCATCCGAGAACCCTAAAAGCGGCGAGGTGACGGCGTCACACTCCATAACGTGACGCCGTCAGATATGAAAATCTATATATAGTTTTGCAATTCTTTGTCATTAGTGTGGAACTTATTGGGGAACTTTGTGTGTGAAAACCCTAGGACGAATTTGGCAGCTCTTTCAAGGCTTTTTTCCTTGAGATCTTCCATGTTACATTGAAGATAAGTTATCAATTAATCATTCAATATGTCTATGTGTTGTTTGATTCTATCTTATTCTTGTCTTTTGTTTAACATGTTAGGCTAGATTTATCTTGTGTTTGCTTAGATCTAATGAAACCTAGCTATTGATTATTGGTTATTAGTGTGTTGTTAGTTGTATTGGATGATTGTTCATCTATGTTAGGCTTAAGAAAACTGGCTAACTTCCTATTCGGTAACTTGCTTGAACGTCTTAAGAAACATGAACCAATGCGTACTAAAGGTTTTTATGGTTGTATTTAATGCACAAGCGAATTCTAGTGATCCCATGTTAGGAGCTTCCTAGCCGGCTCGACATAGGAGTGAAGTAGGAGCTTGTAGAGTTGGGGAAGTACGTACGCCACCCCACGAATGGTATTAAGGAATACACCCGTCATCCACGCAACTAATACACACTAATCAACCGGTAAAAGATAGTTAGGGAGTAAGGAAATCTAAGTAAACACATTTCCCTCCACATAAGTTTTCACCAACATTTTCATTTTTGTTATTTTATTTTATTTGCATTCGTAGTAATTTGGGTTAGTTGACTAGCAACTAATTCCGCCCACTCTTTCAAACCCGAGATTTTACTTGCTTTCATAAAAATATAAAAACATAAAAAGAATCTTCTCTCACCCTTAGACCTATTAGAGTAATTTTTCATACCTAACGAACACTATTCCCTGTGGAGAACGATCAGTCCCCCGTACTTACCACTACACTATACTACATCAGTCAGGTACACTGCCTGGTGGGGTTGTAAGCCTCTCGAGATCCCTCGAGAGGTAAAACCTGTTGTATGGTCGCAAAACCACGCATCAAGTTTTTGGCGCCGCTGCCGGGGAATAGTTATTGTTTAGGTTGAATTTTTATTTTATAGGTCTACTCACTAGATTCCTTTCTAGTGAGATTTTTATTTTATTTTTCTAGGTTTTCTTTAGTCTATCTATTTTCTTCGTTTCTTTGTTCGTAACCATTACCATTCGACATCATGGAAGATGGTAATATCCTTAATCCCAACAACCCACCACCACAACAACAACCACCACCTCCTAGAGCCCGTACTTTAGGAGAGTATTCCCGTCCTAGCCACCATGGCTATCGAAACACCATTGAGCTCACTCAAGGAGCCAATGTCACACCCTTGCGATCCGACACCATCCGGTTGGTGCAAAGCGGATGCGCATTCCATGGACTTCGTTCCGAAGATCCTAATCAACATCTCAAGGACTTTCTCAAAATTGTTGATTCTATAGACCTTGATGTTGCCACTCGAGAGACGACCCGATTGCGTCTCTTCCAATTCTCTCTGCGGGACCAAGCTAGTCAATGGCTAGAGCGTCAACCCGCAGGATCCATTACCTCTTGGGATGATCTCACCACTCGTTTCCTTGCTCAGTTTTTCCCACCAGGAAGAACTACCAAGCTAAGGAATGATATCTTGATGTTCCAACAACGTCAAGGCGAAACTCTCTACGAGGCATGGACTCGATTCAAGGACTTACTCTAAAAAGTCCCTCACCATGGCATGGATCCTTGGCTACAAGTCCAAATCTTCTATGATGGTGTCAATCATCAAACTAGAAGAGCCATAGATTACGCCGCCAATGGGAGATTGAGCAGGCTCAGTGTCGATAAGTGCTGGGAAGTCATTGAGGACTTAGCACAGTACGAAGAAGAAGAATGGAATGACTCAATGTTCTCGGAAGAAGGGATTTTAAATTGCATGAGTGCAACCCAAGAACAGCTGTTCGAAAACATAAAAAGGCAGGTTGAGAGCTTAATGAAAGCTGAGACACCTACGGCTGATGAAAATCCCGATGAGTGCGTGAACACAATTGGTAAACATATGTTTCATCAATTCTCACGACAAGATGAGTTTGAAGGGATAATGCTAACTTTCGTGAACAACCAAGAAAGGCGGATCCAAGAATTAGAGACTCACTTGAAAAACACCCAAGATATGTTCATGGAACTAGCAGAAAAGTTTATCGTGAGAATAAGGGAGAAAATTAGGGAAGAAGCCTCACACAAAAAGATTGAGAAGATCTTTGAACTCCCGGTCCCTAATGAACCATACCACGAATGGGATGATGAAACCCCCCTCCCCGAGCCTTCACTTTTAAAACCTTCTTATCTATTTGGATCCTCTCGCGAGAAAAATTCTCAAGATCGTAGCATTTTCGTGGGGAGCATGGTTGTCACGCTCCCTAACTTTCATGAAGCTAGAAAATGATCTTTTGGCTTTAAGCCAGGTGTGAGAAGAACTCAATTAAAGCACACCGTCATTTCGAAAACCCCCTGGAAAAGTTCCTCTCACTCCCTGAATACCTGCCTTGATGGAAATTGGAACCTGAATGAGACGTCAACCGGCCCTTTTCAACATTTTACTACACCCCGTGACAGTAACAAAACATTTGACCTAGGAGGAACTTATTAACGAGACTAGCTATCAGGATTATTGACCCTGACTAGCTGCTCTCTTAAAGTACGAGGGGCTCATTTGTAAACTGGCACAAGGTAGTAAAATACGCTAATCTGACGGCGTCAGAATTTGAACGTGACGCCGTCACCCCGTCTGCACAGCAATAATAACTTTATTTCCATCACTTTCATCACAAACCCCACAAACCATATCCACTCCAACACCACCTCCAAATTTCCCAGGACAAATTCGCCAATTTCCGCTTCCAATCTTCACGTGGTAAGTAATTTTTACTCATTCTTTTCGCTTCAATTACTCATAGGATTTGTAAATTTCGAAAATCCCCAACTCATGAAACCCTAGGATTGATTCATGCTTAGAACTCATAATGTCCTTTAATTAGTGTTATTTAGCAATAATTAAAGCATTTGATGATTGGCAATCAATTGGGTCTATTCACTGATGGGGAGGCCACGAATTTGAACCATAACCTATGATCCAATCACCCATTTTGCTGTAAAAAGGGGCGTTTGGTTTATAAGCTTAAAGTTTGAATATTGATTTTTCCCTCGTAATTTCGGATTTGAACTTGGTCGAATCTGACGGCGTCACCTAGCAAAGGGTGACGGCGTCAGACCTGTCTGATGCTCCACCAAATCTTTAATTCACATATTAACACTTTTGTTCCTCCCTGCTTTGTTCCAGATAATGAGTAAGCGTCAAAGACCTAGCCGAGGGAGTTCTTCCAGGTCTCAACAAGAGAACTTTGGGGACACGGTCCTCAGTTGGGGTATCTTTGATAATGATGCCGCCACAACTAAATATACCCAACTGCTGCAGCATAAGGTTGAAAATGGAGCTATTGTAGATTGGAGTTTTCTGAGGGGAGAAGGTCTTAAGCAAACTTTTCTCCAAAGCTTTCAGATGGATGAATTTACCGGCCCTCAGTGGGAAAGACTGTTTAGGATTCAAGAGCCGGTCTATGAAGAGTTGGTACGTGAATTCTTTGCCACTTTTCATTTTGACATGGCTGAGGCTAGGAGCGATGTGGGCGGGACCACCATCTATTTCAGGCTGGGGGGAGAGCTTAGGACGTGCTCGGTTACTGAGTTTGGGTGGAGACTTGGGTTATATAGTCAGCATGAAACCACTCAGGTGGGGTTCATGAATAGGTTGTTGCATGGGGAGTCGACGAGGAATGATTTTAGATGTTCCATGTTCTGGCCGACTATTGGGGATGGGATGTACACCTCGACTACTGTGGCATCTCAGATCAGGGAGCCTAGAGTTAGGTTGACCCATCGATGTCTCACCTACAGCTTGACAGGGCGCCACAGCTCTCACCACCGTGTCACTGCTTCAGACCTCTTCTACTTGTACACCATTTACTCTAATGAGGTTTACTGCAACATCCCATTTTGGGTTGCTAGCTTTCTGCATGGTGGAGTGGGGGAAAGGGAAGGAGACAGGATTTATGGTGGGATATTTATCACCCGGCTGGCCCGATCGTATGGAGTCCTCAGGCCCGAGGTCATGAGGTATTTGAGTGGTGATGCATGCAGGACGGTGAAGGTGAGGTCCCTGAAGCAGATGGATGTGGTTATGGAGATGCATGATGGGACCTTTATGTGGTATCATCCAGGCGGTGATGAGGATGCTGGTGATGAGGATGATGAGGAGGAGGAGCAGCCGCAGCAGCAGCAGCATGGGGGTTATGAGGCTGGTACAACAGATTATTACTAGCACATGAGCAGGGGGGATTGGCAGGCTCACCAGGGGGCATGGATGGGCCAGGTCGATGCTTGGAGGACCCGGGTGGACGAGAGGTTTGACTGGATGTATGATCACACTGTTCGTCAGATGCAGCATCTATCCACACGTGATCAGTTGGACCCACACCTGCAGATTGACCCTTTCCCGGGACGTGAGCAGGATTACCCACCATACGGGTACTACGGGCACCTCCCTCCTGGCTACGACTATCGCCAAGGTCCCCCACCCCAGTGATGATTTGTTTTGATGTTATGATATTTGAACAATTTAATTTTTGGTTGTATGATTTAGAACAATTGGGTCTGTAATAATTTAGGATAAGGCCTCTGTTGGCCTTTAAACATTTGCGACATTGATTTTCTTTATTGCATACAAGCCTTAGTTGTTTGTTTATTTATCTATTTGTTTGTTTGATTTTATTTGTCTCCGTATGTGTGTTTAAATTTTATTATTATTGATTCATGTTCAAAACTAATTTGTGAAAATGCTTTATTTTGTTTTTAACTTCGTCTTAACTACATATAAAGGTATTTTGCAAAAGTTAAGTGTAAGGGAAATCCAAATCGGTTTATTAGAACACAAATGAACATGAATCATAATAATAATAAATTAACATACATATTAGTATTTGTTTGAGTCAAATGCTTGTATCGAGTCATAATGATGTTTTGCAGGAATTCCAGGAAGTAAGGCGTAGGTTTTTCCAAAAATTTTCCGGAAACGTAACATGAGAATTCTGTCAGATCATTTCTGACGGCGTCAGGCTCTACAACCTGACGGCGTCAGGTTTAATTTTCTGAAAATTTTTGAAGGTGTTGTTTTCATAAATTTTTTTTATAAATCTATAACTTATAATCTCCAGGAATCTGCAAAATTATCATTCCACAAGCATTATATCCTTATATATAGATTTATCCCGCCGATGTTATGCAGGTTTTCGTGTTTGTTTTCTCAGGTTTAACAGGTTATTTTGGACAAGGAAATGTTTTGAATCAAGCTTTTGGCGATGCATTAGTCATGAAGCTTTTACATTATCTTTGGAAGAAGATCTAACCGTGTTACTTCATTATCCACCGAGCGAATCAGGGGAGTATTTGATTTCATTCTTTTACTTTTTTTTACTTTTACATTTGTTATTTGAACATTGGGGACAATGTTCATCTTAAGTGTAAGGGGGGGTAAAAGTACGACTTTAGAGAATGCAATTGCGCTTGATTTTTGTTTGTTTAATAGTAGATGTGTAATAAAACTGAGATAAATACCTGTTAGGGCAATTTTAGTGCCAAATTTAAAATTTTTTACAACATTTAGGAGTGAAACTTTGTTCTTAATGAGCGTCTCATGGATAGGAGTTATATGACTAGCACAAAAACCGTACCACTAAAAAATTTTCCACCCCCAAATATGTGAGGTTCGCCCCTAGAATTGGTAGGAAAAGCATTTTGCTATAATGTGTGTACCGGTAGCACTTAGATTCTAGAACTTGCGTTAGGACCATTCCGAGGCCACAAGTGAGACTACATTCGTGTAGTTAGATTTACTACATGATAAGAGGCATTAGGATTAACCCATTGTTTTACACCTGTGTTTTTGTTATAATTACATTGGCTACATTGGTCAAGTAATTCTCCAACACCCTTTGCGTTGTACTCATTTTTAGTACACGATACCCCTAGTACACCCCTCAGAGCCTATCTTTTCGTTTCGACCTTTAAGCATTTTACTTAAAGGAAGAATTTGTTACACCCCACTAAAATGTACACCCAAATCGCCTTAGCCTACCTTGTATGCACTCATTTTTAGTGCATTATTGTTACAACAATTTGTTTAAACCCAAGTTAATTATCTAATTGATTACATGGTTGCTAAGTCGAGTCATATCCTTGTACATATTGTTTTGGGAAGATTGGGACTCATGGGTAAAGTACTAGTGTAATGGAGTAATGGGGAAGAACATCATTTATTACCCTCATATGTGCTAAATATTTTAAAAGTACTCCAAGTTTTTCAATTATCTTAATTCGAGTCATTAGAATAATAATTTGTAAAGTTATGTAAAAGTTCAAGTGTAAGGGGAATGCAATGCCCCTATGATGTATTATTTTGGATGGTAGGGTAAGAATGTATGCAAAAAAAAAAAAAAAAAAAAAATCGAAAAATCAAGAAAAATACAAAAAAAAATGAGAAAAAGAAAAGTAGAAAAAACATACGGACTACCATCCCGTTTATTTTATGTTTTTGTTATTTTGTTTTTAGCTTAAGATTGAGTCGAGTCTTGGCTTAGCAACATTGTATAGTACATGTAATTAATCAAGATCTTTAACTCGCCACCAGTAAAATATCCCTTATCCAACAAATCCGTGCTTATCATATCCCTACACCTAACGTTATAACCCATGTAAAAGCCCTCTTTGATAGTTTATCTTAGGTGCTTACGCCTAGTGGAGGAGGTTTTTGATCCTTTCCCAAGCCTATGGTAATCTATTTGCTATGACAGGTAGTGAGAGATATTATCCGTTTTCATTTATGAGATTTATTTTGATGACACTTGAGAGATGTGAGTATCTAAACACTACTTGTGAGGTGCTAGTTTGTAATCTCCGTGCTTATTATGATTAAAGTGGAACGAATATTTGTTGTAATTACTTTTATGTTAGCATTAAATGACCCCTAACTTGTATTTTGATTAGAATAAAAGCGCATTTGCTTGAGGACAAGCAAATCTCAAGTGTAAGGGTATTTGATGAAGCGAAAAGTGTACCACTTTTAAGGGGTCATTTAAGCCCTAAATCGTATTTATTTGATCAAATATCGCCCTAAATCGTTCCTTTTGTCATTTTAGGTACTTTTGAGGAGAAATCTGGAAAAGGAAGCATTTTGGACGTTTTTGGAGCATAAAAGTGAAGAAAACGACAAAGTCTCAAAATCTTGCTGGAAGTTACCTTTGACAGCGTCATATTTAACCCTGGACGGCGTCATGGCTTGGCAAAAGTGGTGGATGTGAAATTTACTCATGATAAGCCAGAGAAATTGCATGGAAATTCTGACGGCGTCACGCTTTAATCTAATCAAGGTCGTCACGTTATAATCTAAAGAGGGACGGCGTCACGTTCATAGTATGAGGGCGTCAAGCCTTGATAAGCCAGAACGGATTTTGGAGAGCTAAAGAGGGACGGCGTCAAGAAGGTCATCCGAGAACCCTAAAAGCGGCGAGGTGACGGCGTCACACTCCATAACGTGACGCCGTCAGATATGAAAATCTATATATAGTTTTGCAATTCTTTGTCATTAGTGTGGAACTTATTGGGGAACTTTGTGTGTGAAAACCCTAGGACGAATTTGGCAGCTCTTTCAAGGCTTTTTGCCTTGAGATCTTCCATGTTACATTGAAGATAAGTTATCAATTAATCATTCAATATGTCTATGTGTTGTTTGATTCTATCTTATTCTTGTCTTTTGTTTAACATGTTAGGCTAGATTTATCTTGTGTTTGCTTAGATCTAATGAAACCTAGCTATTGATTATTGGTTATTAGTGTGTTGTTAGTTGTATTGGATGATTGTTCATCTATGTTAGGCTTAAGAAAACTGGCTAACTTCCTATTCGGTAACTTACTTGAACGTCTTAAGAAACATGAACCAATGCGTACTAAAGGTTTTTATGGTTGTATTTAATGCACAAGCGAATTCTAGTGATCCCATGTTAGGAGCTTCCTAGCCGGCTCGACATAGGAGTGAAGTAGGAGCTTGTAGAGTTGGGGAAGTACGTACGCCACCCCACGAATGGTATTAAGGAATACACCCGTCATCCACGCAACTAATACACACTAATCAACCGGTAAAAGATAGTTAGGGAGTAAGGAAATCTAAGTAAACACATTTCCCTCCACATAAGTTTTCACCAACATTTTCATTTTTGTTATTTTATTTTATTTGCATTCGTAGTAATTTGGGTTAGTTGACTAGCAACTAATTCCGCCCACTCTTTCAAACCCGAGATTTTACTTGCTTTCATAAAAATATAAAAACATAAAAAGAATCTTCTCTCACCCTTAGACCTATTAGAGTAATTTTTCATACCTAACGAACACTATTCCCTGTGGAGAACGATCAATCCCCCGTACTTACCACTACACTATACTACATCGGTCAGGTACACTGCCTGGTGGGGTTGTAAACCTCTCGAGATCCCTCGAGAGGTAAAACCTGTTGTAAGGTCGCAAAACCACGCATCAGTCTCAAAACAATTGCTGAGCATATGATCCCTTTAATGGGTTCAACCTTTTGTATGTCTACTCTTGTTCGATGTATCGACTATGTTGTAGTATATTTGATGTCTTTTGTGATATACTCGGACAAAAGCACTTTTCTGTTTTTCTTGTAAATTGCAAATCATTATGAGTAAATTTTTATTGCTGTCTTAATTAGCATACACAAAAGAAATAAGAGACACTCAAACAAATTAACATGCATAAATTATGTAAAGTTTTATGTGTTAATATCCTCCTAAACACCTAGTTAAAAAGATAAGCAATTAGGCCCTCACCAAATAGACCTATGTAAGTATTTGTACTACATAAATTCCCAAGCATTTTTTGTTTGGAACTATCAACTGGTATCATAAAAATAGAAATAACCACTTTGTTTTCTTTGTATTTTCACTTTTCATCAAAGGGATGTCATCTACTCAATCAGAATCAACAACAAGTGATGTTATTGGGTTTCACCAATGGGTGTAAGTTTCTCTATTATTTTTTCTATTCTTTTTAAAGATCTGTTGTTTGTGTAACAATATATGTTTGTTTTAATTCTTTCCATTGTTACACAGGAACTCTAATAACCCTGGTGAGCTTGTGTTTGAGGTACATTATGGTAGTATTTTATGTATCTTCCCTTAAGGTACGCTGGTGGAGAACTTATAGACTTGAAGTTGTGTAGGTCTAGTAGGTTATGTTATTTTGAAATGTGTGACCTTTTGTTGAAAAACATAAAAGAGGATATATGGGCGTGGTTTTATTGTAAACCTGGGTGCAGCTTGGAAGATGGTTTGACCATTGTCGAAACTGATAATGATGTCAAGAAAATGTATGAATTTGCTGAGATTAATCGGGTCATTGAGGTATTTGTTAGTGCAATTCCGCAAGCACATTTAGTTACCCACTATCATAAGAACTTGGCCTTCGATGACTCTGACGATGAGGTTACATCTAAAGTCAGAATGCATGAAAAAAGAAAGAAAGATTATGAAAACATGTCATTGGAAGAAAAAATAGGCTGGGAACAAGCAGAAAAAAATTCGCCAGGTATCCTTAGGACACCTTATGTTAAGCCTTTTGTCGAAGCAAGTCTTTTTAGAGGGAGGGGAGAGATGGCATATAATGATGAGTTATGTGATTGTTCGGCTTTTTTAAGGTTTATTAATAGCCCGTACATGCCAAAGGATTGTGATTGTGGCTGTAGGTCTCCGACTTTTGTGAAGTCTCTTGTTAATGACTTTGACGATGATCCTACAGTTGTAGGGTCTACTCCTTTTAAGGGTAAGAGGGTTTTAAACGACCTTGATGATGACACAGTTGGACGATCTACAGTTATACAAAAAGTGCCAAAGGAAAGTCGTTTTCAAGATATCAGTTCAAAAGGTAGGAAACTTTTGAATGATTTTGAATCCGTTGGTGATGATGTTCAGCATGTGGGTGATGGAAACTCGGTTGTCGGTGGTACAAATGATAGCACCTGTATTTAAACTTTGTTTCTTTAACTTTTCTATGGTAACAATGTGTCTACGTAGTGCTTGTAATAGTTATGTTAGGAACACTTTATCGTATTTTAGGGTTAATTGTTGTCATAGGTTAATTTGCAAAAGCTAACAGTATGCGTTTTCAGAGCTTTTTGCTTATTGATGTACGCTTATTCAAGTTCCTTAATGAAAGCAACTTTTGTATTTCTAGTTAAATAAGCTATAAAATAGTTGAAACACCCAACAGTTATGTTAAGGAGCGCAAAAGTCCCTTAAGCGACTTTTAGGTGTGTAGATAAGCGACTTTCTAAAATCCAACTCTAGGGTGCAAGTGGCATGTAAGGATGACTGCATTGCTATTCAGGGTAAACAATGTCAACCAGACTAGTGGTTAGATTCAACCGATTTTTGTTAAGTGACATTTTATGATTTATTTTTTATAACGACTTGTTACCCAACCACCAAAATTTTGTGTGCTTTTTGTTTTGTTACTTTATTAGGGTCTTGTACTTAATAAAATATTGTTGCGCATGTAGTATGTTTGTCATTTGTTTGTGCGCATCTAGTATGCATGTAGTCTATCAAAATCTACTAAAAGAAAGGATTTATCAAGTTTGAAATTGAAAATGTTATCTAACAAAGTTTAACACGTACAAGAAATACCATGAAGAGCCTAATAAGATATTTCATTACTAAAACATGGAATAACTACAAATCAGCCAGTTCATTATTACCGCAACAAGTACTTTTTGAGTGACTTTATTTGGGCAACTTATAACGTGGGTGGTTGTTTTTGGCTTTAACGCAAGACCACAGTGGCGTTCATTTGGGTTTAACGCAACTAATAAACATATGAAATAAGAAAGTAAAGCAAAAATATGCACAAGAAAACCTATAAATAAAAAATTAGCCATATATGTTTAAATTCGATTGCTAAAAGTACTAAATAATTTTTTGAAAAAAATTATATTTTTATGCTTTTTATTTTATTTTTAATTAATAAAAAACACTTTTATCCTAAATATAATATTAAAAATAGTAAGTCAATACGAAAAATTATGAAATTTTATGGAAAACTACTTTAAGGTATAAGTAAGTTATGAAAAATAAAAAGGAATCGACAGCTTATCTAAGGAACGAAAAAAGTCTATTATGAAAGCAACTTTTTTATATCTAGTTAAATAAGCTAGAAAATAGCTGAAACACCCAACAATTTAGCTAAGGAACGAAAAAAGTCTATCATGCAACTTTTAACTGGGTAGATAAGCGACATTCTAATTTCCAACTGTAGGGTGCAAGTGGCATGTAATGATGACTTTCATTGTTTGTCAGGGAAAAAAGGCGGGTTAAAGAAATTAGGCGGGAACAACGTCTCTTAAGCGACTTTTAAGCGGTAGATAAGCGACTTTCTAAAATCCACCCCAAGGGTACAAGTGGCATGTAATGATGACTAGGTAACATAATTGTACTTATATTCAATTCCAAATAAAGACACTATAATTAGAATGTGTCTAGGTGAAAAAGTATACTGATCGAATTGGTATGGCTCCTAAGTTTCCAAAGTGTTTGAAGATAGCGAATCAAATTGGTGATCGGCGAGTTCATAGTGTTCTTCATGCTATCTTTTTACGAGAGAAGGAGGCATATAGGGGTGATGAAAACAATTACAACGAAAGGATTGAAGAAGTAGAGGCTAGGGTTGAGCATAGGCATGGAATAATTCTTGAATTGAAGAAGTTTATGAGTGATGCTGTTGTGGATGAGTGTTTGGCAGCTTTGATGGTTGCTGAGCAGGAAGATTTTGCTAAATTGGGTCGTCTGATTCAGATGAGTCATGCTGCTGCTTTACGTGTTGGTGAGAAATCCAGAATTATCAAGAAACTTAACAAATTGAAATAACTATGGAAGTTTAAATAATATTGTTAATCTTGGGGTCTTTTGTAAGTTTATATGCGATGATGGCTGACAGTTTTTTGTGGTAGCTTGCGGGGTAGAAAGGGTAGGTTCAGTTTAAACGGTATTAGGGTTGTGTTTGTATTGTATGTTATGTATTTAGAATGGCTGGAATATTAACAATGTCTGTAATGTATATAGTGTTTTTAATGGTATGAATGGAAATATTAGTTATTAGCTTATTTGATACATTGTTTTGTCTTTAATTGTTTTTTATTTTAAAGATTGTAAACATAGTTGGATGAATATTATGAGTGATGCATGTTTTGCTGGTTTCAAGTCGGAGGAACAGGGAGACATATTTTGTATGATACTTGGTGCATGTTTATGTCTGTCATTTTTTTTTAATGATAAGTATTGGTTGTAACTGAAGATGGCTAATGATTATGTAAAATTATGATGTTGGTTATTAATGTATTGTGTTATTTGTGATTGTGTTATGAGGTAAATAAGTGTGAATATTTCTTAATTTGACTGTTTGAATGTTTAGACAGAGTATATTTTAAACGTTGAGAGTATAACATTAGTGTATGTTAGTTTTAAGAGGTAGCACTAGATGTGTGAATTCGATTCCTAAAAGTGCTAAATAATTTTTTGAAAAAAAGTTTATATTTTTATGCGTTTTATTTTTTTTAATTAATAAAAAACACTTTTATCATAAAAATTATATTAAAAATAGTAAGTTAATACGAAAAATTATGAAAATTTATGGAAAACTACTTTAAGGTATAAGTAAGTTAGGAAAAATAAAAAGGAATCGACAGCTTATCTAGATAAGCTGTGAATAAGCTAAAAGGGGAATAAGCCTAAATAAGGAAAAAACTAGTTAAGTAAATATTAAACGCATCCTTAGATGAAAAATTCCCAAGGGTGCAGTTGGCGTTGGTGTGGTGTGTAAGATGGTTGACGTTGGTTGAGGTCAGGGGTTCGAGCCCTGCTCACCCCTGGCTTCCCAGCTTCCTGTTTTTTATTTTTTTAACAAAAACTTTTTTATTGAATTTTTTTAAGCAGTTAAAAATAAGCATTTTTAATGAAAGCAACTTTTTTATATCTAGTTAAATAAGTTAGAAAATAGCTGAAACACCCAACAGTGTCATACTACGTGTCATACTACTGGTGGTAACAACTGCTCATGGTGCTAAATGGGAAATTCACCAAGTGTCATACTACTGCTGGTAACAATGATACTCCTGTTAGTGTATTTCATAGTACTGCTGGAGATGCTGACAAGGTGAAGTAAATACACCAAGTGGATACTACTGCTAGACGTAGAAGATACTACTGCTAGAGATAGTTTCTACTGCTTATGTGATAACTATGTATTGCATGTTTAGATAAGTTTAGAATAGATACGAAAAAAAAGTCTATTATGCTAATTTTAACTGGGTAGATAACTGAGTACTCATTTTATACTCTTCTCCATCCAACCTATCATATCAATATGTAAAAAATAAGAAATTTACACCACTGGTCCTTAAAAGTTACACAAGTATTATATGGAATTAAAAATTGCAAAACACAAAAAAAAGAGTAAGTATCTGGAAACAAAGGTCAACATATTTTTAAATTACAAAATACATAAGCGCAAAACAAAAAGTACATAGGATAAAAAACTAAACAGTGTACATAAACCACATTGTTTAAAATTAAAACCCATAAAAAAGAAGCCTGTAACAATTTCTTCCTTTTTCCTTGTTCGTTTGGTTGATCATTATAGACTTTCCATATGGTTGACTTGCCTCTAAATGTTTCCTCGATAGTTGGTTTAACACTGTCACTTGGTTCAGCATCTGGTTTAACACAACCACTTCGTTTAACAGCTTCTACTTGTTCCTCACCGTATACTTGTCGTCTTAGCTCTTCGAGAATTTCAGGTGGCAATTGCTTCTTCGGTTCAGCATTTGGGCCATATCTCTCATAAATCTCTGGAAATATGACCTCTCTTAATACCTTGTTTGACCATTCCATATCATCAACATTATGCTCGAACCTAACTCTTTTACCAGTTGACATATTTTGAACGAAATGATGCTAATATGGTGAAGAAAGTGATGAAAATGGGGAGTAAAATGAGATGAGGGAAAATGCTTTTTTCAATACTTTATTCCCCCTTTTCAATGATAAGTTAGGTTGAATAATTTTTTTCACTATTTAACATTTCGGCTGTAGTCTCTATCTACCTAATTATCATATTACGCACAAAATAAAACACAACAAAAGGAAAAAATAAGTAATAGTGTACATATAGATTCCATTGCATAAAGGTTTATAGTACATCATGGTTGGATAAGAAGAGCTTCACAAAAAAACTGAGAATGATAAACATAAAACAAAAAATACAAACAAAAGCTTGACAAAGAGACTGCTGAACCTAGACCTAAAAGATACATTCCGGCAAGTTGTTAATAAATGTGTTTGCATTTTGTCAATTGTTAACCTGGTATGGTCAACCAGTTCCATCATAATTAAAGAGTAAGAAACCAGTAATTGTAAACATCTAATACACAAACATGAGAGTTTTGATTTACTACCATAATACATACTTCAAACTATGACGCTTGTATAAAATATAACATAACATAACATCGGTTGCCCAAAAGTTAACCATTAAATTACATAACTAGCCCAAAAGATATGCACCAACCTAAACAAACCCTAACATAACCTAAAACCCCAAATTAACATCTGCAAATCATAAACGACTGACCATCAAAAGAAACCCCAAAAACCACCATGCAACACATCAAAGCCTGTCAATGAAGTGAACCAAATCATGAATGCACATACGCATTTCTGAAGCAACAACAAGTAGCCTATCAACGTCACGAAGATCTTCAGCATTCACACGTAGCATGTCATCAATAATTTTGATTGACGAGTCTGACCCACCAAGATGGAAAAGTTCCTCAACAGTTTTGATCCTACGATCAAGACGAGCACTTATTTCTGAAGCTTTGGACCTAACGTCTGATTCATCCCGAACAGTTTCTTTAACTTCCTCCCAGTAATGTACAAGCATGAGGTCTTTAACTAGTCTGGATTTCGCAACTTTTGCTAATTGATCTATAATTGGTACGGAGGTAGCCACTTTTTGAATAGAGATATTGTGATTTTAGATTTAAGAAACTGTGGTGGATGACGAATGGAATGGGTAGATGTTTGTATATATAAGTAATGATAACATCGAGACACAGAAGCAACTAACAAGCGCTTCTTCCCTTTTCCCATGCAAATAATTTTGTATTATTATAAGGTTTTAAAATTTTCATTTTTTTTTCTGTTTAAATTTTTATTTGTTTTATTTGGATTATTTTTTTTTTTTCGTATGAATAGACATAAAACTTGTAGTAATTTTGAATTATTGGTATTCTAACGTTTTTAAAATGGAAAAACGTTGTATTTTTAAAAATAAATACACAACAATCTTTTAGAAAATCGGTAACCAAAAAAGCACAACAATCTTTTACTAAGTACAATACCCTATTAAGTAATGATAACATCGAGACGCAAAACAACTAACCAGCGCTTCTTCCCTTTTCCCATGCAAATAATTTTGTATCATTATAAGGTTTTAAATTTTAAATTTTTTTTCTGTTTAAAATTTTATTTGTTTTATTTAGATTATTTTTTGTTTTTTTGTTTTTTTTCGTATGAATAGACATAAAACTTGTAGTAATTTTCAATTATTGGTATTCTAATGTTTATAAAATGGAAAAACGTTGTATTTTTTAAAATGAATACACAACAATCTTTTAGAAAATCGGTAACCAAAAAAGCACAACAATCTTTTATTAAGTACAATACCCTATTAAAGTAACATAAAAAAAGCACAAAACGGAAAAAAATTAAAATCTACGAAATTAAAAATAAAGTGCACAACAATCTTTTAGAAAATAATTACACTACAAAATACTGTGGTGTTTGGGTGAGAAGTCGCTTAAAAGAAGTCATTTGATTACATGCATATCATTTGCTTAACAGGACCGAAGTCAGCATTACATGCCCACTATCACCCTAGACTTTTTTAGAAAGTCGCTTACTTCCCCCGAAATAAGTAGCTTAAGAGACTTTTTTCCCGCCTTTTTTCTTTTACACTGATAGCAGAAGTCATCATGGCACTTGCTTACTAGGACTAAAGTCATCATTACATGCCACTTGCACCCAATACTAGGATTTGAGAAAGTCGCTTTAGTACCCCTAAAGAGTCGCTTAAGAGACTATTTTATAGCCTTTTTTCTTTTACCCGCCTTTTTTCCCGCGTATACTACAATTAAGTCCCTTTAATAATTAAAAGATAAAATGTCGCTTAAAAAAGTCGCTTGAATATAAGTACAATTATGTTACCTCTTGTTTACAGTCATCATTACATGCCACTTGTACCTTTGGGGTGGATTTTATAAAGTCGCTTATCAACCCCTTCAAAGTTGCTTAAGAGACTATTTTCCCACCTTATTTCTTTCCTTTACCCGCCTTTTATTCCCGCGTACAGGAAAATAATGTCGCTTTTATATAATAACATGCCGCTTAAAAAAAGTCGCTCGCAGATAAGTAGAATTATGTTTGACTTGTTGCAATGACCAGTTGCACACTATAGTTGGACTTTAGAAAGTCGCTCATCAACCCCTAATCTGTCACTTAAGAGACTTTTTGTGGGTGACTGACATGTGTCTGTCGCCATATATGCGGATGACTGACAAGTGGCAATACCAAAACCGACATTGTATACGAAAAAATAAAAAACTAAATAATAAAAAACGGATAAATAAATAAGACAAATACAAAAGTAATACTAATATTTTTAGATTGCATTATATATAAAAGTTAATTATAACAAGACCATTCAGGTCTTCATGACATCCATCAACATGATAACAGATCAAAAGAAGACAACATACAACCATGATGTTAAAATTCACAAAAGAAGCTAACTAAGCTGTGCCCATGAAGCCCTAATCATACATATCCATGATGGTGAGGTGATGATCCTTCTCAGATAAACCCTCACGCACCTCAACCATCATGGCCGTAACGGCCTCCAGCCTCCTCCTATCCCTGATCTGATCCTGGTGCAAGCATTCATAAGTGTCACCACCAGCTTCTTCATCGTCATGGTTGAGCGACCACACTTCAGCCATTCTAGCTGACCTTTTTTCAATCCTTGTTTGAAGCTCGTTACGTTTCTCCCCAAGATACATGAGGAACGCGTCATCATCTTGAACAAACACAAAACTGAAGGCTTTTTGTAGCTTTTCTGACCTAGTTACTTCTTTCAGTTCGTTGATCAGAGGGGTTTCAACATTGTCAGCCATTGATTGATTGGTTTGATATGAGTCGGAGGGTTTTTTTGTGGGTGAAAAATGATAGAAAAGATTATAAAACGTAACTAACGTACTAAGCCATTTATAAGTAATGAAACTAAGTTGGAAGTGAACAGGCTTCATGATTACAAAACTTAACTGAAGTATTAATTTCCCTTGCAGAAATAACTAACGGTCAACGTTTGCAAATTATGATAAAAGATGCGTTAAACAAAATACGAAAATGATTATCATACCAAAACATCTTAATTATTAAGAAAATATATATTAAAAATCTTAAAATTCATTAAAGAAAAAAAATTACATAAATTAGATATTAACAAACTGTGATACGGTAGTGAAAATAAAGCTACAAATTAAGAAAAGGAATCATCTGAAACCCAACCCTCCTCACTCGAAGAGGACCTAAACTTGCCATCATAATATTTTCCTTCCATTATGTCAAACCAATTGTTCCTCATATGTTCTTCATCCCTAGCTTCCTGCTCCAAACGAGCAACTACTTCTTGTAGTTCTTGTTCCTCTATTTCTTTCCTGACTTCCTCATCTTGCTCTAGAAGTCGGAGTTCATCCTCCGTGAGTCCAAATGGATTGGGTTGTTGTTCGACAACCGGTGGAGTGTTTACCGGTTCATTTTCAGGTTGGAAAACGGAAAGATATCTTCCGGTGGAGTGTGATAAACTTCAACTTCTGGTGGAAAGGTATCTTCTGGCACTTGTTCTGGACTTGGGAATTGTTGGGAGAAGTCTTTGCGAGACATTGTTGTAGACTAGGGAATTGATGGGAAAGATATGTGTGTGAATTGTGTGTATTATTTGTGTGTATGAGAAACAAAAGAGTGTGGGTATATGTAGGTATATTTTTGAATTGGAATATGAATTTTATTTTATGTAAAAAAAAAAAATAATAAAAAACAAAAAAATAAAAATAAATAAAAAAAAGGACAAAGGTGTGATAAACGAGGTCACAATTTAGACCGATATTAGTTTTCTACGTTACTCGACCAACTTGTTAGCAAAACAACACAAAGGGCATGACCGAATAAAATATCCGTCACATTTGGTGATCGGCCGATATTTTCGGGTCTATCATTAATATCACGATAGGCTATGCTGGTTATGGATTTCTTAAGTTACTTTATCAATTTTTTAAGTTGTTAATTCCTTAAGATGAATTAGTAAATCATTGTGGTATATCATAAATATTATAACAATCTTTTAGAAAATATTTACACTACAAAACATTTTGGTTGTTGGGAAATAAGTCGCTTTAATAAACAAATCATAGAAAGTCGCTTATCTACCCACCTATAAGTCGCATAATAGACTTTTTTTTCCTTCCTTAGCATTACTCCCTCCTTTCACCCAGTGGAACGGTTTTGTTCGTTGAGATATTTATGTATTGAATGTGTTTAGCATGCGGAATCTACTACAACACACTTAAAAGAACACAAGGTGGTGAGTTTAAATAAACTTTAGAATGCAATGAACAAAGAACACAACTTTGGTTAGCACAAAACGATTCAATATTATTGATGAAATAATACGGATGATCTAAATATCACCGGGATTACAAAGTAATCTTGAATCTAAGATTGTAAAAGGATTTGTGAATTGAAGTAACTAAGTTACTTGAGAGATAGTTTGGTTTTGGTTATTGGTTGTGAAAGATGCATGCTTGAAGTAGTGACTAAGATATCCTTTTATAAGATAAGGATATCTTATTACAAGATTGTCAAGTGGAAGAGTATTATACTATACTTTGACTATATTGGCGCCTACAATTAAATACAACTTCCCATGTACAACTCTGATATATTCTTCTGTACATCACAGAAGACTAATCTACTTCTACATAACGTATAACAATGTACAAAGACTAATAATTCAACTAAATATCTATTACAAAATATCTAATCGACTTGACATAAGCTTGGCAGGCTCTTCATCAGCTAGCAGTACCTTCTACCCAGAAGGTACTGGTAGAACATCTTCATACACTTCAAAATCAACTAGCAGGCTCTTCATTATCTTTGGCAGGCTCTTTGACTTTGATCATTTTATTCCCAACAATCCTCCCTAAACTTGTTATTTCCTTTAAAATACACAAGTTTCTGATGAATAAAATACATACCTTGAGGATTTGAGGGAACTCTTCCAAAAACCTTCACTCTCTGTTCTTCCTTTTTCTTTCATATTGCTCAGATATGCTCCTCAGCAAACTCTGAACAATTTCTGAGTTCTCATCATCTTTGTCACACCTTAATCTCTTGGAGATCATAGTTTTAAGCACTTCATAACTAAGTGGATACTCTTTCTCAGCCAACATAAAGAGTTCTATCCCACTCTGTGTGAAAAGGTGATGAATATTGCTATGGCTTAGAAATTCCCAAGTTGTTGAAGGATCATAATAGGGAAATTTCCAATGAACATCTTTGGGTTCAGGATCAAACATCCTATTGAATTCTACCCATAGTTCCTGTTCCTTAGCATCTGAACTAGAAGTTGTGTCTAGCCTAATCTGCACTAGATTCCACAATTCTTCCAAGTCTGCTCTGTCACATGCTCTAACTAAATTTTCAAAATTCTTGAAGATAGCAAACTGACCCCCAACCCTTGTTACTTTCCATGATTTTCCTAATCTATCATGGTTGATCTCCCAATCAATAATAGGTCGTCTACAGCTAATTGGATCAGCATGAATGATAGTAGGCAAAGTAATCAACATTTTACTTACTTGCTCTGTGTCCAATTTTGCTACTTCTTTCTTCTGAGCATCCTTCTTCTTCATTGAGGGGTGTACATCAGATGGAACCTTGTAGTAAAGACTTTTGTAGGCTTGAAGATATAAGAAGAAGATTTCATCAGTAGATTTCTTCTTAAGTTGATAATCAGTCCAATTTGCCTGATTCTTCAGAAATTTCTTCATAAAGATTGCTTGATCTTTCTTAGTTTGGCCCACTTTAAAACCTCTCTTCTGACTTTCCTTCATCTTCTCAAAAATGTCAGCCAAAGCTGCTTCTTTGTATTTCTTGTTGATGAAAGATTCAAGTGCTTCTGTTTTCTCATCAGCATTGAGATTCTTGTCATTTACTATAATTGCTGCTTGACCTCTCACAATTGGATCATTGTTGATAATCCATAGCATCTGAGCATCAAAGGTTTCTTGAGCAATTTGAGTATCAAGAAGAGTTTGAGCAGCATCTTCAGCATCTTTCTGCTCTTTCATTACTTCAAGCATTCTTGAAGCTTCAATAGCTCTTAGCTCTTCTTCATGAACTCTTTTGGCCACTTCTTCTCCTAAAGCCATCTGAATTTGCTGAGTTCTTTTCAACTTCTTGGACTTTGGCTCATCTTCAATCATAATGCCTTTGCCCTTATCCTTTGGAGATTGATCTTGTGATGGAGCAGAGGATTGCTCATCAGCAACTAAAACCCTCTTTCTCTTGTACACTCTCTCAGCAGACCCTTTATACCCCATAGCCAATAGCCTTTCTATCCTAGCAGGCTCTTCTTCTGGCCTAGCAGGCTCTTGCCCTGCTCCAACAGGCTCTTCATCATAAACTTGAGTTCCATCATGGAATTCAAATTGAGCCTCTTCCTCATCTTCAGAACTATCCATCCTCCCCTTTTTGGAAGAGTGACCTACTCTATCAGCATCTGACTTTGAAGAACTTGATAAAACAACCCTTGCAGATCTTTTACCCTTTAACTTCTTTACTTCACCCTCCAATTTCTTTACCCTCTTGACCAATTTGATATTGATCTTAGAAAACTTCTCATTTTGACTTTTAAGAGCATTCTCTAAGAACTTCACCTTGTCTTTCAGTTCTTGCATTGTCTAAGGTGATTGGGTTTATGATACATGATGTGATGATGTTGGTGGTATTGCTGATGGTACTGGAGATGGTATTGGTGATGTTTGATGTGTTGGTGAAATGTAACCATGTGAAGAACTAGATGATTGTGTTTCAGCTGATGGTGTTGGTTCTTCTGGATGTTGTGGTACCATTTCATCAAAAAGTGGAATATCTTCCCCTCTAAAACCAATTCTCATATTTGAAAATACTTTGTGAGAAAGTTTTGATGTTTCATAAATTGAGTCTGTGGGAAGTAACAAGTGTTGTAATTTTCCAATGATGCACCCAATAAATCTTGGATACATCAAAAACTTTGTTTTATTTTTCACATTGTTAATCAACCCTTCAAAAATATGTTTAGAAAAATTGTATTTTCTGTTTGTAGCTAAGCAAATGAGAGCAGAAGCCATGTTTCCACTAAATTGCTCCCAAGAGGTTTTCTTCTGGCTCAAACAGTGAAGGATTGTGTGAATCAAAAATCTCCATTGTGGAGTAAGATGCTTTTTCAGAAAAGTGAGTTTGTTAGACTCAGCATGATACCCCATTCTTGTTAAATTTTCAAAAATCTCAGTATCTGGTAACTGACTAATACCATCAGAATCATCCAAATGAAGATGTCTTCTTATGGATGACTCAGTAAGAGTCAAATGTTTACCATCCACTTTGGCCTTAATTCTTTGTTCCCCATTTTCATAAGTTTTAATTTTAGCAGATTGCCAAAATTGTAAAATTTGATTTTCATAAATAGTGGGATTGACTAGCAAAGCAAACCTAATGTAGGAGTTGTTTAAAAAATCTACTACTTGATGAAATGAGGCATTATCCTCTGACTTCTCCAAAAATGCTAACTGATTGTGACGTTGAACAAAGTTTAGAACAACTGTGGAAGCCATAATGAAAATTTTGAATATGATGGTGGGATTGGTTGATAGTACTGGTAGAAGATGAAAGGTGTATGTGAATTATGATAATGACTGATGAAAGAAGATATGAGAGAATTACTTTTAACCGACAATAATAAAGATTATAATAAGAAATTGAAAAGGCGGTTAAAAAGATCTTTTATATGTGAAATATAATATAATATAATCATCAGTAATTTACATAACTACCCCAACGACTAATTTTAACTACCAGGCCCAACGGCTAAAACTTTTTCTGACAGGCTCAATGGCTATCTAGCAGTACCTTTGTACTCTAGCAGTACCAATTTTGAACTACCAGTACCTTTGAAAGTTTTATAAAAATCCCTTATAGTTTTTAGCAAACTACCAGCTATCAACGGATTTGAGTTGTCTTTACCAAAAGCCATTTGCTTAAGGACTAGCTAACTATTTACAATTAAGTATGGTTAGTTAACAACCATATAGTTTTTGGTAAACTATCAACCATCAACGGATTTGATTTGTCTTTACCAAAAGCCGTTTGCTTAAGGACTAGCCAACTCTTAAGTTTGTAAAAACTTGGTGAGCTGAATACCAAAAGCCATATTGGCCTAAAGATGGTGCAATTTCCTTGGATGGAGGAAATTTAAAAAGGCAATGATGCTGTGTATCTTGGATGATTGGTTCAACAAGTGAAATCATCTAATGTTATGCCTTTGAGTTGAAACTTTCCTTAGTTTGATCTAGATAGAACTTTCTCCTTGAGAAATGCTTCATCCCTTCTAGATATGTGATCTAACTCTCTCTTTTTCAACTTTGCATCATCTTGTATGCTCTTGTCTTTCCTTTCATAAATTGGTTTTTCTTCCATTCTGGGCTATTAATTCCTCCCCTGAGATTGTTATCTCTCCTGAAATGAATATAACTTTTGCTCCTTTTTGTTTGGAAGAACTCTTGTTTTGTTATCAACCTGAAATGTGTTAGTTGCAAACCAAAAGAACAAAGTGCAGAGCACTTGATCTATAGAATTTTAAACATTCAAGCCTTTATATGAATCAATTTTAACAACTTGAATTAACCTCTTCTCATTGCAATCCCTTATGAAATGGTGTCTGATTTCAATATGTTTTGTTTTTGAGTGTTGAACTGGGTTTTTAATGATACAAATAGTACTGCTATTGTCAATATAAATAATGGTGTTAAGAAAATTGTACCCATAGTCAAGCATTTGATTTTGGATCCAAAGAACTTGCCCACAACAACTTGCACCAGCAACATATTCTGCCTCAGTTGTAGAATTGGCCACCATTGTTTGTTTCTTGCATTGCCAAGAGATTAGTCTGCAACCAAGAAATTGACATCCACCAGTTGTGGATTTTCTGTCTAGAGTTGCACCAGCATAGTCACTATCCGAATAAGCCACCAATTCAAAAGATGATTCCCTTGGATACCAAAGACCCAACCTAGGTTGACCCTTAAGATATCTAAAGATTCTTTTGACTGCTGTGAGATGAGAGATTTTGGGATGTATTTGAAACCTTGCACACACACATACTGAGAACATGATATCTGGTCTTGATGATGTAAGATACATCAAAGACCCAATCATAGATCTATAATTGTGCAAATCCATATCTTCTCCTTCAGCATCCTTGAGTAGCCCTTTGTCTGGATCCATTGGTGTACTTGCAACCTTAGAATCAGCAAAATTAAATTTCCTTAGGATCTCTGCTACATACTTATCTTGGCTGATAAATATGCCTTCTTTTGATTGTTTCACTTGGAGACCCAAAAAGAAAGTAAGTTCCCCCATGGAACTCATTTCAAACTTACTATGCATAAGTTTTTCAAATTCTACACACAAGTCTTGGTTTGTTGATCCAAAGATTATGTCATCAACATAAATCTGCACTAGCAAGATGTCTTTCTTTGTTCTTTTGATGAACAAAGTTGGATCAATCTTGCCTCTTTGGAATCCACTTTCTAGTAGAAAACAAGCCAATGTTTCATACCATGCCCTAGGAGCTTGGTGTAGGCCATACAAAGCCTTGGTAACCTTGTAAACTTTGTCTGGATACTCTGCATCAATGAAGCCTGGAGGTTGAGACACATATACTGGTTCTTCAATTTCACCATATAAAAATGCACTCTTAACATTCATTTGATAGACAGTGAAGCCTATGAATGAAGCATAGGCCAAGAAAAGCCTAATTGCTTCAAGTCTTGCAACTGGAGCAAACACTTCTTCATAATCTACCCCTTCTTCTTGAGTATATCCTTGTGCTACCAATCTAGCCTTGTTTCTGATCACTATACCCCTTTCATCTTTCTTGTTTCTGAACACCCATTTGGTTCCAATTGCCCTATGGCCTTTGGGCAAATCAACCAATATCCAAACCTTCTGAATCTTGAATTGGAGAAGCTCTTCTTGCATAGCTTCCACCCAACTTGCATCATCTAAAGCTTTGTTTATGTTTTTGGGTTCAGCCTGAGATAGAAAACATGAAAACAGGCATATATTGGGAGTATCATTATTCTTTTCTTCATAAATAGAGGAGAGAAACCCTTCTTCATCTGAAGATAAGACTTGAGATAAACCAACTTGAGATCTTGTTCTAACACCAGAAGTTATGCTTCCAATCACATCATCAGTTGAGTGATCTTTGAGAATTCTAGTGTTTGGTGTTTTAGGAACTTCATAGGTAGATGGAAGATTGCTAATCCCCACCTCTTCTTGAAAAGAATCATCTATTTGAACATTCAATGGCTCAGCAGTATCAATACTTGTACTAGCAGGACCATCTGAAGAACTAGCAGTACCATTGTTATTAGCACCACTTTCTTGATTCTCTTGATTCTGAGTTCCTTGATCTTCTTCATTGCCTTCATTTATTGTGTTTGAAGGTCCTTCTTGACTTGAAGAAAGATCCATACTTTTCCAAATTGGCATCCAGATGTAATCTTGATCTTTAGGAGTTTCAACATTGTCTTCAAAACCTGCATCATCATTAGTATTTGTACCTGTAACAGGCACATAATTCATAGATTCTGAAAGCCTATCAACATCAAACATCCAATCTGGTCCAACTCCTTTCACATTTGTTAGTTTCTCTTGAAACTCTATGTGAAGATTCTCTTCTACTAGCCTAGTGCAAGTGTTAAACACTCTATAGGCCTTACTCTGCAAGGAATACCCTATCAAATAGCCAACATCTGCTTTTCCATCAAATTTGCCTAAATGATCTTTGGTATTGAGAATAGTGACATGACAACCAAAAGGTCTCATAAAACTTAAAGATGGTTTTCTACCAAAGAAAAGTTCATAAGGTGTCTTTCTATGTGGCTTTGCCACAAGAACCCTGTTTTGTACATAACAAGCAGTACCAACTGCTTCAGCCCAAAATGAAATAGGCAACTTAGAGTCTACTAACATAGTTCTAGCAGCCTCTATAAGTGTTCTATTCTTTCTTTCTGCTACTCCATTTTGCTGAGGTGTTCTAGCTACACTAAACTCTCTTTTTATGCCTTTTTCCTTGCAAAAGTCATCCATAACTCTATTCTTGAACTCTGTCCCATTGTCACACCTGATGATTTTGACTTTCTTATCAGATTGGTTTTCTACCTCAGTGATATAGGTTTTAAGTATCTCACTAGTTTCATGTTTAGATCTTAAGAAGAAAACCCATGAAAATCTGCTATAATCATCAGTAACAACCAGACAATATTTCTTACCATTCAAGCTACATACATTAGTAGGACCAAAGAGATCCATATGAAGCATATGTAAAGCCTGAGAAATAGAGTTTTGGGTCTTGGGCTTACAAGAAGCTCTATGTTGTTTGCCTTTTAGACAATCAACACAAGATTGGTCGTTTTGGAAAATCTTTTTGGGTAAACCTCTTACTAAATCATATTTTGCAATAGTGTTGATTGTTTTAAAGTTTACATGACCAAGCCTTCTATGCCAAAGCATAGATTCATCCAATGAGGCCTTTGCTACCAAACAAGTTAAACTCTCCTTGGGATCAATGTTCTTTAAATTGACACTGTACATATTGTTCCTTTTTGGAATTTTAAGAAGGATCTGACTCTCATCAGGCATCTTAAAATCAGAAGAAAGAACCATACATTCATTGTCAGTAAATAGAACATTGTTCTTTTTGTCACACATTTGTGAGACACTAAGAAGATTAAACTGAAGTTCTTTCACAAAATACACATTTTCAAAATCTAGTTTACTGGTTTTGATAGTACCTTTACCAGTGATCTTTCCTTTTATTCCTCCCCCAAAGGTAACATATCCTCCATCAAATGTTTTGAAGTCTGAGAGGAATGACATGTTGCCTGTCATGTGCCTTGAACATCCACTATCAACATATCCTTGATCTTCAATATCAGATGAATGTTCCTGCACATGAATAAACATATTAGTTTCCTTGGGGTACCCAAGCCATGACAGACTTGGGTTTGCCTCTTGCATCAATGAAGTCAAACCTTTTCAGGATTGTTGATGCACCTTTTGATTGGATTGGTTTCCAAATCCAACATGCTGAGGACTTAACAGCACTTTCCCTTTTAATCCATTGTGTGGTCTTTGGTCTATCAGTACCAATTTTGGCAATACCAATTTTGGCAGTACCATTTGGTCTAGCAGGACCTTTTGGTCTAGCAGGACCTTTGGTTTTTGGTGTCCAAATTTGTGTTTTGACCACAGATTTCTTTTGAATAGGACTATTCTCAACTTTTGGTACACATTTGAAAGTGTTTCTTGTACCCTTATCAGTTGGTTTTGCAATAACAGGCTTATTTTGTCTAACAGTATGTTTAACATTTGTGGTGTTAGACTTAACAAAACTTTTCCTGGGGTGAGTAACATTTGTTTTAGACTTTGATTTACTCCCAGAAACCCATTTATTACAATAAGCATGAAGATGATTAAAGCTACCACAATAATAACAAGCCTTATTGAACATAACAAAGTCATCACCTAGTTGTTGTGACTTAAGGTTGTTCCAATTTCTTTGGCTTCCCCTAGGTTTGTTATTACATTTTTCACAACTTTCAACTGTTTTCAAAACAGTTTTAGCCTTAGCTTTAACTTCTACTTTCTTAGGACTGGTTGGTCCTACTTTGATTCCTTTGATAGGAATAGTCTCATCTTCATCATCATCAGATACCCAATCTTCAATAATTAGGACATCTGGTCTCTTCTCAGTGAGCACCTTAGAGTGTGAGGCATTCTTAGCACTCTTAGAAGGTTCACTTATCACTACAGGTTTAGCTAATGGTTTGTTAGTGACTTCATGCAAACCTGATTCAGCAAGATCTGATCCTGGAGGACAAGGAATTCCTCTATGAGGAGGTGGACATTCATTGTATCCTATCCCTGATTTTATTCTCTTATTCATCTGATTTTCTACTATGCTCCTAGTACACTCAGAAGCAATTTCTAATTTAGTAACAGTCAGTTGAATATTATCTCTAGCTAATGTCACTTTAGTGCACTCAGTCCTTACCATTTCTATTTCTGAATCTTTCAAAAATATTTGTCTATTAAGAGCTGCTTTAGCATCAGAAAATGTGAGTTCATTTTCTCTATAGTGAATGATTTGTTTTTCTAGTTTGGACATACCACACTTATGGTCAAATAATGTTTGTTGGGTTTTTCTGACTTCTAATGTTTGTGCATCATAAGATTTTCTTATAAATTCTAATTCTTTAAGAAATTCACAATTTTTAGAACATTTGATAGTTTGTACCTCAGGGGTGGAGAATGCCATCAAAGCCAATTCATCAGAAGTTGACTCATCTTCACCCATGAAACTCCAATCAAAACCCATGCCATCAATAGCAACCATTGCTTTTGGCTCAGCAACTTCAACAACCTTACTCTTGCTTTCAAAGCTTCCTCTCTTCTCAAAGCTTTCTTTATTTCTGTTGTCAAACCCTCTACCCTTGTCATCCTGCTTCTTAGGTCTTCTACACTCTCTAGAGTAGTGACCTTTCATGTGGCAGTTGTAACACTCCACCTTTGACTTATCATAGCCAGCAGGCTTATTTCCATTTATCATTATCTTCTTGCCAGTCCTCATCATTAACTTCTTAGCTCTAATGCTTAAAAGTGAAAGTTGCCACTTTGTGTCCATCACTTCAAGATCATCAGGATGAATCTCTTGAAGATCTTCAAATGTTAATACGGACCCATTGTGTTGAGATGTAAGAAAAGCACACCCAATTGTTTCATCTAAAATGGATTTGGTACTACTAGAAGTACTAGCAGTACCAAAGGTTGTGTTGGCAGTACCTTCTTCTCTGCCACCTTTTTCTTCATTATCAACCTTTGAGATGCTTGGGGATGAAACAAATGCCATATTTCCTGAGCTTGACCCAGTAGTCTTCTTTACTTCATGTTCTACAATTTTGAAATTGTTGTAGAGATCATTGAGACTCATCTGGTCAATATCTGGCTTGTTCTTCCAGACAATGACATGCATAGACCATTCTGAAGGTAAACTCCTAAGAAATTTAGAGTTTAGGTCTTCTTGAGTTATCATCACTTCATGGATGGCTAACTGACTTGCAAGCTTCTGAAGTCTATTGAACATACTGTCCAAAGATTCATTGGTTGTGGCTGTGAAGTTCTCAAATTGTTGTTTGAGAAGTGTTTTCTGTGTTTTCTTGGTAGCATCATAACCACCAAACCTAGCCACAATAGCTTCAAAAAGGGTTTTGGCATCTTTGTATTTGTTAAAGATCAGAAGTTGATCATTTGGAATAGTCATCAGTAACATACTCCTTGCCTTTAGATCATTTTTCTTCTGAATTCTTTCATCTGCATTTGATGGTTGGTCTTGTATTCTTGTTACAAGAGCATCATTTACTGTTGTAGTGGTGATTTGGGGTTTAAATGAGTTGCCTTGTTCAATGATCTCCCAAAGTGCATAGTCCTGCACTTGAAAGTATTGTTCTACCCTTAGTCGCCACATTTCAAACTCATTTTGCTTAAGTAATGGAAGTTTAGCTGCAACATTAGTTTGAATATGTTCAACATCCATTGTTCTTTTAAATTTGTAAATATCAAGCCTAGCTCTGATACCACTTGTGGAACGGTTTTGTTCGTTGAGATATTTATGTATTGAATGTGTTTAGCATGCGGAATCTACTACAACACACTTAAAAGAACACAAGGTGGTGAGTTTAAATAAACTTGAGAATGCAATGAACAAAGAACACAACTTTGGTTAACACAAAACGATTCAATATTATTGATGAAATAATACGGATGATCTAAATATCACCGGGATTACAAAGTAATCTTGAATCTAAGATTGTAAAAGGATTTGTGAATTGAAGTAACTAAGTTACTTGAGAGATAGTTTGGTTTTGGTTATTGGTTGTGAAAGATGCATGCATGAAGTAGTGACTAAGATATCCTTTTATAAGATAAGGATATCTTATTACAAGATTGTCAAGTGGAAGAGTATTATACTATACTTTGACTATATTGGCGCCTACAATTAAATACAACTACCCATGTACAACTCTGATATATTCTTCTGTACATCACAGAAGACTAATCTACTTCTACATAACGTATAACAATGTACAAAGACTAATAATTCAACTAAATATCTATTACAAAATATCTAATCGACTTGACATAAGCTTGGCAGGCTCTTCATCAGCTAGCAGTACCTTCTACCCAGATGGTACTGGTAGAACATCTTCATACACTTCAAAATCAACTAGCAGGCTCTTCATTATCTTTGGCAGGCTCTTTGACTTTGATCATTTTATTCCCAACACTCCCTCCTTTCACCCAATCATAATTACATGCCACATGTAATTAGTCTCAACAGTAAAACCCACTCCCTCCTTTCCCCCAATCATACATAGCCACACATACTAGATTATAGTTATAAATGTGGTTGGACTATTATGCCCTTGAAAATATAACACAAAACGTGCGTTGAACTGACCATAATAATTTAAAAACCTTTTCTAACAATTACCAAAACAAAAAATATGAAATTAAAAATAATTAGTACGCAACAATCTTTTATAAAATAATTACACTAAAAAACATTTTGGTAGGTTGGGTAAGAAGTCGCTTTAATAAATAAATGATAAAATGTCACTTAAAAAAGTCTCTTGAAACTAAGCACAAGTCTGATTGACTTGTGTACCCTGACAACCAGTGAAAGTCGTCATTACATACCACTTGCACCCAAGAGTGGATTTTCGAAAGTCGCTAATCTACCCACCTAAAAGTCGCATAATAGACTTTTTTTCGTTCCCTAGCATAACTGTGGGATGTGTCATCTATTTTCTTGCTTATTCAAGTAGATATAAAAAAAGTTGCTTTCATTAAAAATGCTTATTTGTAAGTGGTTAAAAAAGTTCCATAAAAAATTTTTCATTTAAAACACTTTTCTCTAAGTTTTCTTCAGCAGTAGAAACTTGTTCCTTTGGTTCAGCAGCAGAATGTTGTACCTCAGCAGTAGTCTGATTAACACGAGCAATATTATCAACCTTGACTGTTTCTTCACTATCACCAACAGTAGAACCAACTTTATCTTTAACAATAGAATCTCCCAAGCTTTTGATTGACTCCACCATTACTTCAGAAGCTTTTACAAGATTATCAGCATCTAAAGTTTTCAACTTGACAATCCAAAGCTTTTGCGTATTTGTCCTTTACTTTCGTATTTCATATGATTATTAATCGCTTTTTTAGTGTATGTTCAAATTCAAAATCAAATGCAAACTTAAACAAAAATTCAAAAATCAAATAAGAGCACTCTGGTGTCTTAACGTGACACCCGAGTAAAAGTTTCAGATTGCTGTGTTAAACCCAAGTGAACGCCACCGTGGTCTTGCGTTAACCATTTTTTCCTAAAACTTTTTGTTAAAACAATTTTTCTATAATATTTTGAATAAGCTGGAAATAAGCCAAAGAAACTGAGCAGTACTAACTTAAAGTTAGTACGCCTAGTATTGCAATTAAAACCCAAGTGGGCACTTAACATCTGATGCATGGAACATATGTTCAAACCATACCCAGTAATTGTAAAAGGTTACATGTATTCAAAATGAAAATGCTAATCCAAACACCCACTATATTCCAAATGGCAAATCGTTTAGTTACTTATACATCTAATAGTCAAAAACCGCTAAATTGACTTGTAAAAGTCAAACTAAACAATTACCAACAACAAGCAAACTTTTGATTGCCAAACACTATAATTTAGTAAAAAACCCAAATTTTTATTGATCGGTTTCATGTTGACAACCATTAAAAACTTCCCTATCATCTAAACATACACTTAGCTAGACCCACAACTTTCCCTATCACCCTTTTCCTTCATTTCCTTCCTTTCCTTTAGATATTTAAACACAGCTTCAAGATTCTTAATCCTTGTTTCCAAATCAAAAACCTTTGATAACCCGATGTCGGCAGCCTCTTCCTTCTCCTTCTTAACACCCAAACGGTCTTCATTAGAGCAATCCTCTTTCCTCAACCCACTGTACAAAGCCTTCCCATGATCATTTTGTGCCATTGTTAGTTATTTTGGACTTTTAGTTGAATGTGTGTTGCTGGTTATTTAGAACGAATTTAAGTAAAAGGGAAACAATACTACGGTATAACTAGATTATAGTTATAAATGTCGTTGGACTATTATACCCTTGAAAATATAACACAAAACTTTTCGTTGACCTCACCATTATAATTTAAAAACCTTCTAACAATTACCAAAACAACAAATATGAAATTTAAAATAATTAGTACGCAACAATGTTTTATAAAATAATTACACTACAAAACATTTTGTTGGTTGGGTAAGAAGTCACTTTAATAAATAAATCTAAAAATGTCGCTTACAAAAAGTAGCTTGAAACTAAGTACAATTCTGATTGACTTGTTTACCCTCACAAGAAATGAAGGCATCACTACATGCCACTTGCACCCTAGAGTTGGATTTTAGAAAGTCGCTTATCTACCCACCCAAAAGTCGCATAAGAGACTTTTTTCCGCCCCTTAGCAAAACTGTTGGTTGTTTCAGCTATTTTCTAGCTTATTTAACTAGACATAAAAAAGTTTCTTTCATTAAAAATGCTTATTTTCAAGTGCTTAAAAAAGTTCAATATATAAGTTTTTGTTAAAAAAATAAAAAAACGAGAAGTTGGTAACCAAGGGGTGAGCAGGGCTCGAACCTAGGGGTGGCAATTACCGACACGACACGAAACCCGACCTGAGACCGACACGAAAATTTGCAGGTTAGGGTTGAGGCTAAATAAGTGTCAGGTCATTTTTTGGGTCGACCTGATTAACCCGTTTATTAAACGGGTCGGGTTCAGGTCAAGTATGATTAAATCGGGTAGACCCGATAACCCGTTTAACTTTTTAGAAAATATAAAAAAGAGTAAATACACATTCGTTATTAGCTACTCTAGTTCAAAATGGACAATTAGTTAGAAGAAAAATAAAAAGCACTTGATTTGAAAGTTGAAATGATGTACTTAAAAACTGAAAAGGCAAATCTTGAGAAGGCAAATCTTGAGAATCGGAAAGAGATCTTTTACTACCCTAATAGGCTAAATACTTTCTCTTTTTGTGGTCCGTCATCTCTTTTTTTTCACCGATCAGTCATAATTGTCGTAAATTGTTATCTATAGGCTTGTGTTTATCTAGTTTTACTTTTATATGCTATCTATTTTATTACATATGCATGCAACTATGAAAGTATATAACATATAACAATCTATGGATCTTTTTTCAATTCGTATGTGCATTATTTTTGCCAATAACCTTTGAGATTAATGTTGTTGACTACCATGTAATTGCATTGACCAAAACCATGGTTAGTGTACTTTATAACTAGATTATAGTTATAAATGTGGTTGGACTATCATGCCCTTGAAAATATAACACAAAACGTGCGTTGACCTGACCATTATAATTTAAAAACCTTTTCTTCAATTACCAAAACAACAAATATGAAATTAAAAATAATTAGTACGCAACAATCTTTTATAAAATAATTACACTACAAAACATTTTGGTGGTTGGGTAAGAAGTCTCTTTAAGAAAATAAATAATAAATGTCGCTTAAAAAAAGTCGCTTGAAACTAAGTACAAGTCTGATTGACTTATTTACCCTGACAACCAATGAAGTCATCATTACACCTGCTACTTGCACCCAAGAGTGGATTTTAGAAAGTCGCTTATCTACCCACCTAAAAGTCGCATAATAGACTTTTTTCGATCCCTAGCATAACTGTTGGCAAGATCACTAGTCCCACGTGAATCAACAGTAATCTCTCCGCTATATAAACCAGTTCCAACCAAAGCAAAACGTGCGCATTCAACGAGAGTAAGAAGTGAGAATTCCATAACATAGTTAGAGTGTTAGAATCCTCAACAAACTTAGAACCCAAGCTTAGCTTGTTTCTTTGTGTCTCTTAATTGTCTCTCACCGGAGTAACCTTGTAATTTTGCCCATCATGAATCATAAACTCGTTATTCTTTCAATGTCCAAACGGCACGTGTTTATGTTTATCTTGTTAATTCATGAGTTGCCCAAGTTTAAACCGGACCAACAAGTGGTATCAGAGCGGGTGGATCATTCTTATGATCTAGATCCGTTCTTAAATGACTACTAATAACTTTTAGCCGTTCTTAAATGACGGCTAATAACATACAACCACCATCCTCTACAAAAACCCTAACATCAAAATCCCCTCCATGTTGTTATCGAGTGTCTCCTCAAACAAGAAAGTTACATTCAACCTTTCTGGTGCGAGGAAATGCTGAAACTGCCTATCCACAATATTTCCCTTCACTTCACCTTAGCACGATGAGTGTCTAAATACTCATCATTTTTACCTAATCTGAGCTGCCAAAACATCCAAAAACACTCAGAAATGCATCATAATACTGAAATTATTCCAGAATTGTGTTTTATATGTTTCAGATGCAAAATGTTTAAAAACAAGTGAAAAATGAACAAAGTTTGCATAATTGGCAGTTTCAGTCCCTCAACTTTCAAAAGTTGTCAAAACTAGTCCCTGGTTATTCTAAAAATAGGAAAAGTCATCAAAGGTCCTTTAATAATCATAAAATTACATAATAAGTCCTTTGGTGCAAAGTTTCATAAAATTACAAGTTTAGTCCCTCAACTTTGCAAAATGACAGAAATGGTCCCTGGAGGTTTAAAAAGTGGAAAATTACACCTATGGTCCTTGGGTTATTCACACATGGCAATTATGGTCCTTGGAAATGATTTTGGAATTTGGCAGCATGAGTCCTCAATTTTCAGCATATTACACTTTTGGTCCTTATGGTTTAACTAAAACCAAAATCCAAAAGTCCAAATCCTAAACTAAACCCAGCTGACCAATTAACCCAATCCAACCCTTTACATAAACACCAAGCCCAATTCAAATTATAACCCGGCCCACTCCATTTTAAATAAACCCAGTATCTAATACCAGGGTTTGACCCTGGTCAAACCTCTTCTTCCTCACACAAACCCGCCAAAGCTTAATACCACCATCACCCACAGCTTCCTGAAATACCACCCCCTCCTCCTCAACAAGTTACCTAACACACCAAAAAGCATTTATTGCTTCTCCTTCCCCCCATGTAAACCAGAACAAGTGGAGTTACCCACTTTTACTTTTTCTCGCCAATTTTCATTGTGGACAGCTGAGATTGATTTACACCAAACCAATGGTGGGGATATGATCAGAGGAAGATGTGAAGAAGTTCCCAAGATATTTTAGTATAAATAGCAATGTATTGTAGCCTTAATTGGTAGTAGTTAATTTAGTTAAATCGCATTTTCCTTTCCAGTCTTTCAATATTTGTAATTTTCGATTCAAGTCTTTAATACAAGCTCAGTTTAGTTGTTTCATTCCAGTTTCAAGTTATTTGTACTCAATTTCAGTTATAAGTAAGTTTCAAGTTTCATTGTTAAATCGTATAAGCTTAAACTTAATTAAGATCATCATAATAAGTTCCAAAAACCTATACTATAAGCTGACATAAGCTATTCATAGCTTTATGTGAGTTTATATAGCACTAATTAGTTCTTAACTTCAAATTCGAAGCAAAGTCAATGAAAGTCAACGAATTAGCTTAGCGAGCTGTTATGAATTAAAAGGCTGAAAATCTTGGAAGCTTATGGTTTAGTGGCTTCATGGGAAGCCTATAGGGTGTTCTTGGTTCCTAGTTCTCTGTTTCACATAACAAGTTGATTGTAAGCTTGAATTCTAATTTTAGCTTAAGTTTCATTTCAATATTCTATAAGCTATTTGCAGCTTTTCTTTATAGTTAATTGCTTATCAATAGTTCTTAATCACTTTTCATTCAAGTTCTTAAGTTTAAACTACTTGTTTCATCATTTCACCTTAAAAACTTAGAAAAAGCCAAAAACAAGATAAAATAAGCTAGCTTATTTAAACTGCTTTCTTTTCAATCAAAAGATCATTTTTATAGCTTAATAAGTTTACTTGCATCAGTAGTTTTCAATTCGAACCTTAATTACACCAGTTCAGTTCATAAAATCCAAATCAGTCCCCCTTAAGGGCTGTTTGGTTTAGACTGCCACATTAGCCAAACACTAGTATACTGTAGATGTGCCATAAGCCTAAGTTTGCACAAGCTTTTCTAAGTCCTAAGAAGCTACTTTGAACCCCTGATCAGCCTCATAGCTAGATATAACCATTTTGTACCCTTTGTGTTCATTTCAGTTCCTCAACTGCTCAAACAAGCTTATACAAGCCACTAGCTTGTTAAGCCCTTGTTTTTGGCATTCTTGAACTTCTTTCAGTCCATTTAGTTAGAAGATCAAAGTTGGGTTGATTGCCATTTGGCCTTTGCAATTCTGCACACAAACCTGCACAACAGCAGATTCATGGCTTTTGGCTGCTGATCTAAGCCATATTGTGGCTTATCTAGTTAAGCTCAAGCCCTGTTCTTTGTGTTTTTCAATAGCTCATACTACTAGCTTAAGTTTGCCCCCATTAGATTGCATTTCAGAAGCTTATTGGGCAGCTTAAATTGCCTTGCAATTTAGCAATTTTCCTGAGTTTCTGTCTTGATTTCACTACTGCATAGGTGCTCAATCTACTTATTTCTTTGAGCTTATTAGTATATTTAAGTTGATTTGTGCTTATTTAAGTTGTTTAAGCTTATTCTGAACATTTGGTGAAGTTTAGTGCTTTTTAGCTTATTTTTGGCTTATTTGCCAACTGCTTATCTGCCCAATTCAGCCTATTAAGCTTAGTAGACTTTTCATTTTATTTTTCCTAGCTTTTTAATAATATTTTAGATTTATCTGTAAATTTTCATAATTTTCTGAATAGTTTTGATATTTTTAATCTTTTTAATTAGTTTATAATAGTAATTAAATCATAATAAATAGAATATTAATCAGAAAAATATAATTTTAATTTTCATAATTTTCTTTTGTCATTTTTAATCTAGGAAAAATATAAAACTATTTTTAGTCCTTAAGAAAATCAAAAATAGAAATATAGTGATAGCTTCTATTTAATAGAATTTATCTTTTTAAATTTTAATTAAGTAATTTTCATTTTTATAATTTTCTTAGCTTCTTTTCATCTTATAATATTTTTAGAAACAGTTTTAGAATTTTCTTTGTCCATTTAGTATTTTTTATAAATTTAAATAATTTAATAAGTAATTAAATAATAAATAATTAATAATAATTAAATAAAAAGTATAAAAAAATATAATTTAAGTTTTTAAATAAGTTTTTAGTAATTTTACATTTTTAGGTTTTAAATTTCATAAATTTTATAATATTTTAGTTTTTGTCCCATTTTAGCTTTCCCGTTGCGCGTTTTAGTTTAAATTATTCGCGTTTAATTTTCCTGTGCATATATGTTTTAATTTGTTATTTAGAATTATTAGAAAAGAAAAATCAAAAATATCTGAATCATCAATCACTCTAGTCCTAGCTTTTCACAGTTGCCCATTCACACCTCGTTGGGAAACGATCCGGGTGATCACTTGCCTGGTTTCACACTACACACGAGCATTCGTCCTGAGGCTGTTTATATTTTATCATTTATTACGGTTGACCATTCACAAGTGGTTGACTTGTGTGATAAAGAAATAAAAGATAACTAGTTTGGGAAGGATCAAATTTTGGCACCGCTGCCGGGGAGGTGTGCTGCGTAGATCGAATTTGAAGTATCAGTGATTGTTGGATATACATCCATTGTATATTTACCATCTTTTTCCATATTCTCTTATATATATATATATATATATAAAACAAAATCAATCGTGAAGTTAATTCGTTTGACGGATCGATTACCAAAAATATTTTTCTTCTTAATCTATTTTTATCAAAAATACCAAAAATATTCATCTTTACCCTCCTACCCTTTTTGATTCTTTATCCCTTTATCCTCTTAAACCGTTTGATTCTATCTTCTTAAACCTCCTTCATATTTAATTCTCATGTCGTCACGGGGCTATCACTGTTGTGATTGTAAAGGTCCACTGGATGATAATAATCGTTGTTCCAAGTGTAAGTGTGAGCAGTGTGGAGAGCATGCACCAAAAGGATTTTGTTATTGGTGTGAAGTAGCCCGCAAAAGAGAGCTTAATTCCATCATTAATTCCATCAAAAGTTTTTGCGAAAGCCCTCCACAACCCCAGCCATCTTCACTCACTCAGCATAATTGTTTTATATGTGAAGATCCGTTGGGAGATGATTCACAGTGTGAACGATGTTTTTGCAAAGGATGTGGGTTTACTCATGGACTTTGCACGTGTTGCACTTCTGAAATTCAAAATACACTTGATTATCCAGTTTTTCACCACGATTTCAGTACCCCTTCTCAGGATTCATTTTGGCAAGAACCGTGTTATCAAAACTTCAATGACACGTCATTTCAAAATATGCCAAATGATCTTTGTGATCATTGTGGAGGTCCACACCTAAGTTTTGATTGTCAAGCAGGAAATACGTCTGTCTATGAACAAGATCCATGTAATCAAATCTTCGGGTATGACCAATATCCATATGATTCACCGAATCAATCACAGCAAATGTATTGTTGTGAGTACTGTGGTGGTCCACATTATGAATCCGATTGTCAAACGAGGACCCCGCTTGTCTATGAGCATGGCCCTTGTGACAATTATGATCATTCTTATCACGACCAGCCTCCAGAGCATCAAACGATTCAAACTCAGCCTCGGCTACCTCTTGAAGAATCTTTCGAAGACGTACTCTAAAAACTTAAAAATTTTGTGGATACACTTAATGATTCGGCTGTTAAAAAAGCCCAAGAAGAGCGTCATGGTGAATCTATGGAAAAGTTACTTGCCATAGAGCGAGCTGCACACAATCGTTTCTTATTTAATCAGGCGTGCATGCTCGATGAAGATGATGACGATGATGAGGATGAAGAAGACGACGAGGAGAGTGCTATTCCTTTAAAAGATACAGTTTCTCAACTCCCTCAGTCTATTGCAATCACATCATTCTTTCCAATTTTGGACCCCAAAGACTCTCATATTATGGGGGATGAGCATCTTAGCACTATTCCTGAAAAGGAATCGGACGAATTCATAAAGTCTAGTGCTGAGAACCTTATCCCAATCCCAAGTGAGCCCGAGGGTATTTCCGAAAAAATGTGTGATTTGCCTCCTCTTGATGCTTCAAATGATCATTTTGAGACTTTCTCCGATTCTCACAATGCTTGTACTACAAGTGATGACGACTCTTTATCTTATGATAACATCGATTATGTTGAGGCATCACTTCCCCATTTTGAGCACAAGATGGATTCTGACCCAATCTCTCCATCATCTCCTATCCCCGTTGAGGATAGTGACTCTTTCTCGGTTAATTCTTTGAGTGGCAATCCCACTCCTTCTTCTCAACCAATTCTTTCCGACTCTTCCCCTTCCCTCACTCCGGTTAAGGGAAGTGATCCCTTTTGGGATGAGGTCGATGCTTTTCTTGCAAGTGATGATTCAATTCCGACAAGGATTGATGATACTTACTTTGATTCAGAAGGGGACATCCTTTTTCTTGAAAATTTATTAAACGAAAAACCGTCCCCAACCTTCCCTCCCGGAATTGTTGTTGAAAATTATCATACAAGCTTCAAGGTTAAGCTACAAGTTCAAACAAATGGTGATTTTCCTTTTATGGATGAAGAATGGATTCTCATTGTGATACACACCTTTTTACCATTCTTCACTTATTGTGTGATTTCTCTTTCCCTTTTCTCCTATGGGAATGAGAACAAAGTTTTTGACCCCGGCATCTCTTTTGAGCCGGATGTATCTCATCGGAGTGGATCTTTCAAGAACTTCAATGTTTATCCAAACACATTGAATGAAACTCCGATGGAGATTTTCTCTTCCACATACTCCCCCAAGAACCAATGAATTCGGGGTCGAGTCAAGCTAGTGACTCTGTTAATAAAAACAGTAGTAAAACATGGGTTTTCACCCATGTCTCACCTAAGTGTGGGGGAAATGCCTCACATGTTGTATATATGTTTGTTAAAAAAAATGGCTCTTAGTAATATTTCCTTTTTACGTTCTAAGTGTCGGCATAATAGCCGGTACTTTGAATATTGAGGGCAATATTCAGTTCTAAGTGTGGGGGGGAATTCTAGCGAATTTGATCATATGTACCATCTAGTACCCCCATTTTAGCCAAAATTTTAAAAATTTTTTCTCACTTAGAGCTCAATAAATGGTTATTAGTCCGCCATGTCTAACCCACATAAGGATTGGCTAATCCGAGAGCAAACGGCTCTTGGTAAAGATGTGTCAAATCCGTTGATGGCTTGCAATTTGCCTAAAATTGTATGGTATTCGACTCACCATATCTTCATAAGTGAAGAGTTGGCTAGCCCGCAAGGTTATGGCTTGTGGTTAAGGCAGTGAAAATCCATGATTGGTAATCAGCTCACCAAAGATAATAGTTATAATTTATCTAAGAGTTGGCTAGTCCAGAAGCAAACGGCTTCTGGTAAAGACAAATCAAAACCGTTGACAGCTGATGGTTTGCTCAAAATCATTTGGTTATCATTGTACCAAAGTATCACATACTAAAACATTGGCTACTCCAGAAGTAATGGCTTTTGGTAAAGAGATGAAATCCATTAAATCTTCATAAAATATTGCTAGGGACTAGCAATAGTTTAGTGTGGGGGATTGATGAGTGTCTAAATACTCATCATTTTTACCTAATCTGAGCTGCCAAAACATCCAAAAACACTCAGAAATGCATCATAATACTGAAATTATTCCAGAATTGTGTTTTATATGTTTCAGATGCAAAATGTTTAAAAACAATTGAAAAACGAACAAAGTTTGCATAATTGGCAGTTTCAGTCCCTCAACTTTCAAAAGTTGTCAAAACTAGTCCCTGGTTATTCTAAAAATAGGAAAAGTCATCAAAGGTCCTTTAATAATCATAAAATTACATAATAAGTCCTTTGGTGCAAAGTTTCATAAAATTACAAGTTTAGTCCCTCAACTTTGCAAAATGACAGAAATGGTCCCTGGAGGTTTAAAAAGTGGAAAATTACACCTATGGTCCTTGGGTTATTCACACATGGCAATTATGGTCCTTGGAAATAATTTTGGAATTTGGCAGCATGAGTCCTCAATTTTCAGCATATTACACTTTTGGTCCTTATGGTTTAACTAAAACCAAAATCCAAAAGTCCAAATCCTAAACTAAACCCAGCTGACCAATTAACCCAATCCAACCCTTTACATAAACACCAAGCCCAATTCAAATTATAACCCGGCCCACTCCATTTTAAATAAACCCAGTATCTAATACCAGGGTTTGACCCTGGTCAAACTTCTTCTTCCTCACACAAACCCGCCAAAGCTTAATACCACCATCACCCACAGCTTCCTGAAATACCACCCCCTCCTCCTCAACAAGTTACCTAACACACCAAAAAGCATTTATTGCTTCTCCTTCCCCCCATGTAAACCAGAACAAGTGGAGTTACCCACTTTTACTTTTTCCCGCTAATTTTCATTGTGGACAGCTGAGATTGATTTACACCAAACCAATGGTGGGGATATGATCAGAGGAAGATGTGAAGAAGTTCCCAAGATATTTTAGTATAAATAGCAATGTATTGTAGCCTTAATTGGTAGTAGTTAATTTAGTTAAATAGCATTTTCCTTTCCAGTCTTTCAATATTTGTAATTTTCGATTCAAGTCTTTAATACAAGCTCAGTTTAGTTGTTTCATTCCAGTTTCAAGTTATTTGTACTCAATTTCAGTTATAAGTAAGTTTCAAGTTTCATTGTTAAATCGTATAAGCTTAAACTTAATTAAGATCATCATAATAAGTTCCAAAAACCTATACTATAAGCTGACATAAGCTATTCATAGCTTTATGTGAGTTTATATAGCACTAATTAGTTCTTAACTTCAAATTCGAAGCAAAGTCAATGAAAGTCAACGAATTAGCTTAGCGAGCTGTTATGAATTAAAAGGCTGAAAATCTTGGAAGCTTATGGTTTAGTGGCTTCATGGGAAGCCTATAGGGTGTTCTTGGTTCCTAGTTCTCTGTTTCACATAACAAGTCGATTGTAAGCTTGAATTCTAATTTTAGCTTAAGTTTCATTTCAATATTCTATAAGCTATTTGCAGCTTTTCTTTATAGTTAATTGCTTATCAATAGTTCTTAATCACTTTTCATTCAAGTTCTTAAGTTTAAACTGCTTGTTTCATCATTTCACCTTAAAAACTTAGAAAAAGCCAAAAACAAGATAAAATAAGCTAGCTTATTTAAACTGCTTTCTTTTCAGTCAAAAGATCATTTTTATAGCTTAATAAGTTTACTTGCATCAGTAGTTTTCAATTCGATCCTTAATTACACCAGTTCAGTTCATAAAATCCAAATCAGTCCCCCTTAAGGGCTGTTTGGTTTAGACTGCCACATTAGCCAAACACTAGTATACTGTAGATGTGCCATAAGCCTAAGTTTGCACAAGATTTTCTAAGTCCTAAGAAGCTACTTTGAACCCCTGATCAGCCTCATAGCTAGATATAACCATTTTGTACCCTTTGTGTTCATTTCAGTTCCTCAACTGCTCAAACAAGCTTATACAAGCCACTAGCTTGTTAAGCCCTTGTTCTTGGCATTCTTGAACTTCTTTCAGTCCATTTAGTTAGAAGACCAAAGTTGGGTTGATTGCCATTTGGCCTGTGCAATTCTGCACACAAACCTGCACAACAGCAGATTCATGGCTTTTGGCTGCTGATCTAAGCCATATTGTGGCTTATCTAGTTAAGCTCAAGCCCTGTTCTTTGTGTTTTTCAATAGCTCATACTACTAGCTTAAGTTTTCCCCCATTAGATTGCATTTCAGAAGCTTATTGGGCAGCTTAAATTGCCTTGCAATTTAGCAATTTTCCTGAGTTTCTGTCTTGATTTCACTACTGCATAGGTGCTCAATTTGCTTATTTCTTTGAGGTTATTAGTATATTTAAGTTGATTTGTGCTTATTTAAGTTGTTTAAGCTTATTCTGAACATTTGGTGAAGTTTAGTGCTTTTTAGCTTATTTTTGGCTTATTTGCCAACTGCTTATCTGCCCAATTCAGCCTATTAAGCTTAGTATACTTTTCATTTTATTTTTCCTAGCTTTTTAATAATATTTTAGATTTATCTGTAAATTTTCATAATTTTCTGAATAGTTTTGATATTTTTAATCTTTTTAATTAGTTTATAATAGTAATTAAATCATAATAAATAGAATATTAATCAGAAAAATATAATTTTAATTTTCATAATTTTATTTTGTCATTTTTAATCTAGGAAAAATATAAATATATTTTTAGTCCTTAAGAAAATCAAAAATAGAAATATAGTGATAGCTTCTATTTAATAGAATTTATCTTTTTAAATTTTAATTAAGTAATTTTCATTTTTATAATTTTCTTAGCTTCTTTTCATCTTATAATATTTTTAGAAACAGTTTTAGAATTTTATTTGTCCATTTAGTATTTTTTATAAATTTAAATAGTTTAATAAGTAATTAAATAATAAATAATTAATAATAATTAAATAAAAAGTATAAAAAAAATATAATTTAAGTTTTTAAATAAGTTTTTAGTAATTTTACATTTTTAGGTTTTAAATTTCATAAATTTTATAATATTTTAGTTTTTGTCCCATTTTAGCTTTCCCGTTGCGCGTTTTAGTTTAAATTATTCGCGTTTAATTTTCCTGTGCATATCTGTTTTAATTTGTTATTTAGAATTATTAGAAAAGCAAAATCAAAAATATCTGAATCATCAATCACTCTAATCCTAGCTTTTCACAGTTGCCCATTCACACCTCGTTGGGAAAGGATCCGGGTGATCACTTGCCTGGTTTCACACTACACACGAGCATTCGTCCTGAGGCTATTTATATTTTATCATTTATTACGGTTGACCATTCACAAGTGGTTGACTTGTGTGATAGAGAAATAAAAGATAACTAGTTTGGGAACGATCCACAATATTTCCCTTCACTACACCTCAGCACCACCAGTTTTAAATACTGGTGGAATCCTGTTGGGAACTTAGTCCCATGCAAGCTATAAAACCCAAAATTAATATACACCGAAAGGACAAAAATGCCATCAAATTTAAAATTTTAAGAACTTATGAATATTATATAAGTAACATCATTTGACGTTTGACCTAAGATAATTATGTCCTAAATTATTTAAAGACTTATGCTACCAAATAAACCATACATTATGAATTTGAAAGTCGCAAAATAAAAATCCTACAACAACACTAGCTAAGCTAGTCGATATTTTTTTGTACAATATACTCAAACATTTCGGCCCAAGGAAATAAGGGAGATAAACATGCATTTAATCAAATTGATTAGCCCATTATGGAGATTTGTTCATTCCCTAAATACACCACATCAAATCACACGGTTTCCCTTTTTTCTTCATAACCGAAAATCCCAAATCATTTGCAAACCCTAGCCTCTCTCTCACTAGAACTCGGCTGACATCTCTCTTGTTCTTCTTTATCCCTGTTCGATCCAACTAAGGCTGAAAGAGGAAGACTTTGATCATTAGTTCTCATCAAAATAATCGGCTACTGCTTTCTCTTTTGTTACTGCTGCTGCTCTCTCTTTTGTTGCTGCTGCTCGATCAGTTGCAAAACCACAAAGGAGGCTTTGATCCTTGCTCTTATTCATTCCAACGAGGTAATTATATACACATCCTTTGATCCCTTCAAAACTCTAATCAAAACCTAATCGATCCTCTTGTTGTTTGTTTCATTCGATCACCACAAAGAAAAAAGAAAAAGGAAATTGTTGGTGGATTGATCCCGTGTGGTTCTATTCTTCATTTGGTCTTCAAGGGTACTTATATCATCCCTTTTCTCATTCGATTCTTGTTGTTTTGTAAAATTATAAACACCTATGATGATATAAAAGATCACATAAAATCATGATGAGATCACATGAAATAACAACCATAAAAACTTAATCTATAAATCGATCTGTGTACATTGTTGGAATTCGAATCGATATGCGAATGTTTATGACATATATGAATCGACCTAGATATGTTCTAACTCAACAATAATACTTTTGTAGCAAGGAATAAAGTTTGGGACATGAAAACCCTAAGAGATTTCACAAAATGATGGACACCGCTGCTGTCTAGAAATTTTAATCAACTTGTTTCGATCGGATAAAAATGATATGAACGTGTTTTTGGGTGTTTTCAGAGTCTAAAACTAAGTTCAGTGAAATAGCTATCAGGGAAAATTAGTCTTGTGATTTTTAGAGACCTGGAAGGTTACTTTTTGATTTTTGGAAAATTAAGTGTCTAATCGAATTCGTAGGTCTGGAAAAATAGTCAATGTTTATGAATTTTAATTTGCAAACCGTGTCGAATTAGAAGATTCCCTTTGAACTGAGTAATATTAAATATGTTAGGTAATTACTGGAATTTTTATAGATTTTTATAAAATTTTCTGAAGGGTAAAGAATTTCAAACTTTTCGTATGTTAAAACTGATTAGAAATCTGGACGACTTGGAATAAAGGATTTTTGAACTATAGTTATACTTAATAATAAATTCTGGAAAAATTAGTGTAAATTCTTAAGAAATCTGGGCACTTGTATGAATTTTTGAGAATTTTATCTCTGAGTTCTTATAAGGATGAAAAATCGGGGAAAATAGTACTAAATTGAGTGTAAAATCTGTGAGAAGTGTAAAAGTTGTTAAAAGAGTGTTATGTGTTTATTTTATAAACTAAAGGGTGTAAATGGTTATTTTGCAAAAACTAAAGGACTTAACTTGTAAAAACCTGTAACTTAAATATATTTACACTTTAGACCCTAATCTTATCATAATGTCACTTAAACCCTAAACTTGTGATAATTACATATTGAACCCTAAAATTATGAAAACTACATTATGAACCCTAAACTTATGTAAATGACATTATGAACATTAAACTATGAATATGGTCATCTTTAGTACTTTGATTTGATAAACGGGAATGTTGATAACTAAAGTTTCTAAATTTGGAAAAGTTACTATAATTGGAAAGTTACTAAAAATGGAAAGTCGACTAAAATGAGAAATCTGATTTGAAGAAGATATTAATAATAAGACGACCATGTATTCGTGTAGATTTGCTGAAGATGGAGTTGTTTCCGATCTTTATATTTCTAGATCTGTTTACACTTGCGGTATAAGGTACAGATATTCTGACCTTCCTTATAAGGTTTCTCATGATCTCTCTCATATTCTGATCCGTTAGTTTCTGAACTGATGCCATTGCTATGATTCCCTTTGCTTGAACCTTCTCTGTTGATCCCATTCGATATGACCTCTGTTATGAACCTATATTATGAAAACCTTTTTAATTATACCATGGAAATGTTTTGAGAAAAACCAATTTAAAAAGATGTTTATAAATGATGCGAAACTACTTTTATATGAAAGGTTACTAACTTTTGTGAACACTATATTTTGAAGACTAGCTTTATGAAAAACCGTTTTGAAAGACTATTTTTATGAAAACTACTTTAAAGGATCGTTTTATGAAAATCATGAATAAAGGATTGTTTAAAATGGACTTTTGATAGAAACTTTTGAAATGAACTTTTGATCTGAACCTTGACTTGATTACTTAATATGAACCTTGATCTGGTAAACTCTGATTTGGACCTTTGGCATTACATCTGATATATCTGTTATGAACCATCTGTTATGAACTCATTTGATATGGACCTTTTGATATGACACTCTGATTTGATATGATATCTGACTCTTAGTTTGATACCCGAGCCAAAATCTGTGACCCTAGGCATGGGGGTTCCATATTCTTGTCTGTGATGCACCACTGGCATGACTCTAGTGTGTTTGAGTGATGTTACACACTGTCCCCTTATCTGTTATCTGATATGCGCATTATATTATTTTGGCCACTATTTATCTGCGGGGGCGTATGGATGCATCCTAGATCTGATCTGTTTAGTGGATTTAACATGATTGATTTATTATTGTCTGGTGATTGGTACTGTGTGCTATACATGCCCTTCACATATATCTGGGAGCTAGCTACTCCATTTGAAGAATGAGGACACCCCTCATATTATCTGATTATCTGAGAGGTCTCCCCTCTATATGATGTGAAGATTTATGGTTACGATATGATATGATCTGTTTCTGGGCTCGTCGTGGATTACTATCCCTTTTCTCTTTCCTTTATACTTATTCTTTGACTTATCCCTTGAACCATATTACATCTGTTTGACTTTAGTTTCTGTTATTCTGTACTATTCTCTATTACTGTTTGTTATCGTTATATCTGTTCACTGAGCTCTCGTAGCTCAGCCGCATTTCTTTTCCTGCGGCAGGTTTAGTAGGAAGCTGGGAATGGGTGGAGAGTACCTTGGAATTAGAAGACTTGATAAGCTACTTTTGGACTTAGAAGTGATTAGAAGTTATTATATTTCAGAATTAGTATTTGCACTTATAACCTTGTAAATTTCCGTATTTCATTTGTAACCTTTGAGATTTCTTGTATTACTATAGATGTATGCTTTGTTTTGATCTGATATGAAACCATTGTTGTGATATCTGTTTATGACATATATGAATCGACCTAGATATGTTCTAACTCAACAATAATACTTTTGTAGCAAGGAATAAAGTTTGGGACATGAAAACCCTAAGAGATTTCACAAAATGATGGACACCGCTGCTGTCTAGAAATTTTAATCAACTTGTTTCGATCGGATAAAAATGATATGAACGTGTTTTTGGGTGTTTTCAGAGTCTAAAACTAAGTTCAGTGAAATTGCTATCGGGAAAAATTAGTCTTGTGATTTTTAGAGACCTGGAAGGTTACTTTTTGATTTTTGGAAAATTAAGTGTCTAATCGAATTCGTAGGTCTGTAAAAATAGTCAATGTTTATGAATTTTAATTTGCAAACCGTGTCGAATTAGAAGATGCCCTTTGAACTGAGTAATATTCAATATGTTAGGTAATTACTAGAATTTTTATAGATTTTTATAAAATTTTCTGTAGGGGTAAAGAATTTCAAACTTTTCGTATGTTAAAACTGATTAGAAATCTGGACGACTTGGAATAAAGGATTTTTGAACTATAGTTATACTTAATAATAAATTCTTGAAAAATTAGGGTAAATTCTTAAGACATGTGGGCACCTGTATGAATGTTTGAGAATTTTATCTCTGAGTTCTTATAAGGATGAAAAATCGGGGAAAACAGTACTAAATTGAGTGTAAAATCTGTGAGAAGTGTAAAAGTTGTTAAAAGAGTGTTATGTGTTTATTTTATAAACTAAAGGGTGTAAATGGTTATTTTGCAAAAACTAAAGGACTTAACTTGTAAAAACCTGTAACTTAAATATATTTACACTTTAGACCCTAATCTTATCATAATGTCACTTAAACCCTAAACTTGTGATAATTACATATTGAACCCTAAAATTATGAAAACTACATTATGAACCCTAAACTTATGTAAATGATATTATGAACATTAAACTATGAATATGGTCATCTTTAGTACTTTGATTTGATAAACGGGAATGTTGATAATTAAAGTTTCTAAATGAGGAAAAGTTACTATAATTGGAAAGTTACTAAAAATGGAAAGCCGACTAAAATGAGAAATCTGATTTGAAGAAGATATTAATAATAAGACGACCATGTATTCGTGTAGATTCGCTGAAGATGGAGTTGTTTCCGATCTTTATATTTCTAGATCTGTTTACACTTGCGGTATAAGGTACAGATATTCTGACCTTCCTTATAAGGTTTCTCATGATCTCTTTCATATTCTGATCCGTTAGTTTCTGAACTGATGCCATTTCTATGATTCCCTTTGCTTGAACCTTCTCTGTTGATCCCATTCGATATGACCTCTGTTATGAACCTATGTTATGAAAACCTTTTTAATTATACCATGGAAATGTTTTGAGAAAAACCAATTTAAAAAGATGTTTATAAATGATGCGAAACTACTTTTATATGAAAGGTTACTAACTTTTGTGAACACTATATTTTGAAGACTAGCTTTATGAAAAACCGTTTTGAAAGACTATTTTTATGAAAACTACTTTAAAGGATCGTTTTATGAAAATCATGAATAAAGGATTGTTTAAAATGGACTTTTGATAGAAACTTTTGAAATAAACTTTTGATCTGAACCTTGACTTGATTACTTAATATGAACCTTGATCTGGTAAACTCTAATTTGGACCTTTGGCATTACATCTGATATATCTGTTATGAACCATCTGTTATGAACTCATTTGATATGGACCTTTTGATATGACACTCTGATTTGATATGATATCTGACTCTTAGTTTGATACCCGAGCCAAAATCTGTGACCCTAGGCATGGGGGTTCCATGTCCATGTCTGTGATGCACCACTGGCATGACTCTAGTGTGTTTGAGTGATGTTACACACCGTCCCCTTATCTGTTATCTGATATGCGCATTATATTATTTTGGCCACTATTTATCTGCGGGGGCGTATGGATGCATCCTAGATCTGATCTGTTTAGTGGATTTAACATGATTGATTTATTATTGTCTGGTGATTGGTACTGTGTGCTATACATGCCCTTCACATATATCTGGGAGCTAGCTACTCCATTTGAAAGAATGAGGACACCCCTCATATTATCTGATTATCTTATTATTTGAGAGGTCTCCCCTCTATATGATGTGAAGATTTATGGTTACGATATGATATGATCTGTTTCTGGGCTCGTGGTGGATTACTATCCCTTTTCTCTTTCCTTTATACTTATTCTTTGACTTATCCCTTGAACCATATTACATCTGTTTGACTTTTGTTTCTGTTATTCTGTACTATTCTCTATTACTGTTTGTTATCGTTATATCTGTTCACTGAGCTCTCGTAGCTCAGCCGCATTTCTTTTCCTGCGGCAGGTTTAGTAGGAAGCTGGGAATGGGTGGAGAGTACCTTGGACTTAGAAGACTTGATAAGCTACTTTTGGACTTAGAAGTGATTAGAAGTTATTATATTTCAGAATTAGTATTTGCACTTGTAACCTTGTAAATTTCCGTATTTCATTTATAACCTTTGAGATTTCTTGTATTACTATAGATGTATGCTTTGTTTTGATCTGATATGAAACCATTGTTGTGATATCTGTTTATGACATATATGAATCGACCTAGATATGTTCTAACTCAACAATAATACTTTTGTAGCAAGGAATAAAGTTTGGGACATGAAAACCCTAAGAGATTTCACAAAATGATGGACACCGCAGCTGTCTAGAAATTTTAATCAACTTGTTTCAATCGGATAAAAATGATATGAACGTGTTTTTGGGTGTTTTCAGAGTCTAAAACTAAGTTCAGTGAAATTGCTATCGGGAAAAATTAGTCTTGTGATTTTTAGAGACCTGGAAGGTTACTTTTTGATTTTTGGAAAATTAAGTGTCTAATCAAATTCGTAGGTCTGTAAAAATAGTCAATGTTTATGAATTTTAGTTTGCAAACCGTGTGGAATTAGAAGATTCCCTTTGAACTGAGTAATATTCAATATGTTAGGTAATTACTAGAATTTTTATAGATTTTTATAAAATTTTCTGAAGGGGTAAAGAATTTCAAACTTTTCGTATGTTAAAACTGATTAGAAATCTGGACGACTTGGAATAAAGGATTTTTGAACTATAGATATACTTAATAATAAATTCTTGAAAAATTAGGGTAAATTCTTAAGACATCTGGGCACCTGTATGAATGTTTGAGAATTTTATCTCTGAGTTCTTATAAGGATGAAAAATGGGGGAAAACAGTACTAAATTGAGTGTAAAATCTGTGAGAAGTGTAAAAGTTGTTAAAAGAGTGTTATGTGTTTATTTTATAAACTAAAGGGTGTAAATGGTTATTTTGCTAAAACTAAAGGACTTAACTTGTAAAAACCTGTAACTTAAATATATTTACACTTTAGACCCTAATCTTATCATAATGTCACTTAAACCCTAAACTTGTGATAATTACATATTGAACCCTAAAATTATGAAAACTACATTATGAACCCTAAACTTATGTAAATGATATTATGAACATTAAACTATGAATATGGTCATCTTTAGTACTTTGATTTGATAAACGGGAATGTTGATAATTAAAGTTTCTAAATGAGGAAAAGTTACTATAATTGGAAAGTTACTAAAAATGGAAAGCCGACTAAAATGAGAAATCTGATTTGAAGAAGATATTAATAATAAGACGACCATGTATTCGTGTAGATTCACTGAAGATGGAGTTGTTTCCGATCTTTATATTTCTAGATCTGTTTACACTTGCGGTATAAGGTACAGATATTCTGACCTTCCTTATAAGGTTTCTCATGATCTCTTTCATATTCTGATCCGTTAGTTTCTGAACTGATGCCATTGCTATGATTCCCTTTGCTTGAACCTTCTCTGTTGATCCCATTTGATATGACCTCTGTTATGAACCTATGTTATGAAAACCTTTTTAATTATACCATGGAAATGTTTTGAGAAAAACCAATTTAAAAAGATGTTTATAAATGATGCGAAACTACTTTTATATGAAAGGTTATTAACTTTTGTGAACACTATATTTTGAAGACTAGCTTTATGAAAAACCGTTTTGAAAGACTATTTTTATGAAAACTACTTTAAAGGATCGTTTTATGAAAATCATGAATAAAGGATTGTTTAAAATGGACTTTTGATAGAAACTTTTGAAATGAACTTTTGATCTGAACCTTGACTTGATTACTTAATATGAACCTTGATCTGGTAAACTCTGATTTGGACCTTTGGCATTACATCTGATATATCTGTTATGAACCATCTGTTATGAACCCATTTGATATGGACCTGTTGATATGACACTCTGATTTGATATGATATCTGACTCTTAGTTTGATACCCGAGCCAAAATCTGTGACCCTAGGCATGGGGGTTCCATGTCCATGTCTGTGATGCACCACTGGCATGACTCTAGTGTGTTTGAGTGATGTTACACACCGTCCCCTTATCTGTTATCTGATATGCGCATTATATTATTTTGGCCACTATTTATCTGCGGGGGCGTATGGATGCATCCTAGATCTGATCTGTTTAGTGGATTTAACATGATTGATTTATTATTGTCTGGTGATTGGTACTGTGTGCTATACATGCCCTTCACATATATCTGGGAGCTAGCTACTCCATTTGAAGAATGAGGACACCCCTCATATTATCTGAGAGGTCTCCCCTCTATATGATGTGAAGATTTATGGTTACGATATGATATGATCTGTTTCTGGGCTCGTGGTGGATTACTATCCCTTTTCTCTTTCCTTTATACTTATTCTTTGACTTATCCCTTGAACCATATTACATCTGTTTGACTTTTGTTTCTGTTATTCTGTACTATTCTCTATTACTGTTTGTTATCGTTATATCTGTTCACTGAGCTCTCGTAGCTCAGCCACATTTCTTTTCCTGCGGCAGGTTTAGTAGGAAGCTGGGAATGGGTGGAGAGTACCTTGGAATTAGAAGACTTGATAAGCTACTTTTGGACTTAGAAGTGATTAGAAGTTATTATATTTCAGAATTAGTATTTGCACTTGTAACCTTGTAAATTTCCGTATTTCATTTGTAACCTTTGAGATTTCTTGTATTACTATAGATGTATGCTTTGTTTTGATCTGATATGAAACCATTGTTGTGATATCTGTTTATGACATATATGAATCGACCTAGATATGTTCTAACTCAACAATAATACTTTTGTAGCAAGGAATAAAGTTTGGGACATGAAAACCCTAAGAGATTTCACAAAATGATGGACACCGCAGCTGTCTAGAAATTTTAATCAACTTGTTTCAATCGGATAAAAATGATATGAACGTGTTTTTGGGTGTTTTCAGAGTCTAAAACTAAGTTCAGTGAAATTGCTATCGGGAAAAATTAGTCTTGTGATTTTTAGAGACCTGGAAGGTTACTTTTTGATTTTTGGAAAATTAAGTGTCTAATCAAATTCGTAGGTCTGTAAAAATAGTCAATGTTTATGAATTTTAGTTTGCAAACCGTGTTGAATTAGAAGATTGCCTTTGAACTGAGTAATATTCAATATGTTAGGTAATTACTAGAATTTTTATAGATTTTTATAAAATTTTCTGAAGGGGTAAAGAATTTCAAACTTTTCGTATGTTAAAACTGATTAGAAATCTGGACAACTTGGAATAAAGGATTTTTGAACTATAGATATACTTAATAATAAATTCTGGAAAAATTAGGGTAAATTCTTAAGACATCTGGGCACCTGTATGAATGTTTGAGAATTTTATCTCTGAGTTCTTATAAGGATGAAAAATGGGGGAAAACAGTACTAAATTGAGTGTAAAATCTGTGAGAAGTGTAAAAGTTGTTAAAAGAGTGTTATGTGTTTATTTTATAAACTAAAGGGTGTAAATGGTTATTTTGCAAAAACTAAAGGACTTAACTTGTAAAAACCTGTAACTTAAATATATTTACACTTTAGACCCTAATCTTATCATAATGTCACTTAAACCCTAAACTTGTGATAATTACATATTGAACCCTAAAATTATGAAAACTACATTATGAACCCTAAACTTATGTAAATGATATTATGAACATTAAACTATGAATATGGTCATCTTTAGTACTTTGATTTGATAAACGGGAATGTTGATAATTAAAGTATCTAAATGATGAAAAGTTACTATAATTGGAAAGTTACTAAAAATGGAAAGCCGACTAAAATGAGAAATCTGATTTGAAGAAGATATTAATAATAAGACGACCATGTATTCGTGTAGATTCGCTGAAGATGGAGTTGTTTCCGATCTTTATATTTCTAGATATGTTTACACTTGCGGTATAAGGTACAGATATTCTGACCTTCCTTATAAGGTTTCTCATGATCTCTTTCATATTCTGATCCGTTAGTTTCTGAACTGATGCCATTTCTATGATTCCCTTTGCTTGAACCTTCTCTGTTGATCCCATTTGATATGACCTCTGTTATGAACCTATGTTATGAAAACCTTTTTAATTATACCATGGAAATGTTTTGAGAAAAACCAATTTAAAAAGATGTTTATAAATGATGCGAAACTACTTTTATATGAAAGGTTACTAACTTTTGTGAACACTATATTTTGAAGACTAGCTTTATGAAAAACCGTTTTGAAAGACTATTTTTATGAAAACTACTTTAAAGGATCGTTTTATGAAAATCATGAATAAAGGATTGTTTAAAATGGACTTTTGATAGAAACTTTTGAAATGAACTTTTGATCTGAACCTTGACTTGATTACTTAATATGAACCTTGATCTGGTAAACTCTAATTTGGACCTATGGCATTACATCTGATATATCTGTTATGAACCATCTGTTATGAACTCATTTGATATGGACCTTTTGATATGACACTCTGATTTGATATGATATCTGACTCTTAGTTTGATACCCGAGCCAAAATCTGTGACCCTAGGCATGGGGGTTCCATGTCCATGTCTGTGATGCACCACTGGCATGACTCTAGTGTGTTTGAGTGATGTTACACACCGTCCCCTTATCTGTTATCTGATATGCGCATTATATTATTTTGGCCACTATTTATCTGCGGGGGCGTATGGATGCATCCTAGATCTGATCTGTTTAGTGGATTTAACATGATTGATTTATTATTGTCTGGTGATTGGTACTGTGTGCTATACATGCCCTTCACATATATCTGGGAGCTAGCTACTCCATTTGAAGAATGAGGACACCCCTCATATTATCTGATTATCTGAGAGGTCTCCCCTCTATATGATGTGAAGATTTATGGTTACGATATGATATGATCTGTTTCTGGGCTCGTGGTGGATTACTATCCCTTTTCTCTTTCCTTTATACTTATTCTTTGACTTATCCCTTGAACCATATTACATCTGTTTGACTTTTGTTTCTGTTATTCTGTACTATTCTCTATTACTGTTTGTTATCGTTATATCTGTTCACTGAGCTCTCGTAGCTCAGCCATATTACTTTTCCTGCGGCAGGTTTAGTAGGAAGCTGGGAATGGGTGGAGAGTACCTTGGAATTAGAAGACTTGATAAGCTACTTTTGGACTTAGAAGTGATTAGAAGTTATTATATTTCAGAATTAGTATTTGCACTTGTAACCTTGTAAATTTCCGTATTTCATTTGTAACCTTTGAGATTTCTTGTATTACTATAGATGTATGCTTTGTTTTGATCTGATATGAAACCATTGTTGTGATATCTGTTTATGACATATATGAATCGACCTAGATATGTTCTAACTCAACAATAATACTTTTGTAGCAAGGAATAAAGTTTGGGACATGAAAACCCTAAGAGATTTCACAAAATGATGGACACCGCTGCTGTCTAAAAATTTTAATCAACTTGTTTCGATCGGATAAAAATGATATGAACGTGTTTTTGGGTGTTTTCAGAGTCTAAAACTAAGTTCAGTGAAATAGCCATCGGGAAAAATTAGTCTTGTGATTTTTACAGACCTCGAAGGTTACTTTTTGATTTTTGGAAAATTAAGTGTCTAATCGAATTCGTAGGTTTGGAAAAATAGTCAATGTTTATGAATTTTAATTTGCAAACTGTGTCGAATTAGAAGATTCCCTTTGAACTGAGTAATATTAAATATGTTAGGTATTTACTGGAATTTTTATAGATTTTTATAAAATTTTCTGAAGGGGTAAAGAATTTCAAACTTTTCGTATGTTAAAACTGATTAGAAATCTGGACGACTTGGAATAAAGGATTTTTGAACTATAGTTATGCTTAATAATAAATTCTGGAAAAATTAGGGTAAATTATTAAGACATCTGGGCACCTGTATGAATTTTTGAGAATTTTATCTCTGAGTTATTATAAGGATGAAAAATCGGGGAAAACAGTACTAAATTGAGTGTAAAATCTGTGAGAAGTGTAAAAGTTGTTAAAGAGTGTTATGTGTTTATTTTATAAACTAAAGGGTGTAAATGGTTATTTTGCTAAAACTAAAGGACTTAACTTGTAAAAACCTGTAACTTAAATATATTTACACTTTAGACCCTAATCTTATCATAATGTCACTTAAACCCTAAACTTGTGATAATTACATATTGAACCCTAAAATTATGAAAACTACATTATGAACCCTAAACTTATGTAAATGACATTATGAACATTAAACTATGAATATGGTCATCTTTAGTACTTTGATTTGATAAACGGGAATGTTGATAATTAAAGTTTCTAAATGAGGAAAAGTTACTATAATTGGAAAGTTACTAAAAATGGAAAGCCGACTAAAATGAGAAATCTGATTTGAAGAAGATATTAATAATAAGACGACCATGTATTCGTGTAGATTCGCTGAAGATAGAGTTCTTTCCTATCTTTATATTTCTAGATCTGTTTACACTTGCGGTATAAGGTACAGATATTCTGACCTTCCTTATAAGGTTTCTCATGATCTCTTTCATATTCTGATCCGTTAGTTTCTGAACTGATGCCATTGCTATGATTCCCTTTGCTTGAACCTTCTCTGTTGATCCCATTTGATATGACCTCTGTTATGAACCTATGTTATGAAAACCTTTTTAATTAAACCATGGAAATGTTTTGAGAAAAACCAATTTAAAAAGATGTTTATAAATGATGCGAAACTACTTTTATATGAAAGGTTACTAACTTTTGTGAACACTATATTTTGAAGACTTGCTTTATGAAAAACCGTTTTGAAAGACTATTTTTATGAAAACTACTTTAAAGGATCGTTTTATGAAAATCATGAATAAAGGATTGTTTAAAATGGACTTTTGATAGAAACTTTTGAAATGAACTTTTGATCTGAACCTTGACTTTATTACTTAATATGAACCTTGATCTAGTAAACTCTGATTTGGACCTTTGGCATTACATCTGATATATCTGTTATGAACCATCTGTTATGAACTCATTTGATATGGACCTTTTGATATGACACTCTGATTTGATATGATATCTGACTCTTAGTTTGATACCCGAGCCAAAATCTGTGACCCTAGGCATGGGGGTTCCATGTCCATGTCTGTGATGCACCACTGGCATGACTCTAGTGTGTTTGAGTGATGTTACACACCGTCCCCTTATCTGTTATCTGATATGCGCATTATATTATTTTGGCCACTATTTATCTGCGGGGGCGTATGGATGCATTCTAGATCTGATCTGTTTAGTGGATTTAACATGATTGATTTATTATTGTCTGGTGATTGGTACTGTGTGCTATACATGCCCTTCACATATATCTGGGAGCTAGCTACTCCATTTGAAGAATGAGGACACCCCTCATATTATCTGATTATCTGAGAGGTCTCCCCTCTATATGATGTGAAGATTTATGGTTACGATATGATATGATCTGTTTCTGGGCTCGTGGTGGATTACTATCCCTTTTCTCTTTCCTTTATACTTATTCTTTGATTTATCCCTTGAACCATATTACATCTGTTTGACTTTTGTTTCTGTTATTCTGTACTATTCTCTATTACTGTTTGTTATCGTTATATCTGTTCACTGAGCTCTCGTAGCTCAGCCGCATTTCTTTTCCTGCGGCAGGTTTAGTAGGAAGCTGGGAATGGGTGGAGAGTACCTTGGAATTAGAAGACTTGATAAGCTACTTTTGGACTTAGAAGTGATTAGAAGTTATTATATTTCAGAATTAGTATTTGCACTTGTAACCTTGTAAATTTCCGTATTTCATTTGTAACCTTTGAGATTTCTTGTATTACTATAGATGTATGCTTTGTTTTGATCTGATATGAAACCATTGTTGTGATATCTTTACCCTTGTCGGGTTGGGGTGTTACAATTATGGTATCAGAGAGACAGGCTGCGATTCGTAATACATTACCCTTGGCCTGTGTAAGTTAGGATCACTAAGTTTTCCCTGTAGGCGCTCGTAAGACAACCTTTGAAAATTTGCTTTAAGATTTCCCTATAGGAACGTAAGTTTTGACCAGTGAGGAATGGGTAGACTATAAGGCATTTGTTTAAGTATCATTGCTTCCGCATCACTCTGATTCGTGCCTTGCTTTTGGTTAGATCCTGTTGATACCACTTTTGGAAAGTGAAAGCTTATGCTTTGCACCACCTAAGATTTGAACCTGAGTAAATCTTGAAGGCATTGAGAATTTCATAATAATTGCCTGACACTATTTGATCCTTATCTTCAGATTTTGACTCTGATCTCTGATCCTTTCGTTAATTCATTTTGACGCCTCTTCGGGCACTCTGAGAACCTCCATGGCGATGGCGTACTGGATATGTTTTGTTAATTGTCTTTTGCTTTTGATAAGTATCTATGAATCTTCCGACGCTATTTGATTCCGTCTTACCCACCTCTGTCCCTACGAGAAGTCTTGTGTGCTTAACTACGAGTATAAGAATGTTTCTATAAGTTTTGCTATGCTGATCCGTCTTTCCTTGGATAGTTAACTTCGATTTTATTCTGACAAGGAAATTGTTGATTGATCAGTCAAATATTGACAACTACCCTTCTATGCCTCACCTTTGGCGTTTGAAACAATTTTGAACTCCCTACTACGATTACCGATTGTTAAACCCTTTGCTATCACTATTACTCTGGAGACTCGTGTGTTACTTTCGCAGTTATGAAGTTTTCCTATGAACCATTTCGTACACCAATGAATGAATCGTATCTTGAGAGTTATTTGGCACCCTGAGTTGTCTGAATATGATTCGTGACTGAACCACATGTTTTTCCCACCAGAGTGTGAAGAAGGATTTGACTTGATGCCAAGAGATTGTCTAGTCACCGCGTGAAGATGTCTTTCAGATGTGTCCAGGATCAAACCTGTTGAATTGAGCAACTGGGAAGAGCAGTGACCGAGGACCAAGAAGTGAGTCTTCTGGGCGTGTTTCGGTTTCGTTCGCAATGACGAAGGACGGTGACTAGAGTTATGTATTGATTACAGGAAGCTGAACCGTATTACTGTTAGGAGCCAATATTCCTCCAACCTGAAACGACTATGTGTTTGTTTAATTTCAGAGCGCGAAGTTTCCTTTTGATGAATTAATTTTATTCTTGAAATCGCCTTCCGTATTCGTAAACAACTACTATGACGGTTAGTGACGCTAATAGTATTAGCTAAAGCTCTGACTATTTTGCGAATTTGATAAATGATGTTTTCTCGTGAGTACTTGGGCAAATGGCCATTGTATGGTTTAATAGTACGTTCGGAGACGAGGAAGAGCATGAAAATCATTTTTGCACTTTGTTAGAAATTTGTCGATCATTTGTGTGTTCTGGGAGATTGATAATTGTTGAGACAACGATGTTCTTAATTGAGGATATCTCTTTAAACCCCGCAAGTTTTGAAAACTATCACCATGTGGTCAAGACCGATAACAGAATGGAGAACTGAAACCTTTTAAACTTTGCAGAAGAATTCTGGAAGGTGTTTGCAACTTATAATACCATTGAGAAATTTTGTGAACAGAGAGAAACAGCTTAGTTTGATTTAGAATGGAGTTTTGGAAAAGTTAAAATGGAAATTAACTTCCATACCCTCGGGCGGAACAATTTTGGGATATTCAGAAAGAGACTCGGTGATACTCCCTTGCTGCACAGAAAGTTTTCGTATGCATCAAGATAACTAGAAACATATCAAAAGAATTATTTCACTGCCTGACCTGGAGTTGACAACAACGGCGGCTACCCTGAAGAGTGAAGACATTCCTTACAAGGCAGAAGTGTTGGCGATGCAGAAGAAGAAATTCTAGTCGAGATGGCGAACCTAGTGCTGATGAAGACATGCAGTCTCACATCCCTATTCATCTTGGTTGTACTAAGATGAATTGAGAGCGGAAGCAGACTAGATGATGAAGAGATTTTAAGATCGTGCCAGAAATCCACGTCACTCCATTACATTCCAAGAAGAACTGCAGGAGGCTTGATGAACCAGACAAAAGTACACGATTTTGTTTCACTTCCAGATTTATGGACAAACGAAGACAGATTAACCAGACTTGAAGAGATTGGATGTGTTGAATGAACGGATTTTGAAACAGACCCTGTATGTTTGGAAAAGAATTGATTCTATGAAGGCCGAAGATTTTGGCGACTAACTTTCATTTTCGTTGACCCTCTTAAATTTCATTTTAAATTAATAAGATCCTCTGATGATTTAAGTTCCCTAGTAGCATTTCAGTTCCGTGTTCATTTTTCGTATGTTCGGTGATGGCTTGGTTTTGAGAGATTTTGGCGAATTGTGGAAGATATGATGCTTGTGACGGCGTATCTCACTTCTGCTAAGCAATATGGGATTTTGACACTCTTGCGAATAGTTTTGTTTTTCCTCTTGATTAAGGCATTCGATTTTAGTTGACCTCTGAGACTGTAGAAGTACTAGGTGGATTAAGATAGGTGGTTCTGATTACGACTTGAGATAAAGTATGACCATCATGAGGGCATATTTATATGATGCCAGTATTATGACGTCTGGCCAACGTGATAATACTTACATCATATAACGTGCACTTGTTGTGGGCATAGGATATCTTGGGGGAGTACCTAAGAAGTTTAGAATTTGAATCTCCGTTGGATTATCCGTGATTAGTGAGACTTTAAGTTCATCCTATCTATGCGTATACTCTGCTTTCGTTCATTAGTTATCTGGATGAGTTTGGACTCTCGTTTTGCATGCTGTTGACCTCAGTCATATATCTTGAAAACTCTTTGTAGAGCTCTTCGCTGTTGACACAGTCAATTTGATTTGAAATCTTGTTCGTATTCCATATGAGCTTTCCGGAAGATTCACCTATCCTCCATTTTTGTTGCATGGTCTTTTGATCGGAATCAACCTAATTTGTCTTCTTCTGAGGAATTTGAACCTACCTTGTTTTGATTGAGTCATTAGAAACTTTTGGTCTGAAGATCTTTTGTAGGGACCTCCTCGGGCGTGAGAATGTTTGTGATGAATTTTTGCGACTTCAATTTTCGAGGACGAAAAAATTTTTTAGAAGGGAAGAAGTTGTAAAACCCAAAATTAATATAATCCGAAAGGACAAAAATGACATCAAATTTAAAATTTTAAGAACTTATGAATATTATATAAGTAACATCATTTGATGTTTGACCTAAGATAATTATATCCTAAACTATTTAAAGACTTATGCTACTAAATAAACCATACATTATGAATTTGAAAGTCGCAAAATAAAAATCCTACAACAACACTAGCTAAGCTAGTCGATATTTTTTTGTACAATATACTCAAACATTTCGGCCCAAGGAAATAAGGGAGATAAGCATGCATTTAATCAAATTGATTAGCCCATTATGGAGATTTGTTCATTCCCTAAATACACCACATCAAATCACACGGTTTCCCTTTTTTCTTCATAACCGAAAATCCCAAATCATTTGCAAACCCTAGCCTCTCTCTCACTAGAACTCGGCTGCCATCTCTCTTGTTCTTCTTTATCCCTGTTCGATCCAACTAAGGCTGAAAGAGGAAGACTTTGATCATTAGTTCTCATCAAAATAATCGGCTACTGCTTTCTCTTTTGTTACTGCTGCTGCTCTCTCTTTTTTTGCTGCTGCTCGATCAGTTGCAAAACCACAAAGGAGGCTTTGATCCTTGCTCTTATTCATTCCAACGAGGTAATTATATACACATCCTTTGATCACTTCAAAACTCTGATCAAAACCTAATCGATCCTCTTGTTGTTTGTTTCATTCGATCACCACAAAGAAAAAAGAAGAAGGAAATTGTTGGTGGATTGATCCCGTGTGGTTCTATTCTTCGTTTGGTATTCAAGGGTACTTATATCATCCCTTTTCTCGTTCGATTCTTGTTGTTTTGTAAAATTATAAACACCTATGATGATATAAAAGATCACATAAAATCATGATGAGATCACATGAAATAACAACCATAAAAACTTAATCTATAAATCGATCTGTGAACATTGTTGGAATTCGAATCGATATGCGAATGTTTATGACATATATGAATCGACCTAGATATGTTCTAACTCAACAATAATACTTTTGTAGCAAGGAATAAAGTTTGGGACTTGAAAACCCTAAGAGATTTCACAAAATGATGGACACCGCTGCTGTCTAGAAATTTTAATCAACTTGTTTCGATCGGATAAAAATGATATGAACGTGTTTTTAGGTGTTTTCAGAGTCTAAAACTAAGTTCAGTGAAATAGCTATCGGGAAAAATTAGTCTTGTGATTTTTAGAGACCTCGAAGGTTACTTTTTGATTTTTGGAAAATTAAGTGTCTAATCGAATTCGTAGGTCTGGAAAAATAGTCAATGTTTATGAATTTTAGTTTGCAAACCGTGTCGAATTAGAAGATTCCCTTTGAACTAAGTAATATTCAATAAATTAGGTAATTACTGGAATTTTTATAGATTTTTATAAAATTTTATGAAGGGGTAAAGAATTTCAAACTTTTCGTATGTTAAAACTGATTAGAAATCTGGACGACTTAGAATAAAGGATTTTTGAACTATAGTTATGCTAAATAATAAATTCTGTAAAAATTAGGGTAAATTCTTAAGACATCTGGACACCTGTATGAATTTTTGAGAATTTTATCTCTGAGTTCTTATAAGGATGAAAAATCAGGGAAAACAATACTAAATTGAGTGTAAAATCTGTGAGAAGTGTAAAAGTTGTTAAAAGAGTGTTATGTGTTTATTTTATAAACTAAAGGGTGTAAATGGTTATTTTGCTAAAACTAAAGGACTTAACTTGTAAAAACCTGTAACTTAAATATATTTACACTTTAGACCCTAATCTTATCATAATGTCACTTAAACCCTAAACTTGTGATAATTACATATTGAACCCTAAAATTATGAAAACTACATTATGAACCCTAAACTTATGTAAATGATATTATGAACATTAAACTATGAATATGGTCATCTTTAGTACTTTGATTTGATAAACGGGAATGTTGATAATTAAAGTTTCTAAATGAGGAAAAGTTACTATAATTGGAAAGTTACTAAAAATGGAAAGCCGACTAAAATGAGAAATCTGATTTGAAGAAGATATTAATAATAAGACGACCATGTATTCGTGTAGATTCGCTGAAGATGGAGTTGTTTCCGATCTTTATATTTCTAGATCTGTTTACACTTGCGGTATAAGGTACAGATATTCTGACCTTCCTTATAAGGTTTCTAATGATCTCTTTCATATTCTGATCCGTTAGTTTCTGAACTGATGCCATTGCTATGATTCCCTTTGCTTGAACCTTCTCTGTTGATCCCATTCGATATGACCTCTGTTATGAACCTATGTTATGAAAACCTTTTTAATTATACCATGGAAATGTTTTGAGAAAAACCAATTTAAAAAGATGTTTATAAATGATGCGAAACTACTTTTATATGAAAGGTTACTAACTTTTGTAAACACTATATTTTGAAGACTAGCTTTATGAAAAACCATTTTGAAAGACTATTTTTATGAAAACTACTTTAAAGGATCGTTTTATGAAAATCATGAATAAAGGATTGTTTAAAATGGACTTTTGATAGAAACTTTTGAAATGAACTTTTGATCTGAACCTTGACTTGATTACTTAATATGAACCTTGATCTGGTAAACTCTGATTTGGACCTTTGGCATTACATCTGATATATCTATTATGAACCATCTGTTATGAACTCATTTGATACTGACCTTTTGATATGACACTCTGATTTGATATGATATCTGACTCTTAGTTTGATACCCGAGCCAAAATCTGTGACCCTAGGCATGGGGGTTCCATGTCCATGTCTGTGATGCACCACTGGCATGACTCTAGTGTGTTTGAGTGATGTTACACACCGTCCCCTTATCTGTTATCTGATATGCGCATTATATTATTTTGGCCACTATTTATCTGCGGGGGCGTATGGATGCATCCTAGATCTGATCTGTTGAGTGGATTTAACATGATTGATTTATTATTGTTTGGTGATTGGTACTGTGTGCTATACATGCCCTTCACATATATCTGGGAGCTAGCTACTCCATTTGAAGAATGAGGACACCCCTCATATTATCTGATTATCTGAGAGGTCTCCCCTCTATATGATGTGAAGATTTATGGTTATGATATGATATGATCTGTTTCTGGGCTCGTGGTGGATTACTATCCCTTTTCTCTTTCCTTTATACTTATTCTTTGACTTATCCCTTGAACCATATTACATCTGTTTGACTTTTGTTTCTGTTATTCTGTACTATTCTCTATTACTGTTTGTTATCATTATATCTGTTCACTGAGCTCTCGTAGCTCAGCCGCATTTCTTTTCCTGCGGCAGGTTTAGTAGGAAGCTGGGAATGGGTGGAGAGTACCTTGGAATTAGAAGACTTGATAAGGTACATTTGGACTTAGAAGTGATTAGAAGTTATTATATTTCAGAATTAGTATTTGCACTTGTAACCTTGTAAATTTCCGTATTTCATTTGTAACCTTTGAGATTTCTTGTATTACTATATATGTATGCTTTGTTTTGATCTGATATGAAACCATTGTCATGATATCTTTACCCTTGTCGGGTTGGGGTGTTACACAAGCTATGAGAGCGGAACATCTAAGGGTGTAATATGGTTAATCTCAGTAACAACCATATTTGAAGCGAAAAATGATGGAACATCAGAGGCTATTAAAGGGGAACAGAATGGGAAGAGGATACGTCATTAGGGATACATACAAATAATACATCAGGGATCGCTATAATCCCTGATCTTCAAGGAACATCACCTAACGACGCCAAGCAACAAAGGATGAAAATCCCTGATTTCTCATCCTTGTTGCTGCCCAGCTCGGAAGCAAAAAGGACATTGTTGCCGGCTAGGTTAAAATATGGCTGATCTGCAATAGAAAAGCTACTTAGCTCTACCTGTCTATCTGACCAGCCAGTAAACAAAACAGTCCCCCATCTGAGCAACCAAGATCAACCACTAAGGCAAGATCAGCTTGTTGATTAGGGTTGTTCGATAATCAGGGCTTGAAAAGACTAAATCAGGTGGTACTCATTTACTACCTAATGAAAATACAAGACTCTGGCCAGAGTGTTTGCTGGTTCACAAAGCACTGAAACAGATTCAAAATGAAAAGGTTGCAGAACTGAAGATAACAGATTCAAGCTCAAGTCTCTATTTGTACTTCATCAGCATCAATAGAATTAGGTATGATTAATATTGTAATTATTTGATGTAATAATCAGTATGTAAAAAGAAACCAAAGAAACTGAGCAGTACTAACTAAAACCCAAGTGGGCACTTAACATCTGATGCATGGAACATATGTTCAAACCATACCCAGTAATTATAAAAGGTTACATGTATTGAAAATGAAAATGCTAATCCAAACACCCACTATATTCCAAGAGGCAAATTGTTTAGTTACTTATACATCTAATAGTCAAACTGCCAAATTAACTTGTAAAAGGCAAACTAAACAATTACCAACAACAAGCAAACTTTTAATTGCCAAACACTATCATTTAGTAAAACTCCAAATTTTTATTGATCGGTTTTCTTGTTGATAACCATTACAAACTTTCCTATCATCTAAACATACACTTAGCTAGACCCACAACTTTCCCTATCACCATTTTCCTTCATTTCCTTCCTTTCCTTTAGATATTTAAATACAGCTTCAAGATTCTTAATCCTTGTTTCCAAATCAGAAACCTTTGATAACTCGATGTCGGCAGCCTCGTCCTTCTCCTTCTAAACACCTAAACGGTCTTCATTGGAGCAATCCTCTTTCATCAACCAACTGTACAAAGCCTTCCCTTTATCATTTTGTGCCATTGTTAGTTATTTTGGTTGAATGTGTGTTGATGGTAATTTAGGGTTCTTATAGAATTTAAGTAAAAGGGAAACAATACTACGGTACAACTTTTGGGTTACCAGATTATAGTTATAAATGTGGTTGGACTATCATTCCCTTGAAAATATAACAAAAAACGTATGTTGACCTGACCATTATAATTTAAAAATCTGTGAAAAACTAGAATGGGTGTTGAATAGTTTTACGTATTTTTAATTTTATTACGAAAACCTTTGTTTACTTTTAAAACACTTAGATTCAAGTTTATATGAAAAATAAAACTTGAACTTTATTAATAATTATATATGTATTCTTTTAGATTGGTTATAAAAGTTTTGTTTTCATGAATGGAGTTTTAAATTGATCTTTATGTGAAGTCAACTTCTAAGTAATACTAACAATTATATATGCATATGAGTATGAAAGTAATAACGATGTAAATAAAGAAATAAATAAGGGATGGAAAGATCTAACCGAGACACGACAGATTTATAGTGGTTTCCTTGCCCTACTCCACTCCCCGAGCACCTAGCTCGAGAGTTTTCTTCACAACTTCAATAAGCTCCCTTATGGCAGAGAAAACCTTACATGACTTTGGCTTACACGGGTTTAACGACACAAAGCTAAATGTCGAGTTCTAATCGTAGCTAGAACCAATCTCACAACTTCAATCATGACTTCTTCACAACTTATACACAACGGATTCACGACTTCAACACAAGGACTTCACGACTTCTACATGACTGCTTCACAACATCTACCCTACGGCTTCACAACTTCTATGCTACGGCTTCACGACTTCTACCCTACGGCTTCACACCTTCTATGCTACGGCTTCACGACTTCTACCCTACGGCTTCACAACTTCTATGCTACGGCTTCACAATGGCTTCACTACTTCTTTGCTACGCCTTTACAACTTCTATGCTACGGCTTCACAACGGCTTCAAGACTTCTTTGCTACGCCTTCACAACTTCTATGCTACGGCTTCACAACGGCTTCAAGACTTCTCTACTTCACAACTTTACAAGACTTTCTACTCTATTTCTTTACACCACAACTACTTATCCACCTTCTTCACTACTTACACACTACTCTAGCCTAATCACTTATGTTTACACCTTATATACACACTTTACACAAATGAATGAATGATTTACAAGGTATACTTAACAAACAACTTAAGTGACAAGATTATACTAAGTTGCAATACTTCTAGTCTTGATTGATAGAAGTATTCTTCTTTTGCACTTGGATAGTGGAAGCTTGGATCACTTGGAAACCAATGCTTAAGAGTATATGATCAAAGGATTTAAGAAAGGATTTAGAAAGATAAGAAGAGATTTAGAACAGAAGGTTTGGGGTGCAAAAGGTGAGGAAAAGTCCAGAGATAAACCAGTATTTATAGGCAAAAACTGGGAGCCTACAGGAGCGGGGCGGTCCCCTTAATTTTAAGGGGGCCGCCTTTATGAATTAAGAGGGCCGCCCCTGTTGAACGTTGCCCAGTTTTGTCCTTTTGTGGGGAAGGTTTTTCTGGGACATTTTTGCCTTTTTTGGTTGAAAATTTGAATTCATATATTTATAATAGATTAAACATATTTATTAAATACCAAAAATGTTTTTCAAAAATATATAAAATGTTTTTGACATTTTATAAAAAGTTTAGAGATTAAGAAAAAGTTCCTTTGATCATATAATGCATTAAGCATTTGTTTATTCATACCTTAAGTGATTAAGTTGTAGAAGTGAATATTTACAACTAAATACTTGTTTGTTTGATAAGTTTATGTTTAATGAGTTTCCATTTTGTGATTATTAAAACATAGAGATATGAATAATTATTAATAATGTTTTTAGGCATTATTATATCAACAATCTCTCCCTTTTTGATGATTACAAAACTTAAACTCATTATATCCAAAAATTAACTTTTAGAAAAGTATTTAGTGAGTTTATATTCACTTCTCCCCCTTTTTGTAAAATCAAAAAGGTTATGCCGACATGTTTTAGAGACAAAAATTGTCGGAACGAGAACTCCCCCTTGATGTGTGCTCCCCCTCGTTTGAGGGCATCAAGGAATCGAGATATGGAATACTTGCAAGAAAAATATTAGAAGCACAAGCATATATGTATATCATGATATCAAGTATAGAAGTAACAAGCATAACAATCACATTTTAGGAACAAGAAACAAAGCATTCATTAATTGAAAATGATTATGTGAAACACACAATCATTGATACAGCATATGTTTTGCTTAGAACATACAATAAGTGAAAAAATTTAAATTGACTAAGAGATCCATTGGACTTGCTTGGAACTTAAATTGTTTTGGACGGATGATGAAGGAGTGAGGGGGTGAGGATGTTAATTTAATGGAGGTATATTTTTGGATGCATGGAGGTTGGAGAGAGTGGTGGTGGAGAAATTGGAGGTGAAGAGTTTGGAGTGGATCATGTTGGATGAGGGTTTTGATGTTGTTCAAGTGGTGGTGTTGGATTAGATCTAGTGAGAAGATACTCAATCCAAGTGAGAAGCTCATTTAAGGCAAGGGTTTGATTTTGAAGAAAGATGCAACAAGGACAATTGTTGACATGTTTCTCAATTTGACTCAAGTCATGGGGTGATGATGGTGGAGAGATAGATGGTGGTGATGATGGAGAGATGGATGGAGATGGGTCTAAGTTGCTTTGAGCAAGGTGCAAAGCAAGAAGAGCATTAAGCTCATGGGCTTCCTTGAGTTCCTCAATGAACTTCAAGTGTTGGGAGGAAGGTGATGATGGTGGAGAGTTATTTGGGATGGATGTTTGCACATGCAACAAAGAAGTAACATGTGGGTTGGTAGGAGATGGTGGTGACACTCTTGGTGGTGGAGACATGTGTGAGTTTGGGTGATCATGAGTGGATGAGGATGGAGATGGGGAAGAGGTGGATGTTCCAAGAGTGGTGAGTGTTTTGGATGGTTGGTTTTGAACAACATCATTGGTTGAGTTGAGGTTATGACACATGTCAAGCTTTCTTCTCCACATGGGTCTTACCGAGATTTTAGCGACTCTTGAAGGCTTGGATCTAGGGTAGTTGGAGGGTGACATATTTGGATGGATGAGCATTTATGATGGAGAAGGGTATTTATAGTGTAAGGATGATGTGATTGAGGAAGGTAAATTTTGGTGGGGGGTTTAGGACAAAATGTGTTTGTGAATTTTGGGAAGTATAGGATAAAATGGGCTAAAAAGTGAAAAAGAAAACAGTAATCTCGTCCACAGATGGCCGGTCCCCTTAAATAGGGGCCGGTCCCCTTAAATAAGGGGGCCGCCTTTAAAATTAAGGGGGCCGCCCATCTGCTGATTCCCTGATTACCAGAAATGGGTTTTTGGCAAAAATTTGTAGAAAAGGTTGTGTTTTTCGGTTTAGTTTCAAGAAAGTCCAACTTCTTTTGAGGCAATTTAGGATTTAATAACTTATGTATGCTAAGCATATTCATTATGCATTTTTATCTAGCATGCAACCTACTCATTTAGCATATAACATATATATGTTAGACAAGAAAACACTACATAGCACCTAGTAATTCATAGTATCATATTTGGGAAGATTAATAAGCTAGTTAAATAATCCTAATGAATATCTATGTGCAAGGGAATGTGTAGTTGTGATAGCATGGACTTCTAGACTTGTACCAAGTGAGGTCTTAGTGAATAAATTATGGTTTTTCAAATTTAGTTCACTTATAAATGTCACATACACAAATATAGATGACAGATATGAGATCACCATGCATGATTTAAAGAAATGTTTTTGGTATTATTCAACAATGTTTGAAAGTGGGTTTTTATGTAGATGTGAAGGTTATTTGAATAAAATAGATTGGGTTTTATTTCAAAAAGTTTTTATGAGGAAAGAAAACAAATTTTTCAATCTTTGGCTTTGATAAAAACATAATCGTGGACAAATGTTGGGAAGAAAGGTGGGATAGTAAAACAAATTAGAAAGGTGATACAATCTTTTGAAAAATCATTTTTCCAAGATGTTAAGTTTTTGCATATTAAAAATAAATGTTATTAAAACAATGGTTGTAAAAGATTTCATGCTCAAGGAAATTGGTTAAGGCTATTGTCACATGCTATCCTTTTCTACACATTCAATGGCATTTAAGCATGAAAAAAATATCATATCAGAATAGTCTAGAGAAAAACAAAGATTATTATAACATGCTTTTAATAACTAAGCGAATAATTACGAGGACATGCAATTAAAAACACATATGAGCAAGTAAACATCTAGAAATTTTATATATACAAGATGGCATAAATCTAGGAATGAAGGAAAAAGAAAACTTTAATGAAAAACAAAGTTCATAAAAGTAAACTAGTGTTAGGTATATTTAGGAAGAGTAATGTAATCAAGTTGGAGAATGAGTATGAGACTATTACTAGTGGTGCTCAATTCAGGCTAAACACGACCGTTTTTATGGGTTACACACACCCAACTTCTCACAAGAAGCAATTCAACCGTTAGGTCAAATTGAATTTCTAGTCAATAGATTCTCCAGTAGTCATTCTCTTTTTAGAAGAAATTAAGTTCCTAAATTTACCTATCGAAGAGTACCAAATATGAAGTTTGCTTGGTTCACTAATGCTTGACTTAATGTGATTCAAACATCATCTTTTTATGAGGGTAAATCTAGAATATATTTTACTCACTATCCCAATAGAGACGTGTTGAAATGGGTATAATCTAACATCTATAGTTTCTTTGTTGTCGCACATTTATCTAACTTGATGCCATATTCTACAGGAGGGCGTTACATACATAGTTTTCTAATGCGAGGAATCTAATCATACTTTGATGTTAATGATTTATCCACTTTATTTACTTTATTGCCAAGAGTTTTCTAATAGTGGACATAGAAGATTTCCATTTTAAATTTGAGAAGGCTAAATGAGTTCGACAGTAAATACTTTATTTAATACTTAGGAGGCTAACTAAAGGGTTTCTAGTTTATTAATTCGCAACACGGATATAACAAAAGTGTAAAGGCAATGCGACCTATCAAACTAAGCACATCCTAAGGTAATAATTAATAAGACTATATGTATGAAGTAACTACTTATGAAATTTAAAAAGAGAACTTACCTTATGTCCAGCTTTTCTTCGTAGTATCCAGGATGGTGAACGGAGATGTGAATGATAGGTGATTCTTCACGATAACCAAGGTATGAAGGTATATCACATCAAGCTTTAAACGTCTCATTGGACCAAAGTAGCTTGACCTGAACATGTCTAGTACTTAAATCATATGATGTTATAGTCTTGATGCATATAACATCTTTTGTTGAGATTTGATGACATGGCTAGAGAAACCTAAGTTTCAACACTTCCATTTCATTTTCTCATAGTACTCGTTAAAAGTAACCTTGTAGATTTCTCAAAATATCCGATTAAGTAGTAGAGATAACTACATTAATTCATCAATAGCCGCACCATACATATTCCATTACGTCATAAGCAATTTCTTGAGATGGATTATCATGTAAGATGTTGAGTGTGATTCAAGATTAGATAATTTGTTTGTCTTTACGCGCACGTCTCGAATGTGAGTGGGTTAACGTAAGATTGAGTTCCTTTCCTTTGAGCGATACGTTACCTAATGAATTAAAACAACTTGGTACCCGGATTCTCATGGGTCCTAGATGGTTAGTTAAGGACATCCATTGCATTTGTATGCACATGGTGAGGATGTCGCCAGGAAGTACAAGAATTCCTTAACAGTTTGTTTTAAAGTACAAATAGTGGATTTCTTGACTTATATCATTTATAATTATTGTAACTAACCTTATTTCTAAAATTCTCTACTAGGTTTTTCAATTTTAATTTGTTTTGATTTACTAGTTGATGAGTTATCCGAAATAAATCCTAAACCGGTTTTATCATTAAATGGCTTTTGACAACTTAGTAAGTATTTAAGAGATTTGGAGCTTTCTTCAAATTTAGCTAATATTTTTGCTCTTTCATTTAGTCTTTTAATTTCATGTTTATAATCTTGACATGTTTTGCATTCTAGATCAATTTCAATATTACTTTCTAATCTAGACATTTTATCTTCTAAAATTATTTCTTTTTCAAAATTACTTTCAAAATTTTTGATGAATCATGTTTAGAAATAGTTTTTAGATCTATGTTGCAAAAATGTTTAAACTCATTTTCTAATTTTGAAAATTCTAAAAAGAATTGATCATAGCAAAAATGTTCGGTTTCGGATTGTACCTTATTTAGAGTTTTATCTAATTTGCATTCTTCACATACCGGATAGTAATCTTCTTCTTCGTCTGTGTCACTCCATGATTTTGGATTGAGTTCACTTTGGAGTTGATTTATGTAGTCTTCGTCATTAATACCTTCATTAACAACATTTGAACTAGTAGCACATGTATCTATTTTATCTAAATGTTTATCTATTAAATTTTATAAGATAACTAATTCATGTACAAGATCAAATTCCTCATCTTTGGCTTGACATTTTTCTTAATGAAAGTTTAAGAGATTTTTACAAATATCATTTGCCGTTTGACAAAAGGATATTCTTTCATATTCAACTTTCGGCAAGGTTTTATAGATAATTATTTTAGCTTTATTATTTATGTCATTCTTTGTTTTGAAATAATTGTTTTGACTTTCAAAATCCGTTTTTGTTGGTTGAAAATCACCAATCGAAATGACATGCCAAAGATCTAGATCAATTGATTTCACATAAGTTTCAAATTTATTTTTCCTTTCAAGAAAAGTATAGTTTTCAAATAGCGGTGGTTTTACTATAAATTCCCCTTCTAAATATTTTTCGGATTCCATAGATCGATTCAAGTTTTAAAATACAGTATATTTTAAAGATCTTGATTGACGTGGCTCCTGATACCAATTGTGGAAAACTAGAAGGGGGTTGAATAGTTTTACGTATTTTTAATTTTATTATGAAAACCTTTGTTTACTTTTAAAATACTTAGATTTAAGTTTATATGAAAAATAAAACTTGAACCTTATTATTAATTATATATGTATTCTTTTAGATTGGTTGTAAAAGTTTTGTTTTCATGAATGGAGTTTTAAATTGATCTTTATGTGAAGTCAACTTCTAAGTAATACTAACAATTATATATGCATATGAGTATTAAAGTAATAACGATGTAGATAAAGAAATAAGTAAGGGATGGAAAGATCTAACCGAGACACGAGAGATTTATAGTGGTTTCCTTGCCCTACTCCACTCCCCGAGCACCTAGCTCGAGAGTTTTCTTCACAACTTCAATAAGCTCCCTTATGGTGGAGAAAACCTTACACGACTTTGGCTTACACGGGTTTAACGACACAAAGCTAAATGTCCAATTCTAATCGTAGCTAGAACCAATCTCACAACTTCAATCACGACTTCTTCCCAACTTATACACAACGGATTCACGACTTCAACACAAGGACTTCACGACTTCTACACGACTTCTTCACAACTTCTACCCAACGGCTTCATGACTTCTATGCTACGGCTTCACGAATTCTACCCTACGGCTTCACACCTTCTATGCTACGGCTTCACGACTTCTACCCTACGGCTTCACAACTTCTATGCTACGGCTTCACAACGGCTTCACTACTTCTTTGCTACGCCTTCACAACTTCTATGCTACGGCTTCACAACGGCTTCAAGACTTCTTTGCTACGCCTTCACAACTTCTATGCTACGGCTTCACAACGGCTTCAAGACTTCTATACTTCACAACTTTACAAGACTTTCTACTCTATTTCTTTACACCACAACTACTTATCCACCTTCTTCACTACTTACACACTACTCTAGCCTAATCACTTATGTTTACACCTTATATACACACTTTACACAAATGAATGAATGATTTACAAGGTATACTTAACAAACAACTTAAGTAACAAGATTATACTAAGTTGCAATACTTCTAGTCTTGATTGATAGAAGTATTCTTCTTTTGCACTTGGATAGTGGAAGCTTGGATCACTTGGAAACCAATGCTTAAGAGTATATGATCAAAGGATTTAAGAAAGGATTTAGAAAGATAAGAAGAGATTTAGAACAGAAGGTTTGGGGTGCAAAAGGTGAGGAAAAAGTCCAGAGATAAACCAGTATTTATAGGAAAAAACTGGGAGCCTACAGGAGCGGGGCGGTCCCCTTAATTTTAAGGGGGCCGCCTTTATGAATTAAGGGGGCCGCCCCTGTTGAACGTTGCCCAGTTTTATCCTTTTGTGGGGAAGGTTTTTCTGGGATATTTTTGCCATTTTTGGTTGAAAATTTGAATTCATATATTTATAATAGATTAAACATATTTATTAAATACCAAAAATGTTTTTCAAAAATATATAAAATGTTTTTGACATTTTATAAAAAGTTTAGTGATTAAGAAAAAGTTCCTTTGATCATATAATGCATTAAGCATTTGTTTATTCATATCTTAAGTGATTAAGTTGTAGAAGTGAATATTTACAACTAAATACTTGTTTGTTTGATAATTTATGTTTAATGAGTTTCCATTTTGTCTTTATCAAAACATAGAGATATGAATAATTATTAATAATGTTTTTAGGCATTATTATATCAACAAAATCTTTTCTTCATTTACCAAAACAACAAATATGAAATTAAAAATAATTAGTACGCAACAATCTTTTATAAAATAATTACACTATAAAACATTTTGGTGGTTGGGATTGGTGTGTTAGTTAAATTGTTGACTTGGTTTAGGTCATGGGTTCGAGCCTTGCTCACCCTTTGCTTCCCAATTTCTCAATTTCTGTTTTTTTACAAAAACTTTTATACCCTTGAAAATAAAACAAAAAGAGCTAATTCTGCCCTTCCCAAAATAGTATTTTAATTTAACTTTTTTTCAAAAACTAGTACAAAAATAATGGCTTTTCCCAAAAAGGTCATGTGCGAATGTACGAATGTGCGAATCCACAAATATTTTGACAAGTGTCCAAGTGTCAGTCTACTGCTGGGCTTAATGATACTACTGCTGGTGTTATTCTACTGCTGGGCTTAATGAACTCACATTCTTTTTAGGGCTTCAGGTCAAACAAAAGAATGATGGCATATTTATCAGCCAAGATAAGTATGTTGTTGATATCTTGAAGAAGTTTGGGTTTTCTGAGCTGAAGCCTACAAAGACAACCATGGGTTTTGTAATACCTGAAATTTAGAAAGCATGCCAAATGACCAAATTACCCTTGAATTTAAATTTTACTTATTAATTATTTAAAATACCAAATAAGTCCCAAACGCTTGGAAACGAATACCATATGAAGAGAAATAAATTATACTTGAACATCTTGACATTTTAAGTGTTATAGAAATTATTGTAATATTTATTTGTAGCCGGTTTATATATTTTATACAAAATACATATTATTTTCTTAATTAAAATCTAAACTAATTATAGAATAAATACAAAATACAAGAGATAAATAGGAAACAAAATTTTTACCTTATCACAACACATAAACCGACCTTTCCATGCCCTCTCCTATATATTATGTTCGGCCCTTTATTTTTTATATATACGATTCTTTAAATTATCCCTAAAAACGACTACACCAAACAAAAATCCCATTCGACATTTCTAAAAATCCTGGAGCTGATCTAGCAATTTTCCCATGTTCTCTTAAGTCTAAAGAAGTCTGGAAAAATAGAGGTTCGATTTTAGAAGGCTTAGTTCGAGTATTCTTGATTTTCTTGTTCGAAAAACCCTAGCCGAGAGGTACAATTTTTTTCCTGCTCATTCGTTGGTTTTTAACCTTTCCTGGTATTTTTGTAAGTTTGTTTAGGTCATATATAATCAGTATAAAATAGCTAAAAAGATCCATGCATGCTAGTTGATGGTTTAATAATTAACGAAGCAAATAAACCCTAAATCGAACATAAAACTTGAATCGACTAAACAGATTTTTGTGAGCCTTGAATATATTTTTAGTAAGTCGTATATGAACCTAGTAACACTATAAAAATGATCCTTGAATTTATAGAAGCTTGTATCACCTCTTGTCGAATTATTCTATAATCGGTCAATGTGGAAAATCGAATTAAGAAAAGAAAATAGGAAGATGAACTAGGGCTTGTTCTTTGGTGAATAAAATAAGTTTAATTAATGTGTTTTAATGTGTAATGATTGATTAATAATGAGTGTTTGAATTAGGGTTAGGGTTTGTGGAATTTTGTTAAAACCGATTTGCATATAAATAGTTTTGGGTGAGTTTTGTTATTATATAAACATAAGGGTTATTTTTGTAAAATAATATGGACCAGAGGTATCTTGTAAAAATTATAAAAGGAGGGGCTTATGTGTAAATTTGGTAACTTAAAGGTTTAATTGGTAATTTGGAATGATAAATAAATCCGAATGGAAATTAATAAAATAGAAGGGCCAAATGTGTAAATTGGATAAATTAAGGTTAATTCGTGTAATTAATGATATTAAGGGTGTAATGAGTAATTTTGGATAATTATTGGCTTAAAATGTAAGTATGAATACTTTAAGGACTTATATTGTAATTCGGATCATTATAAGGTTTGAATTGTAACTTAATAAAGAAAAGGGACTAAATTGTAAATTGTTAATAATAGAAGGATTGGAATTGTAATTATGGGTAATATTTAGATTAAATGAGTAATTATGATATTTACACTTTAAACCTTTGATTTTGGCATAATTGCACTTTAAACCCTAAAGTATGAAAGTTTGTCATAATTAACCCTCGAATAGTATAAGGTGATAAAAGAAACCCTAATTCCAAAATAATATTAAAAGTAATGACTTGACCTGAAATTGTAATATTGAAATCCTACTAAAAATGGAAACTTACCTAAAATGGAAAGATAACTAAGAATCCTTTGAACTTCTGTCTTCTACTCCTTAGGTTCGAGGAAGGAGTAACTTGATCTCTTTCAGCTTTTGTCTTTGTTCTTGCTTGCAAATAAGGTACAGATATTCTGCCCTTCTTGTAAGGTGCCTTCGTTCTCTTGATCTCTTGTTTTGATTCGTTTAGGATTCCCCAAGCCATTGCTATGTTTCCCCTTGTTTTGTGAACCTTAGATTTGAACCTTTGCTTTAAACTCTTGTCTTGATCCTTGTTCTGAACCTTGCCTTGAACCCTGCTATGTTTCTTTTGATACTTGACATGACCTGTTCATCACCTGGTAACCTGAATGGTTAAGACCCTTGGATACTTGAAGGTTCATAGGATTTTATAACTGTTTTCTTAATTACATATGAAGAGGTTTTGAACATTTCTTTTAAAGACTTTTATTATGAAAACTGTTTTAACGATCGCTTTTATTAAAACCATTTCAAAAAGATTTCTTTTAACGAATTGTTATGAACCTTCTGGTATTTGACTTTTCTGATATTGACCTCCTGATAGTGAACCCCTGCATTGATCTCCTGCTATGAACCTTGATATGAACCTTGCCATACACCTTGCCTTGAACCTTGATATACTTGAGATTTTAGCGGGATGAGAAAACCTTTTTAATTATTTATGAAAATGTTTTAAGCAAATCATTTTTACAACTATCTTATTGAAGACTATTTTAAAGACTATTTTATGAAGACCATTTTAAAAGACTATTTTTATGAAAAGGCCACTTTAAAAGATTATTTTATGGAAACTATTTTAAAAGGATTGTTTTCAAATGAACTTTTAGATTGAACCTTTACTATGAACATTTGCTACGATCTCTTGTCTTGACCATTTGACTTGAACCTTGATACATGGATATAAACCCTTGATATATGACTTGACTTGAACCCATTGATAAAACTTGAACTTGAACTTGAAACATGAGACTTGAAACCTGATACTTGAACCACTTGATACTTGAACTTGACTTGTACACTTGACCTTGACCTTGACCCACAGTTTGAGACTACGAGCCATACTAGGCATGAGGGTTTCATGTCCTTGTCATTGATGCACCAATGACTTGACTTTTGGGTAGGAAAGTGATACCTATCCCGTCCCTGCCATGACTTGTTACTTGACTTGCGCGTAGATGAAGACATTGTGGCAGCCTACAGGGGCGCATGGATGCATCCTAGATTTGTACTTGACTTGACTTGACTTGACTTGATTACTTGAATTGTTTAGTGACATGATGGTGGTGTGCGATACACGTCATTCACTCTTGGGAGCTTGCAACTCCAACCCTTGGAGGTATCCCCTCATATTATACTTGGCATACCGAGGTCACCCCTCCGTATACATGTATACTTGTTTACTTGACTCGATTTGATATGTTCTGGGTTCGTAGTGGATTTCTGTTTCTGTTACCCTATGACTTGATATTTGACTCGACTTGAATTGAATTTGGGCTGGTGGTGGGTTACGGTTTACTTTACACCTACCTATTATAAACATTTCTTGATAACCTTTTCATTTTCCTTCCTACTCTTGTTACGCCTTGATTTATTCCATTTACTACACTATTCCTTTACCACTGCTTTGTATCGTTATATCTGTTCACTGAGCTTTTGTAGCTCAGCCGCATTTCTTTTCCTGCGGCAGGTTTTAGTTTGGAAGCTGGGTTTGAGTGGAGAGTACTTGGGCATTAGAAGACTTTATTAGCTATTGAAGATTGACTAGAAGAACCGTAAATTAGACGTAGAAGATATTGAATTGTAACCTTGTAGTTTCAGATTTTTCTTTGTAACCCTTGAATTCTATTGTATTATTAATGTCAAATGCTTGTGTTTGTTCTGATATGAAACCATCGTTGTGACATCTTTACCCTTGTCGGGTTGGGGTGTTACAGGTTTTTTGATGAGAAAAAGGTGTTTGGCAAGTTCAGTAGACATTCTTCTGCTGGTTACAAAGTTTCTGCTGATTAAAATTCAAATTCAAATTTAAAATTCAAATAAGCAGACATTCTACTGCTAGTTACAAAGTTTCTGCTGGTTACAAAGTTTCTATATCAAATAAGCACTAACGAAACTGAATAAGCAAAGATTAATAACATATGCACAAGCTAATCTTAATGAAAGCATATACACAAATAGCAAACAACAAAATACGAGGTTAATTGTCATAGGGTATTCAACCCATACATAAAATACAACCACTAAAAGAATTCCACTAAGGCTGTGCGGGAAGCTCGGTGGAGTTTCAACAGCTTCCTAGCCAACTCCCAATTCATCCTCAGATTTTCAGACTCATCATTACTCAAATTGCTGAGCTTGATATAAACCATCTTCAGCAAGGGGGAACACGCAAGTATGAGCTTTAGTATTGTTAATTCATTCTCTGATCTAGGAAAAGATCGAAACACCACACTCTTCAACTGCCCTGACCTCATTCTGTTGCTACCTAAATCTAAAGAATAAACTTCCAAAGGTAGATCACTTTCCAAAGCAGCCTGCAAATTGAGATAGTATTGAAATGCACAACCATGGCAATTTAAGATGATGCATTTCATACATATGCATTCCACTTACTATGGTTTCTAGTGTTTGCAATTTTGGAGCTCCACAAATCATTTGAATGATGAATGACACCATTGCATTGTTCCCAAAATTGACTCCGGATAGATTTAGAGTCTTAAGGGATACAAATGCCACGGGACATTCATCCAGGAGCTACCTTCTGCCAACAACTACAAAAGGTCAACTCTTCGTAAGTTTTAAAGATTACATTTCATAAGTATTAGAGATTACTTTAGCATTATGTAATTTAAAGTGTAAAACTAAAATTTGTCTAACCTTGCACTCCTGAAAATCCAATGTAACGGACTCAAGATTGGGAAGAGTTCTAAGGTGAAAGATATTGTAAGTTGTGATTGTCGTGGGATGGTTCCAAACACCGAATGACAATTACAACTTCTTCAAATTTCCAAGTTGTGAAATATCCAACTGTCTCATGTCGTTTGTATCAATACTATTCATTTTAAGAGACTCAAGTAACGGAATACGAGAAATAAACTCCCAAATTGAACCGGTTTGAAAGTCAACAGATAACAATTCTAAGCTCAATAGATTTGGAAAGCTAATAAAAGATACCAAACTAGGAAGAGTATACCAATTAAGTTCAAGATGTTTCAACTCCATACGAGAGTACAGTTGGGTTGGTAACATAACTGGTTCACCATACCAGTTTTGAATTGTGAGCTCCTCAATTCCTTCCCGAGCCAAAAACAACAGCCAATAATGAATCTCTTCATAATTGAAGTCATCTTGTCCAAATAGCGGTTTGGGATCTACGGAGAAGACAAACCTTCTTACGGGACCTTTGAGCTGAAGTAGCAGTCTAGTAAGTTGCCTCCCATCAAACTTATTTGTCAAAAAATAAAAGAAATCCTCATCAACTATAACATCGATGAGCAAAGTCCACTTAAACCTCCAGTTTCTCGCTAAACTATCGGTCCTCACCGCATCTTTTAGTGTCAAACGATTCATAATATTAGTGATCACGTTATCTGGCATGTTGCTAATATAATCCGCCATTTTAGGGATAACATTACGTCCAAAAGACATGGTTTTGTTAGAATTTGATTTGGTTTTGTGAGGTCTGGAAAATGAGAGTTTGGATTTCATTTTGGATTTGTTTTTTTGATAAGGGTTTGTGTAATTATGGTGGGTATAGAGGTTTGGTGGGTGGGTTTATCGGTTCCCGCAAAAAATTAAATATTTGTCAGAAATGTCACTTATCTATGCATTTAAAAGTCGCTTAAGAGACTCTTTTGTTCCTTAGCATAAATGTTGGCTGTTTTTGCTATTTTCTAGCTTATTTAACTAGATGTAAAAAAGTTGCTTTCATTAAAGATGCTTATTTTTAATTGCTTAAAAAAGTTCCATAAAACTTGCGTTGACCTCACCATTATAATTTATTTTTGAAATTCCAATAAAACTTTGTGTTGACCTCACCATTATAACACAAAACTTGTGTTGACTGCACCATTATAATTTAAAAACCTTCTAACAATTACCGAAACAACAAATATGAAATTAAAAATAATTAGTATGCAACTATGTTTTATAAAATAATTTGACTACAAACATTTTAGTGGTTGGTTAAGAAGCCGCTTTAATAAATAAATAATAAAATTTCGCTTAAAATAAGTTGTTTATACTGTTGCTAGTTCTGCTGCTTGCTATGCTATGTGTTGTTCTGCTGCTTGTTGTTTATACAACTGTTGAGTATAACTTTGAATCGTACTCTTATCTCTTTGTGTTTTTGTAATAGTTTGTAAGGATTTGTACTGTTATTAGTAAATAAGTTGTTTCTGCTGTTACTTGTTCAGCTGCTAGTTATTTTTAGTTCTGCTGCTTGTTGCTTATTCAATTGCTAAGTATAACTGTGGATTGTGATTCTTGTGGAATATTCTTTCTTGTGTTTTTGTGGTTTTGGACTAACCTTTTGTAGGAAAAGTCAAAGGGGAATGCTTGTCTGATGAGAAAAAGATGTTTGGATAGTTCAGCAAAGTTTCTACTGCTGGTTACAAAGTTTCTGCTGCTAGGCAAAACTTTCTACTACTGAGGGTTCTACTGCTCGCTTTGTAACTTCTGGGATTCTACTGCTTGGTTTGAAAGTACAAGGACTGATGTGTAATTTCTTATCCGAAAGGTTTAAAATCCCCAATTCGTTTGATTTTGGGTTTTAAAATCTAATTGGATCTCATAATCAGTTTTACGCGCTCTCAAATCACTCAAATTCAAACCCTAACACAACTTTTCACATCAACTCTTCAAACCCCCAAATCAAACCCTAATCCACAATGACGCCAAAAACTTTCTCACATAACCACAATGAAGTTGCCTTTCTTCAAAAGCCCCAAGAAGTAGAAGGTTTTGCTGAGGTAATAGACTTTCTTAATGCTACTCATATTAGGTACGCATTAACAACAAACCCTACCATATTTACTTCCCACATGAAACAGTTCTGGTCTACTGTCAAGATTAGAACTAGAAATGGGGAAGAACAGTTAAAGGCTGAGGTAGATGGCCAAAGGATAATTGTCTCTAAATCATCTGTAAGAGAAGCTCTTCACTTTACAGATGACGAGGAAATAATTTACCTTGAAAATTCTATCATTTTTGAGGAACTTAAAAATATGGGATATGAGAAGAAATCTGATGGTTTAAAGTTTTATAAGGGTCTTCTCTGTCCACAATGGAAATTTCTACTTCACACCATTCTCCATTGTCTAAGTCCTAAAACTACAGGTTGGAATGAATTCAGTACAACTCAAGCATCTGCTATGATTTGTCTGGCCAAAGGACAACCTTTTAATTTTTCGGCAATGATAATGGATGGTTTGAAAAAGAATGTTTCTGGAAAATATTACATTTACCCAAGGTTTTTGCAATTAATACTGAATAATCAATTTACAGAACCTAAGGTACATAAAGAGAAATTTCTTTGCCCTGTGCTTCAAAAGAAATTATTTTCTTACCTGAAAAAGGATGGTAAAGGTTTTTCTGGGTCTGTAACTCCATTATTCCCATATATGTTGCAATTGGCTCAGAATCAGGGTGAAGGTGTTGAAATCCCAACAGCTACCCATCACACACCCACAATGTTAGATACTTCATCACATCAAACTGAAAAGACCCAAACACCTAGGACTTCACAACCTAAGAACACTGAGCTTCTTCAGGCTAGTGTTAGGATGGAAGCAGATGAGGCTGTCACAGGTGTGGGAGGTGACATGTTGGAAGGTGCTAACACTGCTACTTCTGGCTTAGTACCTAGGTAGGAAATTGTAACATAAGTAAGACCCCAACCAAGGCAACATCTAATGTTGAGGGTTCTATTGAACCTAATGCAGGTGATGGTAACCCTGACCAAATGGCAAATATGGGGGGCTCAGCTGATCAAACCAGGTTTGATACTGAGTTTACACCCTTTGATTCACCTCTCAGGAAAGGTAATACATCCCGAAGTGATGAGGGTAGGCTGGAAACAAATGAATTAATGGAACAACATGTTCACACTAACAATGCCTATGATTCACCTCTCAGGGAAGGTCACACATCCCGAAGTGATGAGGCTAGAAATCAAGCTGATGAATTGTTGGCATCACATAATGTACAAAATGAGAATTCCAATGATTCACCTCTTGAGCCAGGTAACACAGGCCGAAGTGATGAGGATAGCATGAAACTAATCAAAGTATTGATGGTAAAATGTACCACTCTTGAATCACAGGTTCTTGATCTCACCCAGACAGTCAAAACTTTGAAGATGAGAGTTAGGCTCTTGGAAGGTCAAAAGAGATCAAGAACCAGGGTATTGAAAAGAATGAAAAAGTGGGAACAGCACAAAGGGTTAACTCTTCTGAAGAGGTTTTGGGGGAGGATGCCCCCAAACAGGGGAGGAGTAAGACAAAGAATTCAGGGGAGGCTACCAAGGATTCAGGGAAGGTGGAGAATTTGAATGTTGAAGGTGTTGCTGGGAATGAGAATGAGAATATGGATAAGGATAGCGATGACAATGCAAATGGTTTTGTGGTTGCTGATAAAGAAGGAAATGAGGGTGTGCTTGAAAAGCTAAAGACTTTGGAGCCTGAACAAGTTCTCAAGCATACTGAAGTTATGGTGGAGACAATCAAGAACCTGGGTAATGATGCTGCTCAAGTTCAAGAAGGTATTGCTGTTGAAAGTGTTGAAAAGATAACTAAGGGAGATTATGCTGCTGGTTTAGAACATTCTGCTGCTAGAGTTAAAGAAGCTGTTGCTGAGCCAGAGCAAGTTCCTACTGATGGTGCTAAAATTCCTACTACTGAGACTCAGGGAGATTCTACTGTCAAGAGAATTGTGGATGATGATGCGAGTCTAGCTGAGGCAATAATCCAACTAAAAACAACACGACCACCTAAACCATAAGCACCTACTGCTTAAACACAACCAGAACCACAACTAAAACAAAAGCAAGTAACACCAACACCTCCAAGACCACCTGTCAAAGGAGTTACAATTAGGGAACCTATCCCAACCAAGAAACCTGTTCATACACATACATCCTCAGGAAAGGGTAAAGGAATCATGACTGAAGAGCCTGAATTTAATCTTGAAGTTCCCTTTGAGTACTGGCCAAGAGAGCTTCAAGAAAAGTATGATGAAGAAGCTGCAAGGAAGTTGGCTGCTGAGTATGAGGAAGAAAATCAAGCAGAACTTGAAAAACAAAGAAAACAGGCTGAAGCAGAAGCAAAATTGGAAGCTTGGGATAAGGAGAGAGTGAGATGTGAAGCTGATATGGAGTTATTAAAACAAGTCAAAGAGGAGATACAAGATACTTTCACTAAAGAAGGCAGGGATAAATGGTTAAAGAAGTTTAAAGTAGAGAAAAAGAAAAAGTATCTTGCTGAGAGGAGAAAGAAGAAGTTGCTTAGACCACTAACTGTCAAACAAATAAGAAACTTTCAGGAGCATTATTTGAAGAATACTAAAGGCTACAAGCTTGTTGATTTGAAGCATTATTCAGATGATGAAATTCAAAAGATGTTTGAGAGAGCAAAGAAAGAATTTGAAAATTTTGTGCCTATGTGGTCAGAAGATAAACTTCCAAAGGCTTATAAAGTGGTGGTGACTAAGGTTGAAAAAGAAAATGTGAAAGAGAAGGTCGAAGAAAAGGGAAAGGTTGAGGAGAAGAAAGAAAGTTCAAGTATTGGTGTCAAAAGACTTGGTAGAGTGTTGAAGATGAAAGCAAGGAAAAAGAGCAAAGCTGATAAGTCAAAATCAGTTGAGAAGAGCAGTTCTGAATCAGAGAGTGAAAGAAATGAAAAAGCTGATGATGAGGTGGAATCTGAAGAGGATATGGAGAGAATAATGGCTCTCACAGTTCTGTCCAAACAACAAGAACCTGAGGCAACAAATGCAGTTCCTCTAGCATCAAAACATCCCATTGTCTCATATTCTCATAAAATCAGGGATGGAAGTGAAGCCTACTGGGAATTCAAAAGAACAAATGGAGTGTATTATGGATTTGTTAGGTTTTCACAAATGCTATACTTCATAGATAGAGATGATGTGGTTACACTCTGGAAGTTATATAAATAGAAATATGGTGATTCAAGGCCAGATGAGGTGTATGAAAGGGTGATCTACTACTATCTGAAGATTATATATGAACCACATGATTGAGACATTGAATGGATGAAGTTGAAACACAACTCTGTTCAGAAGTGGTTTTTATATCAGTCTTGTGGTGTTCATGAATTATGTGCTCATGGAGTGGTTATTTATATGTTAGTAGACAAGGATTATCCTGCATTGAATTTCAACAAAGAAATCATTGCCCAGATGTTGATGCCTGGAAAGTTAGAGCTACAGAAAAGGTTCTCAACAGATAATCAGGCTTATCAACTGATAAAGAAGTATGAGAAGATTCTCAACCCAAAGAAAAAGGGGTAAAAATGTTTGGAAGCATCCTCCTGGTGATGGTTTAAGGCTTAAAAGAAACTTGATGATTTTGGGAGAAAATATCAAGTTTAGGGGAGGATTGTTGGGTTTTGAGATGCTGCTGCTCAGGTATGATACAACTGCTCATGGATCTTAATGGAAAAATGTCTAAGTGTCATTCTACTGCTGGTGTATTTCATTCTACTATTGGTGTTGTTGATAAAGATTAGAGAATACACCAAGTAGATACTACTGCTAGGCATAGAAGATTCTACTGCTAGAGTTAGTATTCTACTGCTTAAGAGATAATTATGTATAGTATGTTTGGATAATTATAGAATAGATACGAAAAGATTTATCTTGTATAGAAAGACATTGTAACCAACTAGGACTCCTTAGCCTATAAAAGGAGGATCTAGGGTTTAAGTTAGATACGTATTATTGTTAGAGTCGATTCACTTCAAGGTTTTGTAACCCTGTTACTATTGAGTAACCGTATTAATATATTGAAGTGTTTGTTAAGAGAACTTTATTGTTTCATTGATTATTCTTCTTAAGATTAAACATTAGATTCCGCATAGTGTTTAATATTGTTTCAAGAACAGTTTCTATACATGTTGTTTTAGATCTATATCTAAGATAACTAACAAGATCAACAGCTCAACTGGGATCAACATTGTTTCAAGTCAAGTCAGTTTCTATACTTGTTGTCTTAGACTAAGGTTGCATTTAATATCACATTTAAACTGGTATGCTGATTAAAAACAAGCGCTAAGTAGATATTAAATAGAAATGCGACAGGTTTGCTTGTTTCATCTCAGACCAAGAAACAACAAGAATGTGCATCAGATTACGGAGTTAAAAGAAAATCAAACCGATCCAAACAAGCAAAGAGGTAAGTATTCAAAATTTATTTAACATAAATCATAGTTATGTTCATCCGTTGGTGCATCTAAAATTAAAATGAACAATCCATGGTATCATAGTTAAGATCATAAGTTACAACTTACATATAATTCGCTAGAAATCATCCAAATGAACAAAGTTTGGATGACCTGAGGGCCCTAGTTGTGACTGAGTGTGGTTGTTAGGAGCGTTGACATTATTTGACGACCCCGGTTGTGAGTGACTGTCGTTGTTAGGAATGTTGCTTTGAGGAGTAGATGATTCACAATTCCATATAAAATGATTGTTTGACTCAGTAGTTGGTTATGTCCGTTCGACAGTTTCACTACTGCTATCTACTTCCTGTCCTTGTTGTTCAACTGCCTCCTCGTGAGTAGGGGTGCATGATTCTGTCTTTCTTATACGTTTCTAAGATGTAATGTCAGTTAAAAAATATATATTAGAAAGTAAATAACAAAAGTGTTTACATTATACTAAACAAAAAACAAGTACCTTTTTTTGGACCAATGGTACAGTACATGACCGTCGTGTGTGTCCTTTCTTGTCACACCTCGAACATTTTTTGCTTTTCGGTTCTTCCCCTTGTGATCGGATACGGTCTTTCTCTTTTGGCCTTCCAGGTTGCCGCTTACCAATAAGCGGTGGTTTTACCACTTGCAAGTCATCTGGAGTACACCACTGTTTCATGTCTTTAAGAGGATACACCTTATCTTGGTACGTATTTTTTAGTTCTGTTTTCTTAAACCATTTTAACGCCCAACTGCTATTGTTATTCAAACCTTCAGCTCTAGAAACAACACAAACATGCCCACACGGTAAACCTGATATTTGCCATTTATGGCAACTGCATTCTTTTTTGTCAAAGTCAGCAATATGAACCTCTCGTAAATCAGTAACTTGATACATTTTGAACATCTCAATCCCGTTAACAACCCAATTAGCGCTCTTTACCATTCTATCATTAACTTTTGCAGCTGCCCATTCACTAAGTTCATCCTTTGGTGCATCTAAAATTAAAAAATAAAATAGTCTTACATAAATGAAATGTTAAACAAAACATAATACACATTTTTTTTTATTACCTTTGTATTTTGCTCGACGATCACAATACTAAGTTTGTAGAAGCTTTCTGTAGTACTCCATTAGCATGGTTATTGGAACTTTTCGAACATATGCGGTCAAAGAGTTTACCGATTCTGCACTATTTGAGGTCAAATAATTGTACCTGTTTGCAGGGCAATAAGCCCGTGACCACTTACCAAATCCAGCGTCTTCTAGTTTTCTATAGACATCTGGTTTTACGCGTTGAATTTTAGATATTGAATCATCAAACTTCCTCTCTGTATATGTTTTGCATGTCCTCCAATATATAGCCTTCCACTTTCTACTCTTCAAATTGCAATTCATCATTAAATGACGACAACAGTACCCATGAAAGGCATCAGGAAAAACGGTACTACACGCATGTGCAATTGTCGGATGTCTGTCAGAGATGATGGCCAAATCGGCAACATCACCAATGCATTCTTTAAGTTTACTCATAAACTAAGACCATGATTCGTTAGTCTCACCTTGACAAACACCAGTGGCAATAGGTATGATCTGGTTGTAACCGTCCATTCCAACAGCAACCATATTTGTTCCACGATATCTCCCTTTAAGATGTGCGGCGTCAATTATTATCAATGGCTGCAAAAAACCCAAGAAGCTCCGAATCTATTTTATTAAAGCACATATTGGTTATTGAATACTATGTACATAATAATCAAGGTAAAAATTAACAAAATTTAAGACAAGCTTACCGCAACATCAAACCCTATGAATACCATCTTAAATCGATCTTCATCATCTGTCTCAATGTGTGTTACCATCCCTTCATTTTCCAACTTTAAGTTATAGCAATAATACGGTAACTGCTCAAAAAAATCCGTAGGGCTACCGTTTACCAACTGTAATGCAATTTTTTTCCCACCCCAAGCTCGTTTGTAAGAAACGTCAATTTTCCATTCGATATTCAAATCTTTTTGTATGTCCTTACATGTATAGATCCTTCTGCTATCCTTCAGTTTGTCTACCAGTATGCGAACCAACAATTTTTGGGTAGCGTTTTGATGATTAGGATTAATTCTAGTTCGGGAACATTTATGCACGTCGTTAATGCTTGACACATAGAATCTACATGTTATAATATTTTTTCATGTGTGAATGTACCATTTGCAACCCTTTTCCACACAGTTTACACTGAACCTACTCTTATTATACTTAATTACTTTAAACTCAAAACGTTCAACTAAATCTTTTATTCCTATTGCATAAAAGCACGCAGCCTTATCATCAAACCAACCACCAAGCTTTACTTTAGATAGCACAGCGTGTCTGTGGAAACTAGAAGGGGGGGGGTTGAATAATTTACTGGTTTTAAGTTCTTTTAAAAATCTTGTTTTAAAAGTTAGCTTTTGGAAACTTTGATTCGAAGTCTATGTGTAATCAAACAACACCAATATGAACTACATACTAAACTAACTAATGCTAAATAATAAAAGTAAAGAGTAGAGTTGGAAAGATCAAACCGAGACAAAGGATTTATAGTGGTTCGGCTACGAAGCTCTTCTTCGCCCTACTCCACTCCCCGAGTACCACACTCGAGAGTTTCAAGCACTATGTCAACAACCTCCCTTCAGGCGGAGAAAATCGTACACGTCGCTTATCCTATTACCGACACTAAGCTAAATGTCGAGTGCTAATCTTAGCTAGCACCAATCTACCAAGGTCCACGTGACCAATCACACAAGTCCAATGGCTACAAGAGATCACCAAGATCTCAACACGATCACTAAGATCAACTCACACTTCACTCTACTCAATCTAACTACTCTAGATCCTTTGATCACTCACACACAAGCCCAATGGCTTTAAGAGATCTTCACTATCTCTTAAGATCACAATGATCTTCACTTACTCTCTCACAAAAGAAAGATAATCTTGATGTATGCCAAGATACAACAAGGGTGTAACAATTGTTACAAAAACCTAACAACTACAACTCTTGTATCTTCTTGAATACTTGAGTTCTTCTCTTGCTAATGAAGAGGAATGATAACACCTTGTATCAACTTGGATATTTGTGTTCTTCTCTTGCTAATGAAGAGGAATGATAACACCTTGTATCAACTTGGACACTTGTGTTCTTCTCTTGCTAATGAAGAGGAATGATAACACCTTGTATCAACTTGGACACTTGTGTTCTTCTCTTGCTAATGAAGAGGAATGAAGAGGATCACTTGGAGGATGATTGGATTACTCTTTGAACAAAAGAAAAACTAATCTAAATGACCTAAGAAAGAAAGTGTGAAGAGAGTATTTAACTCAGAAAGTTTTGTGTGTAAAAGGATGCCTAAAATCTGTGAAAGGGGTTGGTATTTATAGGCAAGAAAATTCTGAACGTTACCTAAAAAATAGTACGGAAGGCTCCACTAACCATGCCACGACTCCACTAAATTTAGTGGAACCGTGTAGCCGTCGTAGACTAGGACACTCCGAATTTTGTCTTTTCTGGTGAAAACTTATTTGGGGAAGGTTAGAGCTGATTTTGGGGGTAAAAATAGCTGTTGTGATTTTCAAACTTATTTTTCCATTAAAACATTTCTTAATAATTCAAAAATAATTTGTCATGTGTTTTTTTGAAAAAATGTTTTGTCCCATTAAAAATGTAAACTCTCAAAACACAAATTCACTTCTTTGATCATTTGTCAAGTTGTAAATTTGTTCAAGAGTGATTTGCGTAGAAACGGAATCTTCCGATTAAAAACTTTACGTTAATTTTAACGTAACGTGATTTCACATTTTGTCATCCTCAAAACATGAAGTAATTGAAAGATATAAATAACGTTTTTAGAACATTTTTGCATCAACAATCTTCCCCTTTTTGATGATGACAAAATATAAACTCATGTTAAGTTAAAATTAGTTTTAACAAGTTTTTAATGAGTTTACTTCCATTTCTCCCCCTTTTTGTCTAATCAAAAAGGTGACAAAGGCTCCTCCTTGATGTATACTCCCCTTCATTTGGAGAATACCAATGAATCGAGCAATGGTGTATGCTACAAAACAAGGTTAGATAACACATATACAATATCTAACATGTAGCACTTAAGACAAATATCCCACCACAAAATGAATGACTAAGTAGTCAATCATAAAAATAAAAAGAAGCAAACATCATGAAATTCCATTAATTCATAAGGATAAGATAAATGTCATACATAGGTATGACTTCATGATAAGCATAAAAAGAAAAACAATAACAAGCATAAATCCCTAATGACTAGAGGCTAGCTTCATTTCCAAGAGGGGTCCTAAAGGGTTATTGTTGAGCCACTAAACAAAGTCATGTTTAGGTGTTTGGGTTAGGAGGTGGTGGAGATTGTGGCATCATTTGAGGTGGTGGTGGTGTTAAGAGATGTTCTATAAAGGAGAACATGAAATGAATCTCGTCTCTTAAAAAGAAGATGAGATTTCAGTTATGGAGACAACATAGGCAATTAGCCTATGTAAATCAAAGGGATGAGGTTGAACGGGTTGTGCCATGATAGGAGTGGGTGATTGTGGTGAGTTTGTTGGAGATGGAGTTAGCATGGCATAGTCCAATGGAGTTATGGGGGATAGTGTGAACCCCATGGATGATGTGGTGTTAAAGGATGATGAAGATTTTGTATAGGTAGAGGATCTTTTAGAGGGTGCATTAGGTGGTAATGGTGAGTATGGAGTGGTTTGGGAAGGTGGTGTCATTACTTCATCATCTTTTGTAAGATCTACAAAGAGTGGTTTTGAAGGTGGTTTCACGGTTATTCTAGGTTTCTTAAAGATGTGAGAGGTGGATCCTTGGGTGGAAGCCATGGATGTGTGTGATGGGAGGTTGAGGATGAGGTGCAAGATAAGCTTGCAACGTGAGGCTTTATATAGGGAAGATGGGTGAGATTAGAATTAAAGTTGATGGGAGTGTCCTATGGGAATCTTAGGGTGTGTGTGAGGTTGCAACATTTGTAGGTTTGAGGCTAGGGTTGCAGGGTTTTTAGGAGGAACAGTAAAAATCCATCAAACAGGGGCACGGTTCCTCTAAATGACTCACGGTACCGTTAAATTTAACGGTACCATCCCTATTTAGTGGTACCGTGACACTGTTGTCACGAAAATTTCTGTGCAGGCTAGTTCTGGGCAGCTAGGAGAATGTTTTCTAGGGGAACTAGTTCCTGGAAATGATAGTGCCTCAACTCACTAGGTATTTATTTACCTAAAATATCCCATATTAAGCTACAACTAGTGATGCGTGCGGTGTCGTAGTATAGTTTTAACAGTTTTAATGCCTACTCAAGTTTTAAATTTATATTTAGCCGACTTATCAATAACACACACACTTAACGAGCAGTGTACCCGGTCAGTATGAATATAATGGTAAGTAGAGTGTCGATCACTAGGAGTGGAACGTATTATCTCGTTATTCTAATCAGTATTTTAATATCCTAACGCAAGGGGGTTTCAGCCTGAGAGACTGGCACGATTTGTTTGCAATTAAATAATAAAATAAACCAATAGGCATGAATCAGCAAGTAGCATACACGTACACAGATAGATACTTGAGACAATAAGAGGGCTGTCCTTATGATTAAGTAGATTGTCACTTATTTTTTGATAGCTTTATATGAAGTGTATGTAGTTAACCCTTTCTCGTTGGTCCTAATCTTATCGGCGAGTAAACCCTTAATGATTACTTATGTCTAAAAGTTATTCCTAAGTGATCAATTTAGTAATAACCGTGGGAGCCACATTATGTCCCGCAGTCAAATGCCCGCAAGCCACTAATAAACACAGAGGTTATCAATGCACTAATAAGTAGTAACCAAAGACATCAACATATAAACTTTAATTGATGGGAAAGCAAGTATTAAAGGGAGTGCAATCTTTCGTTGTCACATTACACAAGCCACCAATCCTGATGAATTAAAGTTTGCTAACACAATAAAACAAAACTACTTAATGAATTAAACACATGCAGCACCTTCTTACAGCTCTTGTATCTTTGATTTGGGTGTGTCTTGTGCTGCCTCCTTGACTGAATTCGTCCTTTTGTTCCTCTGTTCGAACTTAGGTTATATTCTCCGGAACTTGTAATTCGTCTGGTCTACGGGGTATTTATAGTTTCTGTCTGAGGGAAGATGCGGCGCATCTACTAAGTAGATGCGGCGCATGTACTTAACTTCGCGTGGGGTCCAAGATTATAATATTCAGGAATATTCGTACACCGCCAGAAGATGCGGCGTAACTCCATGATTAGATGCGGCGCATGTCCTCTTGTATCTTGGATCGTATCTGGTGATATCTTGATAGAGATGCGGCGCATGTCGAGAGTGAGATGCGGCGCATCTGGAGCAGAATTGACTTGATCTTGTCCATGTCAGTAGACTTTCACTTTATGCACGTTTTGCTCCATTATTAGTCCAAAATCGCTAAGTTTCACCAAATGCTTGTTTTTACCTGAGAATTACAAAAGTAAACGATTAAGTATCAATCCTCATACATAATATAGTAAAACAAGTCAAATTAATAGGATAAATGATAGTAATAAAATGTACTTATTTGAGTTCATCAAATATCCCCCCACTTGAACTTTACTTGTCCCCAAGTAAACCTTAGAATTTCTTTTATGAAAATCTATCCTAAAAGATGTTAGGATTTATTTTTATATTTAAACATGTATTCGTTTATTTCATAATCACACAACTAAACACTTAACGAATTAGAAGTAAAATAAAATAAGTCGATAAAAGCAAATCTAATCGTTTAACTGTCCAGTCGTGACGAATATTCTATCATAAGCTTGGCAAGTATACACATCTCCTCCACTAAAGCTAAGGAATAACAAGTCTAAAGCGGTAAAAAGGGTTTTTAGGCTTAAGGGTTAATTATTCTTAATCACTATCGATCTCAAATTCCAGAAAAGGCGACAAAATCACAAATACATGATCGAATCCACGAACACGATACTTGCAATTGCTCAAATCCTTAACTCGAATAGGCTAAAGATAGGTCCAAACTTCACCAATAATAATATATCAAAAAGGGCGACAAAATCATAAATACATAGCCGAATCCACGACTACGATACTTAAGATTGCTCAAATCCCTAATCTCAATAAATCAAAGGTTCGGTTGGATAAAGAACAATAAAGGGTATGGATAACATTTGGGATATAAATTGGTGCAAAAATAAAAATAAACAAAACAAATAAATTAAAATCCTAAGTGTGGTTAATCACTATCCCAACCATCCCATGAATAAGACTCATATCATCGAATAACTCACGCTTTAACACTTGAAACACACGCTTTAGGTAGACACGAATTATACTCAACAAGATCTTAATCAAAGAATAAACCTTAATTGGCGTTCCCATAACTGCCAATTCCCATTCAATCCATAGATATAGTACAACAAATAGTGGTGATATCGACCACTTACATAACTTTACATAAGTTGGTTTAAAACTAACTTCCAACTCTTCTTTCTTTCTTTTTCTTTTTTTTTTTTTTTTTTTTTTTTGATTTTTTTTTTTTTTTTTTTTTTTTTTTTTAAACATAAAGATAGATGTGTAAAATTTCACCACATCACTATAATTTTCTTTCCGGATAATTTTTCCATACTTTTCATACTTCAGAAATAACGGTAATAGTGAAAGTAGTAAACACACGAAAAATAAACTCAAAGATATACAATATTTACTTTCACTCCAATTGCATTGTGCAATTTCCCGGCCTAACCAAAGATAATGAATTACGCACGCGAACACAGGTAATGTAAGGAAACACACTTTGCCTATAGCAATTAACCAACCACGGATTCTAATCTACAGGGTAGGCTAAGGTGTAAGGGTGTAACGAAACATTTTAAACATAGGTGTAAGAAACGAAAGGAATGGCTCTGAGTGTTTTCTAGGGGTATCTTACTCTAAAAATGAGAGTAACAAAAGGGTTTATACGGGGGTTAACTAACCAGTGTAGTTAGTTAATAACACATAACATATAAAGGCTATTTGGGTGTAATCCTAGAATTTTACTAATTTAGACAAGTCATTCCAATTATATAAAATAATACTCATTATGGTGGTCTCGAATAGTATACAAGCCAAGTTCTAAAGTTTACAAGTCACCGGCACACTCATAGATTTGTGAATTTTGAAAAATCACAATTTTTGAAAATAACGTCATGTGTGCAGTTATGCAACTTAGATCTTAAACAAAAACATGCTAGAAAATTTTTAAGTTTGATATATTAAGCACATTTTAAGCATAATTTTTGAAAAAGTTTAGGACAAGTAATTGTTAAGTGTTCTAATTCTCCAATCCCCCCACTTAAGTTAAACAACGTCCTCGTTGTTTGTATAAAAGGTTAAAAACTGGAAAATAAAAGAATTAGAACAGAAAAACTCCCCTGAGATTTGCTCGGTATGATCCTCCATTTGTATTAGAGCAAAAATCATCTTTCTTGTGGATTAGAACGTTAAAGCTTCATACTTGATGTATCCACAGGAAATCCAGGAAACTATAATACCACCAATGCTTTAAAAACACACCTAAGATAAGAAAGGTTCAATCTGCATAATGCATTAGTAGTTAGGAAAAATAATACTTAAAAATTAAAACTGAAAATCATCAGGTCAGTCGATGCGCCGTATCTTATGGAAGAAGATACGCCGTATCGAGCCTGGAATTAATACGGATCAGAATAAAGATGCGCCGCATCCTTAACCAGGGATGCGCCACATTAAAATAAACTGATAAATAGTTTTAAAGTCGAAAATAAAAATGCAGAAAAATTAAATAAGATATGACCATTGCAGGAGATGCGTCGCATCTCAGGATTGAGATGCGCCGTATCCTCATGCGGCCTGGACTGACTCGACACAGAAAACAGAATAAAAGATAATTCCGGGTTGTCTCCCGGTAAGCACTTGTCTTTATTCCAGAGTCTTCAAGTTAGACTCACGTTCAGCTCTTTAATATCGATCATTGAAGGAGTCGGAATCATCGCGCTCCCTCATTGCCAATTCATTAATATTGAATACTCCTTGCTCGTCTTTAGTTTCCACGCCGTTCCTCTTCAATATCTGTATAAACAAAGTCCTGTCCCTTTCGGGCAGAGATGACAAAATGATAGACGGGAAATTCTTATTATCATATAGGCACAAATAAGCAAGGTGGGGTGGTAGTTCAATAAACACATCATTATTCAAATTCGTTTTCTCAACTATTCTCCTACGTTTGTTAATTACTACGCAATCATACCACTCATCATCAGAATCATTAACAACATTGCGTCTAAGTTCGGTAGGTACGTTAAGGTCAATGAATTCCTCAAAGTTCTCATGATTAGGATTAGTTGAGTTGTTTTGAATCAATGTTTCTCCCATAAGTCTAGCTTCAAGATCGAGGTCCATACGCTCTCTTAATCCTAGCACATAAACACCTCTAATTATGCTTTTAACCGGATCTTGGCACTTATAGACAAGTTTATTATTCCCTACCCTTAATGAGATTTTTCTCTTAAACACATCAATCTTAGCATATGCAGTAGACAAGAAAGGTCTTCCGAGGATTAAAGGAATCTTAACATCCTCGGGCATGTCTAGTATAACAAAGTCTACAGGAAAAATAAACTGCTCAATCTTAACTAGCACATTATTAGCAATCCCTTCAGGTCGTTTTACCGTTTTATCAGCCAATTCAATAAGTAACTTAGTTGGTGCTAATCTTCCTAGTCCTAGGGCAGCGAATATCTTAAGAGGCATAACACTAACACTAGCTCCTAAGTCAGCTAACACATTATTGAAAGATATATTATTAATAGAACAAGGTAGAGTAAAACTTCCTGGGTCTCTTTCTTTATGAGGCAAGGCATTTGAGTCGGTTGCAGGGCTCTCTTCTTTCATTGTTGCCTTGATCTCCTCTTCAATCTTTGTCTTCTCTTTTAGTAGTCTCCTTAAGCTGATTGAAGAATTAAAGAAAAATTCGGGTCTTGCACCATCATTACCATTCATCGATCTTCTAGGTATATTAGGAGTGACTTCTTCAGTGGTGCTTATGGCCTTGACATGATCTCTTGGGTTGGTTTCAGTTGAGCTTGGTAAACTTCCATATCCCCTTTCTTAAAGAACTTTGCTCATTTGACCAATTTGTTGTTCCAATGCTTTGATCGAAGCTCCTTGATTTCTTGTAGTAGTGTCCGTTGAAGCTCGGATTTCTTTGATCATAGCAGTATTCTCTTCATGTCTTTTAGCAGCATCGGCCATAATTTGCTTTAAAGTATCGTCTAAAGTCTGCCTCCTTTCTTGATAAGCGGGATTGAAATTGTTCCTTTGATATAATCCCGGTGTAGCTTCCCTAAATCTCCCCGAAGGTCGGAATGGTTGTCCAAATTGGGTGTAATATGCTTCTTCAAACGTCTCACTTTCATTCTTACTCGGGCAATCTTTAGTGTAGTGAGGTCCTTCGCACTTTTCACATCCAACTTGGGCAGCATACGCTCTTTCATCACGCTTCTTCATTTCTCTACTAATTTTATCCAATTGAGCTTGAATAGCAGCAATCCCGTCGAAATTAGTGCTGCTCTTAGATCTAGTAGAGGTCCCATCGTGCCATTTCTGAGAATGATCAGCAGCTTCTTGGATTGCTTTCCTAGCATTAGTTGCACTCATTTGAGGTACAGCTCCCTTAGCATCCAAAATCTGTCTAGTTGGCACGTCCAGTCCTTGATAAAACAATATTATCTCCTGCATAGGGGTTAGATAGTGTTGAGGACATTTTATCAATAAATCTTTAAATCGTTCCCAAGCTTGATAAAGGGTTTCATCAGGCTCTTGCTTGAAACTATTGATAGCCTCCATCTTTTTAGCAGTCTTAGCAGGTGGACAATATCTCTTCAGGAATTTGCTCTTCAAACCATCCCATGTAGTGATTGAACTAGCAGGTTCATTCCTTAGCCACTTGTTAGCAGCTCCTTTTAGTGAGATTGGAAAGATTCTTAGCATGAGTTGATCGGTATTGACTCCTTCTGAAGTAAACAAATCTGCAATCTCCAGGACCTTTTCAACATGCTCATTAGCATCCTCTTGTTCCGTCCCACTGAAAGCATTTTCTCTGAGTTCTTTGAGAAACTGACCCTTCAACTCAAATTTTGACTTATCATCAAACTTAGGTCTAGCAACTCCTGAAGTGTAATCAGCACGGGTATTGTTCATGTATTCCTCCATAGTAGTGTTTTCGCCCATTGTTTCTGTTTCAACTTCCTCTTTTTCTTCAGAAAAGTAATCAAGCTCGAGTGAACTTGAAAGATCAAAGCTTCTTGTGTTGAAAAGCCTTTTAAGCGAATGCAGGGCTCGTTCAGGATCTTCGAAAGGTTGAATCAAGTTCTTCGTAGAACTCCTGGTCATGCACTTCCTGAAATCAACACAAAAATATCAGTAGGGTATGCTCGAGAAAGTAATATATCAGATAATTAATAACGAAAACGGAATACGAAAAATTAAAGTTAGTGATATCTGCAGACGATGCGCCGTATCCAAAGAGTTGGATACGCCGTATCTTAATACGTTAAAATTAAATCAGACTTTATTCAGAAAATAGATACGCCGCTTAGAATTTATGAATGCGCCGTATCGAATTAATTAATCAAAAATCAACTTATCTAATTAAAATTAAATGCGTCGTATTAACGAAAGTTAATGCGCCGTATTTTCGTTACGTTTAAAAATAAAAGATTTTTGATTCAGAAAGATGCGCCGTATCGACAGAGATCGATACGCCGTATCTGTTTAATAATTCGCAAACTGTTTTTAATTAAAATAATAGATACGCCGTATCTGCTAAAGCAGATGCGTCGTATGGCGTTAACGTTTAGAAAAAAAAATTTATCAAAAATAGATACGCCGTATCTGCAAAAGCAGATGCGTCGTATTACTTTATCGCTTAGAAAAATTTTCTTATTAAAAACAGATACGCCGTATCTTGGGGAAAAGATGCGTCGTATCGAATTAATTAAACGCGTCGTATTAAAAAAATTTAAACGCAATACGCCGTATCTGAGAGATCAGATGCGCCGTATCGTTTGATTTAGCACAGTACAACGATAGCAGAACAGAAAAATACGAAAAATAAAAACAAAAAAACACACAACGAAAATAAAACACACAAAAATAAAAATAAAAGCAATCAATTAACACACAATACAACAAATATGCAAAATAGTACAACGATGCAATTAATCTAATAAAAAGAAAAACCTAATTAAAATACTAATCAAATTAACAGATAATAACAATTCACTCCCCGGCAGCGGCGCCAAAAACTTGATGCGTGCGGTGTCGTAGTATAGTTTTAACAGTTTTAATGCCTACTCAAGTTTTAAATTTATATTTAGCCGACTTATCAATAACACACACACTTAACGAGCAGTGTACCCGGTCAGTATGAATATAATGGTAAGTAGAGTGTCGATCACTAGGAGTGGAACGTATTATCTCGTTATTCTAATCAGTATTTTAATATCCTAACGCAAGGGGGTTTCAGCCTGAGAGACTGGCACGATTTGTTTGCAATTAAATAATAAAATAAACCAATAGGCACGAATCAGCAAGTAGCACACACGTACACAGATAGATACTTGAGACAATAAGAGGGCTGTCCTTATGATTAAGTAGATTGTCACTTGTTTTATTGATAGCTTTATATGAAGTGTATGTAGTTAACCCTTTCTCGTTGGTCCTAATCTTATCGGCGAGTAAACCCTTAATGATTACTTATGTCTAAAAGTTATTCCTAAGTGATCAATTTAGTAATAACCGTGGGAGCCACATTATGTCCCGCAGTCAAATGCCCGCAAGCCACTAATAAACACAGAGGTTATCAATGCACTAATAAGTAGTAACCAAAGACATCAACATATAAACTTTAATTGATGGGAAAGCAAGTATTAAAGGGAGTGCAATCTTTCATTGTCACATTACACAAGCCACCAATCCTGATGAATTAAAGTTTTCTAACACAATAAAACAAAACTACTTAATGAATTAAACACATGCAGCACCTTCTTACAGCTCTTGTATCTTTGATTTGGGTGTGTCTTGTTCTGCCTCCTTGACTGAATTCGTCCTTTTGTTCCTCTGTTCGAACTTAGGTTATATTCTCCGGAACTTGTAATTCGTCTGGTCTACGGGGTATTTATAGTTTCTGTCTGAGGGAAGATGCGGCGCATCTACTAAGTAGATGCGGCGCATGTACTTAACTTCGCGTGGGGTCCAAGATTATAATATTCAGGAATATTCGTACACCGCCAGAAGATGCGGCGTAACTCCATGATTAGATGCGGCGCATGTCCTCTTGTATCTTGGATCGTATCTGGTGATATCTTGATAGAGATGCGGCGCATGTCGAGAGTGAGATGCGGCGCATCTGGAGCAGAATTGACTTGATCTTGTCCATGTCAGTAGACTTTCACTTTATGCACGTTTTGCTCCATTATTAGTCCAAAATCGCTAAGTTTCACCAAATGCTTGTTTTTACCTGAGAATTACAAAAGTAAACGATTAAGTATCAATCCTCATACATAATATAGTAAAACAAGTCAAATTAATAGGATAAATGATAGTAATAAAATGTACTTATTTGAGTTCATCAACTAGCATATAAAGATTATCATGTAGTTTCCTAAGATAATCATAAGCATGCAATTATAAGAGACAAAATAAGCTATCATCCAAATATCACATAAATTATTTATGCAAAGAGATAGTTAAGCATGCAAGAAAACAATTAGCATTGATTCATAGATAAATCCTATTAAGAGATGTAAATCTCTTCAATACTACTTATGACTTGAGCATTCCCCCATTCTTGGCACACTCTTGTCTTGAGCATGTGTGTCATTGTCATGATTAGGATCATCAAAGGGTGCATAATGGGTTGAGGATTCGGAAATGAGGATTGATGAGACATGTGACTCGGTTATGGGTTTCATGATGGGTTTGACAAGTGAGTATTGAGGGCCGTTGAGGTAAGGGTGTAGGTTCATGAAATGGTGATAGAGACGGGTTAGGAACATCCCATAGGGTATCAATTTATTCTTGTTACCCTTGAGATGAACAATTCGCTTAGCGAAGAAGTAAGCGAGATTGTATGGTTGTTGGGTTAGGAGACAGTAAATCATATGAGCACAACACGCCGGGAGTTGCTCACGATTTCCTGTGAGACTTAGAACATTTTCTCGCAGGATGACTGCCCAAGAAAGTAGTTCATGGCGAACCTCTTCCAAACGAATTTTCGTTGGATTAGGGTAAGAGGGGTACTTATAAGTACGGATGAGTTTGGTTAGTTCGGTTGGAGAGGGTATGTACGAACAGTATGGACTATTCTCCTCACGATAGTGAAAGAGAGACTCAAGACACCAATCTTCAGTATAGGCACATTGCCCATGATTGGGTATTCGGAGGATTTGAGCAAATTGCTCAAGAGTTAGGACGAATTTGAAATTTTGGAACCAAAACCAAAGTGACAAAGATTGATCCTCGTTACGTACGAGTTCAACTTGTCGAAAGAATTCCAACACAAAACGAGGACAAATGTACTCGTTGATGTGGAGTAAACAATCGAATTCTATAGCTCTAAAGGAAGTGTTGATGTCCCGATGGTAAATTAGGGATGGATCAACGACACGGCCTTCATGAAACCGACGGGTTTCAAGATTGACATAGGCACGAATATGGTTGCCGGGTGTTGTGGGTTCACGTGAGATTTCGGGTGTGTAGGTATTGGTTAGGAGATGATCAAAATCATATTCATAAGACATTTTTGTTTCCTATATAAAAAGAAAATTTTAGGAAAAATTAGAGCAAAGAATAGTTGCATTAAACACATGCCTAGTTTGTGCCTATATGCGAACTATGTGGAGGTGCGGTAATCTCGACTCGAAATAAAATAATGAGATTACCCAAATACTCCTAATTTTACTTTTGCTCAAACGAATATGTCGAAAAATACATATTGATTATGTAATTAGGTCAGTATTCGTGAGATCATGTATGCATGAAAATGTGTGTTTAGTTTGCATCAACAATGCACGAAAAGTATTTCATGGTCCTAATTTCGTGAAATTTTGAAAATGCTAGAGTTGGGGTGTTTGGTGACTTCAATGTTTTTGACACCAAAGATTTTCAAAAGTCTTAGTGTTGATGACTTTAATTTGAAAGTTTATTAAAAAATTGAAAACCCCCTATTCATTTTTCATCAATGAACAAACCCTAGACTCAAAATTAAAGAAAATTAGAGTAAGATAACTTACACTTTATGTTGAAAGGGTAGAGATGATTGATAATCTTGAAAATCAATGCCTTGAATATGATCTTGAGGTGTGTAATTGAGTTTTGGGTTGTGAGGTAGGGTTATGACAGCAGTTGCTGAGGTTGTGAGGGTTTGGAATGAGTAATGTGGGAAAGGGGACTGAAATACGGAATGTTCCAGATGCACAGTTCCACGGTACCGTTAATTTTAACGGTGCCGTGCCACATTTAGTGGAGCCGTGATCTGGTGGGACTGTTTTCTGTCCCATTTTGATGTTTGACGAATAAGTCTCGCTGTTTTAGTGAGACTCTTTGACACGAGGAAAGAATTTATACCTAATAAATTCTTTTGACTAGGGAAACCTAAACTAGACCTAACGAAACTCACGAGATGACTTCAAGAGTCATGGGATTTATGGAATATGTTCCATCATTCCTAGACCTAGACGGAGGTAGTTAAAGGAGTCTCGTTTGAGGGGTTTGTTTAAGATGTCTGCGATATTGTCCTGAGAAGGAACTTTCTCAATAGAAATATTTCCTTTCTGAACTTATCGCGAAGGAAGTGGTGGCGAATTTCGATATGTTTAGTACGGGAGTGTTGAACGGGGTTCTTGCTCAAGTCAATAGCACCTTTATTATCACACATAATGGGGATGTCATCTAGATGGATGTCATAGTCTATAAGAGCTTGTTTCATCCATAGTGCTTGTTGACATGCCTTTCCGGCGCTTACGTACTCGGCTTCGGTCGTGGAGATAGCAAGAGCCGTTTGTTTCTTGGAGAACCAAGAAGTTATGCAACAACCCATGAAGGTACAAACGCCACTCGTACTTTTTCGATCCACATAATCTCCCGCATGATCAGAGTCGGCATAGACAATAGTTTCTACACCGGTCCCCTTGGGATAAAATAATCCCAAGTGTATAGTGCCTTTAATGTATCGGAAGATACGCTTAACCGCTTCAAGATGAGAGGTTTTAGGATCCTCTTGGAAGCAAGCACAAAGGCAGACACTAAACATGATGTCGGGCCTACTTGCCGTGAGGTATAGTAAACTTCCTATCATACCTCTATACTTAGTGCTATCCACGGACTCACCTTCTTCATCTTTCGTGAGTTTTATTTCCGTGGACATGGGAGTTTTCATGGGCTTAGACTCTTCTAAACTAAACTTTTTAAGCATCTCTTTACTATACTTAGCTTGATTAAAGAAGATACCATCTTCCATTTGTTTAATTTGTAAACCAAGGAAGAAATTTAATTCACCCATCATGCTCATCTCAAACTCGTCATGCATGATCTTAGAGAAGTCATTGCACATCTCTGGACAAGTTGATCCAAATATAATGTCGTCGACATATATTTGAACAATGATGAGATGTGAATCTCTTTTCTTTGTGAAGAGTGTGTTATCAACCTTTCCCATGGTGTATTCATGTTCAATCAAGAAAGCTTTCAGTCTATCATACCAAGCTTTAGGAGCTTGCTTAAGACCATAGAGTGCTTTCTTGAGCTTGTAAACATGATTAGGATATTCAAAATCAACGAATCCCGGAGGTTGTGCAACATACACCTCCTCTTTGATATAACCATTAAGGAACGCACTCTTCACGTCCATTTGGTATAGTTTAAAATCTAAGGCACAAGCATAGGCAATGAGTATTCTAATTGATTCTAATCTAGCTACGGGTGCATAGGTTTCATCATAATCTATTCCCTCTTGTTGGTTATAGCCTTGTGCTACCAACCTTGCCTTATTCCTAACTACGACGCCATTTTCGTCGAGTTTATTCCTAAACACCCACTTAGTTCCTATGATTGTTTGATTTTTAGGAAGAGATACTAAATCCCAAACTTGGTTTGCGGTGAATTGATTAAGTTCTTCTTGCATGGCAAGTATTCAACTTTCATCCTTAATCGCTTCACCTACATTCTTAGGTTTTACGGTTGATATGAAACAAAAGAAATTACTTTTGTTTTGTGCTTGTGACCTAAGGGTTCTTTGGTTTAGATTACCTATGACATTTTCAATAGGATGGTTTTTGGATTCCTTAATGTTGACAATTTCGTCAACTTCAACCATTTCATCCTCAATGTCATCTTCTAAGGTTTTCTTGCCATTAACCTTAATGGATTCGTCCTCATCCAAGTCATCATCCACCAAGGGTGATGTCTTAGTTTGTGGAGGACTTTCATCGAATGTCACGTTGAGTGATTCTTCGACTTTCATAGTTTCTCTATTTAGGACAATATAGGCTTTACTATTTTGGGAGTAACCTAGGAAGACACCTTCGTAAGACTTTGGGTCAAACTTGGTGAGGTAATCTTTAGTGTTTAGTATGAAGCACTTGCTTCCAAACACTCTAAAGTAATCAAGAGTAGGTTTTCTACCTTTCATGATTTCATATAGGGTTTTTCCTAAGATAGGTCTAATTAGAATCCTATTAAGAATATAAGTTGAGGTGTCCACCGCATTACACCAAAACTTTTGCGGAATTGATTGCTCATTCAACATCCTTCTACTCATCTCTTGTAGAGTACGATTTTTCCGCTCTACTACCCCATTTGATTGTGGAGTGCGTGGAGCTGAGAAATTGTGAGTAATACCATTAGCATCACAATATACTCCAAATTGTACTTCATTATCAAATTCCCGACCATGATCCGTCCTAATAGAAACTATTGTACATCCTAGTTGGTTTTGGACTTTCTTAGTAAAGATTTCAAATTCCTCAAAAGCTTGTGTCTTATTCTTAAGAAATCTAGTCCAAGTATACCTAGAATAGTCATCAACTATTACTAAGGTGTAGTGATTTCCTCCGTAGCTCTGTACGGCGGATGGACCGAATAAGTCCATGTGAAGGAGTTCTAGGCATCTAGAGGTCGAGACCATATTCTTAGCTTTGTGACTAGAATGTGCTTGTTTTCCAACTTTACAAGCGTCACAAAAGTGTTTGTCAAACTTAATCTTAGGTAGATTTCTAACTAATTCCTTTGATGCCAATGATTGTATCAAGCGCATATTGGCATGACCTAATCTCCTATGCCATAGAGTAGAGTTATCATCTATGGTTGCTAAACATATCCTATCCTGAGGCTTATTTCCTATTTTCATAACAAATAAGCCATTTCTCCTAACTCCTTTGCCTATGGTTTTACCATCCTTAATGATCTCACTACCCTCTTCAGGGAATATAACTCTACACTTATTATCTACCATTTGACTAATGCTAAGCAAATTAAATCCTAAATTATCTACATGCTCAACATTTCTAATAGTGAGGGAGTTTTGAGTGATCGTACCTTTGCCTATAATGTTGCCCTTAAGTTTGCTACTGAAAATGACATTACCTCCGTTGTATGCCTTGTATGATGAGAATAGACTTCGGTTACCCGTTATGTGGTTGGTACATCCACTATCCTTGACCCATTCGTCAAGCTCCAAGTCAATTCCCAAGCATATCTCATTAGAAGCATGAGCCATTAGACATGTTTCGTCCTTGGGCTTCTTTTCTTCATCATCACCGTTATCACTCCAGGAGCCTCCTATGAAAGCTCGTTGGTTGTTGAATTTTGGTTGTTTGGGACACTCTCTTATAAGATGATTAGGATCTCCGCATCTAAAGAATTTCCTATCACTTGTCCCTTTCTTTTCAACATGGTTCTTTTGTGATGTCTTCTTCTCATCACGAGGTTTCCTAACGAACCTACCTCTTCTCCTAAAGAACTTTTTAAAGTCCCTAACCGCTAATGCATATTCCTCATCTTCACTATCGGAACTCGAGCATTCCTCATCACTAGACTCCTTCTTGGCTTTCAATGCTAGAGATCTAACTCTCTCGCTTTTGTCTTTGACTATATCGGAGTCTTTCTTAATTATCATCTCGTGAACTTTCAAGTTTCCTATAAGTTCATCGAGTGACAACATCGCCAAGTCCTTTGACTCTTCTATGGCGGTAACCTTTGCTCTCCATTTAGGATGTAGAGCCCTAAGAAACTTCCTAACATAATTCTTGCTAGAGTAACCTTCATCAAGAACTTTAAGACTAGTAATAATAGTATTGAATCTAGCAAAAGCATTATCTATTGACTCATCTTCTGTAATGGAAAATTGTTCATATTGTTGAACAAGAAGATCTATCTTGTTTTCTTTGACTTGGTTATTACCTTGGTGAGTGACTAACAAAGTTTTCCATATATCTTTTGCCGTATTACACATGAAAATTCTTTCAAATTCCTTTTTAGGCAAAGCATTATAAATCATCATTTTAGCCTCATTATTTTTAGCTAATTTCCTTTTAAGTTCATCACTTTGTTTATCATAAGAAACTATTTCATCCTTTTTAGTTTTCGGATTCTTTTGAATAGGTTGAAAGTCACCCTCGGTAATAACATGCCAAAGATCAATGTCTTTTGATTTCACATACGTTTCGAATCTTGTTTTCCAATAAATAAAACAATCGGTTTCGAAAAGTGGTGGTCTTTGCATAGATTGCCCTTCTAGATATTTGTCGGAATCCATTGATCGATTCAAGTTTTAAAATACAATATACTTTAAAATCTTGATTGACGTGGCTTCTGATACAAATTGTGGAAACTAGAAGGGGGGGTTGAATAGTTTACCGGTTTTAAGTTCTTTTAAAAATCTTGTTTTAAAAGTTAGCTTTTGGAAACTTTGATTCGAAGTCTATGTGTAATCAAACAACACCAATATGAACTACACACTAAACTAACTAATGCTAAATAATAAAAGTAAAGAGTAGAGTTGGAAAGATCAAACCGAGACAAAGGATTTATAGTGGTTCGGCTACGAAGCTCTTCTTCGCCCTACTCCACTCCCCGAGTACCACACTCGAGAGTTTCAAGCACTATGTCAACAACCTCCCTTCAGGCGGAGAAAACCGTACACGTCGCTTATCCTATTACCGACACTAAGCTAAATGTCAAGTGCTAATCTTAGCTAGCACCAATCTACCAAGGTCCACGTGACCAATCACACAAGCCCAATGGCTACAAGAGATCACCACGATCTCAACACGATCACTAAGATCAACTCACACTTCACTCTACTCAATCTACAACTCTTGTATCTTCTTGAATACTTGAGTTCTTCTCTTGCTAATGAAGAGGAATGATAACACCTTGTATCAACTTGGACACTTGGAATGATAACACCTTGTATCAACTTGGATACTTGTGTTCTTCTCTTGCTAGTGAAGAGGAATGAAGAGGATCACTTGGAGGATGATTGGATCACTCTTTGAACAAAAGAAAAACTAATCTAAATGACCTAAGAAAGAAAGTGTGAAGAGAGTATTCAACTCAGAAAGTTTTGTGTGTGAAAGGATGCCTAAAATCTGTGAAAGGGGTTGGTATTTATAGGCAAGAAAATTCTGAACGTTACAGAAAAAATAGTACGGATGGCTCCACTAAACATGCCACGGCTCCACTAAATTTAGTGGAACCGTGGAGCCGTCGTAGACTAGGACGCTCCAAATTTTGTCTTTTCTGGTGAAAACTTATTTGGGGAAGGTTGGAGCTGATTTTGGGGGGAAAAATATAATAGCTGTTGTGATTTTCAAACTTATTTTTCCATTAAAACATTTCTTAATAATTCAAAAATAATTTGTCATGTGTATTTTTGAAAAAATGTTTTGTCCCATTAAAAATGTAAACTCTCAAAACACAAATTCACTTCTTTGATCATTTGTCAAGTTGTAAATTTGTTCAAGAGTGATTTGCGTAGAAACAGAATCTTCCGATTAAAAACTTGTTTGCGTTAATTTTAACGTAACGTGATTTCACATTTTGTCATCCTCAAAACATGAAGTAATCGAAAGATATAAATAACGTTTTTAGAACATTATTTACATCAACAGTGTCTAAGGGTATTAATCATTTTAATTATAGGATCAGGTGCATTGGGTGGGTCAGGCATATTTTCAAATGTGCATTTCTGCCAACGGGGCTGAACATCGTCAAACACCTGTTCGCTTCTAAAATCATTATCATGATTTTCAACTTTTGGTGTTTGATAATCACATTCTTCAGGGAACAAAGAAATATTAAGATCGATATCAAGAGGCCTAGAAGAAGAAGATGGTTTTACCTCCAAAGTTTGCTCGATACGTTTGATGTATAGTGTCTGAACCATGGTATGCTTATGACATATTTCGTTAACAAAGAAGGCAACGTCGTCATCGTCACATACTTCAATTTTTTTGGATCCGGATATGTAGTGTAAACTGATGCCCTTATCTATGATATCGTATTTTGCCTTGACATACGTTACCAACTTGAGGTAATTAACGGCTACTGGAAGTAAAACTCCACGAATTGATTTTTGAAATTCCAATAAAACTTTCAATTTTGAGGAATTAGTTGAATTCATTTTATTTGGCGTGTGAAAATATCACAAGTTTTGGCTGATTTGTGGTGTGGGATTGTGCAGAACCCCAAGTACCAGTCGCTTAAAATTTTACGATCTGGTCGCTCAATTGAAAAGTCGCTTAAAAATTTCCCTCCAAACTTTCATTTCCCTCTCATTTGCACTCTATATTTCCCTCCAAAATTTATTTTCCCACTCATTTAGTATGTATATATGATTGTAAAAAAATTAGGCAAATAACTTAAAGAATGGCTTCATCTTCTTCCACTTCCAGATCAAATAAAAAGACCATCGAATACTACCTCAATGCTACACATTGCGAATGTCCAAAACCATTACCAGTCGTACTACAAACTGCTTAGACCCCGACAAATCCTGGTAGAAGATTCAAGGCTTGTCCCATTTATGTAAGATTATTATCCCGAAATTTTATTATACTTGTTTAAATTGTTATGTTGAATATGTGAATCTAAAACATAATTTGTTTAGGACAAGGACATGAAATGTAAATTTTATGGGTTCATAGACCTGGAGCTACCAATTGAATACTACAAAGATTTGTTTTACAAAGAACATGCGGAAAAGAAGCAGATATACAAGATGGTGGGAAAGACTATAGTTCCCAATGAAGGTATTGCACTTTCACAAAATGAGATGATGATGAAAATGTATGAGGAGTTGACTTTTATCAAGTCAAAAGTGAAAGTTCATGACAAAGTTGTATTTGTTTTATCTTTCGTTGTTCTATTCATTGCTTTTGTTATAGCAACAAGTGTTATGTACTGGGCTGTAATAAACTGGTAATAGCTGTTACCAGTTAATGTGTCGTTTTAATGCGCATCACATGCACTCACAGTTGTGGTGCTCTACATAGTTAAACAGTCGATCAATATATAGATACCTACAATCAATATATAAACACCTATAGAAACCTACAATAGTTAAACATACATCAGTTCAGACTAGACTACCATCTCAGACCAAGTTAGTTGTTGTAGTTACATGTTGTAGTTAACATTCCCATTTCCATAGAACACAAAACCAAAGTATAATCCCATGCCTCCTCTATATCAACACCCTTTTGTCAAGCTCCACACGAGCTTGGTCCAAATCGTTTCTCGGCTATCGCTTCTCACACACAAATTTCGTTCATCAACCATGAAGATTCCACCTCCAAAGATCCCTACAAACATCAGAGATCGCAACATTTTGTAACACTCCTAAAAGATCCTCTACATCCCCACATGCTCTCCCTCTAAGATCCCTAACCAAATCACATTCCCATTTCAAAACTCCATCCAACCATCTCCCCTTGTTGTAGTTACATGACTAAACCATCTCAGACCAAATTACATGTTGTCGTTACATTAGTTTAGAGTAAAAAAAAATTACAACCAACATATAAACCATAATATATTCAAAATCTGTATTCACAACCACCTTATACTTCCAAAAGTATTTTACTATGTGCTCTCGATAGGCTAACGCTACCTGAAAAGGATCATCAACCCTCATACTCAAGTTGTTAGCTAACCTATGCAAAAAAATGCACACCCAAACTCCACAGTCACCATATTCGTCAGCTTGTCTAGGGATATTATCTGCCACTCGAAAAGTTATCTTATAATTTGAAGCAGATATGGATTTGGCGTCGAAAACTTTACACGACTTTAGATACTTGGGGAGCATTTTCTCGAAAGTAGCCCTCATCTTCAGATTGTCCTTTCTGGTCTCTGGATCTGGCGTACCAAGTGAGTCGTAAATAGTTACGACTCCGGTACTAATTTCTAGTTATGCCAGAAACCAGTGGTCAGATGGAACGTTGACCGGAAAGTAGCCTTACATTTGAAAACAAGAATACTATGATTAAAAAAATGACAAATACTTAAAAGAACAAATGCAGTTTATGTACCCACCTTGTCAACACTAGTCCATGGCACAGGATACCGTTCTAGATTTGCATAATAGGCACGCATTCCTCCCTGGAGAAGAGTAGTCGTGAAGAACGAACCCGCCATAGCCCAATCAGCATTAGCTGGTCTGAAGTGCCACATTAGATCAACCCAAATATCCAAATGCTGTAAGGTTTATATAAAAACCATACTGTTAAACTATTAAAATATAAAGCCATTGTATTATGTAAACTAATTAAATATTTAATAAAACACAGACACCAACTGATTAATTTAGTACCTCATCCCCAAGCCATCCTATTTTGTGACCTCTTCCATATCCCAACAAAGCTCTCCAAAATTGGGACGAACAACAATGTCAAATTTACCCCAAGGAAATGTATGAGCTGTCTTTCTTCCTTTTTCCAGAAAAAGCCGCATACATTCTGGCTTAATTACGTTGTTGGGTGCCTTGTTGTTACTAAGGAAACCAGCAGGACGTGACAAATTCTGAAAAAAAAATTAAAATAAAACATATTAATGCATCGTCTAGTACCTTTGATTACCAGGATCCTATATGACCAATTGAGTTAAGTTGTAGTATACCTCTACCCAAGGTTTCAACTGATTGACAGGGGGGAAACTAATTACTTTATTCATTATTTTGGAACGCCTTTTTGGGCACTGGTGGAGTTGTAGGTGGTAGGTTCACATAGGAGTCCTTCAAAGACTTACCAACCTCTTTCATCCTCTTTTGTTAAACGTCTTGTTTCAACTCAATAGTCTTCTTTTTTGTCACATTCGGCCTACCGCGTTTATTTTTTTGTTGTCCATCATAGGGTGACTGTAGAGCCTTACCCAAGTTCCTTTTCCTTTTAAGACGCGTGAAAATTTCATGTACGCAAAGTTCAGCATTGATATTAACATCGTTATTGACCTTTGATATTTGTAATAACAATGATACTACTGTTAGTGTATTTCATACTACTGCTGGAGATGGTGAGAAGGTGAAGTAAATACACTAAGTGGATACTACTGCTAAGTAGATGCTACTGCTGGTAACAATGATACTACTGTTAGTATATTTCATACTACTGCTGGAGATGCTGAGAAGATGAAGTAAATATACTAAGTCATATATTTAAAGTACCTCAGGAACTTTCGTATCCGTTACTTTCTCACCAGCAGCAATGTTTTCTTCATTATCTAACGACGCCTCTCCTAAGTTATCAGAATCATTACCACTGGTGTCACCAACATGGCCATCAGCCTTGTTGGTGACAACATCCTTGTATTCACCAGCCTTCGTCTCTTCCATAACTAAGACAGCCTCGCTTACTTTCTCAACATCGTGATCATATGTATCAGTAACAAGGCCATCCGCAATGTTCTCTTCATTATCCAACACATAGTCGCTTACTTTCCCACCATCGTGAGCTTCTCTATCTACATGCCCACCTCATTCTTATCATCCATTTCTAACACAGTCTCGCTTACTTTTTCACCTTCAAGCTCATGATTATCAGAAACATGCCCGTCCGCAATGTTGTCTTCAATATGAAACGCCGCATTTCCCACTTGGTCACAATTATTATCATATTTGTCAAAAGCATGCCCATCAGCCTTGCTCTCTTCAACGGCAGACACCGACTCTCCTAATTCATTTGGACCTTTTGATTTTTCTTCTAAACCCATTGATTCAGCAGCCGCTTCTATCGTATTAGCAGAATGACAATCAACTTTCTGTGTACTTAGTAGTGGGTCAACTGTATCATCGAAATCATCAGGAAAGTGATGGCACTGTAAGTTTACATGAAAACACAAGTATAATAAGAAAGTGAATGTAGCAAACAACTATAACATGTGGATTTTTTATAAATTGCATACTTACATCAACAGCCATTTGAGAAAAATGCTCATTTAAATTAGGTAAATGGATATCACTAGAATTATCAACTTGCATGTGATCAACTACCGGGTAATCTCCAATTGGAAAATAATTGTCAAGTTGTGACATGGAGGATGGATACGCGGCAGCGTCAAGATAATTAAGCTTCCTATGTTCGTCATTCTTTTGAGCAGCAGATATTGATGTCTCGCATATTACCTTTTTAACATCGTATTTGCCGTCGAAATGAGTACGAATAGGGCTTTCGTTCTGAATTTCATTCTCAAAGGGGCTTGAAGTCTGAATTTGAAAATATACAAAAAAAGTAATTATAATAAAAGAAGGATACCTAACGGATTAAAAATTTACTTAAAGGATATTACCTTGGCATCTTTGGAAGCTAAATCTTCATCCACTTGAAGTTGTACCTCTGAATTGTCATGAATAGGACTTGAAGTCTGAAATTCAAAATATAATATGAATTTACTATCAAAAAAAGAAAGATAGATATATGTGACAAATTGAAAATATCTTCTTACATTTGCAACTTTGGAAACAAAGTGATCACCAACATTTGCCCTTACTTCAGACGTTTCATGAATAGATGTTGAAGCCTGTTTCAATAAATATATATATTTTCTTCATATTTTTTGTGAAAAAATAAAATAAATATGGTATCCTCAAAGTAATTTTGTTGATAAAAAAATAAATATAGACAGCTCACCCCTTTATGTTGTATGTTCAGAGCTTTCTCAACAATCGCACGTCTTTTTTGAACATCATTAAGCACGTTAACTTAAAGCACCTTAACTAGTGCCTTCAAGGCCGCAACCTCAGCAGCTATGGTACGTCCTTTGGAGTTTTCTTCTAATCCAGCTGATTGCACCTCTCGCTCTTGTTCATCTACATGTATCTCTCCATCATCTACACCAACATTTGCCTACAAAACAATGAAAATTGCTATCAAAATAAGTTTGAAGTACGGTCATAGACCCCAAGTGGTACAAAACCTTCTAGTTATACAGTATATAGTTAAACCTTTTGTCAACTACCTGCATTTATTAGGACTTTAATGCTCAAATGGCATATATGGTTGTCTATATAGGTTAACCAATTTAACTATAGTTGTTTATTTAGGTATCAAGTATAGATTTCTTGAAATGCCATATTTCTACCCGTATTTATTATGATTTCTACAAATGTGGAACAATAATTTATGTCTCAATGTTTAAAGGGTTTATGATATTTTTTTTTTTTTTTTGAAAATTGACAATTTACCTCAACGGCATCATCTGCAGCGTCTTCTTGGCTTTGAATAAGATTGTGCTCAACAAAATACTCATTACTACGTACAAACTATGCTTGAAATCTTTCTTCACTAGTTGGAACAAGTTTCAATATTGGATTCGAACCCTAGGTAACAAATTATAGTAATGTCATATTTCACTAATAACAAAAAACAATGGAAATGCTTACCGAACCACAAAGTAGATCATGATCACGTTTTCGGAACGTTTTACCCTTTGACCATGAAAGACCACGTGGGATCTTACTCGAGTCTTTGTTCCACCATGAGCTGCTATTGGGATAACTCTCAAGAATCCAAATCTAACATGAAAACAATACAACTAATGTTACTCTTTTTTTTTAACGGTTAACTTCATTAAGACGGGCGCGTCCTTAAAACAAGGACCGCCAAAAACCAAACCGTTACATCATATACATAGGAAATACATACCAATCATTCCACTGAATTGTTTTAAATCTAGACCGACTACGTAACCACAAAAATGAGAGAGACTTAATCATCACAATAATCTCATGGACTTTAGGAATGACCCCTTAAAAAACCTTAGCATTTCGCGCTTTCCAAATAGCCCAACATGTAGTCATAATGATGCCTCGAACTATCTTCTTTGCCCATTTCGAACTGCCAACCGAGTCTGGAATGAGAAGTAAGTCTTTAACATCAAAAGCTATAATGGGATCCAAATGGCACCACCATTCAACAAAAGACCATACGATGACAGCGATACCGCACCCTGTAAACGTATGCATGGAGCTTTCGTCTCCCGTGTTGCAAAGAACACAAGAAACGTCTTGTATGTTAACACCTCTTCGAACCAAAGCAAGGCGAGTAGGAACCCGATCCATCTCCGCTCTCCACATATGCAAGTTAACCTTTAATGGAACCCATAATTCCCACCTCATACAAAAATCCCGATGTGTGTCCCTATCCTTTCGAATAGTTTTTTTTCATATTAGCAACTGTGAATTCTTCCCCGTCTCCAATACCCCATCTCCATTTATCTTTTTGATTCGAGAGAGACTGACTACCCACCAACTCTAAGAGATCTCGCAATTCCGATAACTCTTCAACCGATCTAGGTCCTCTACGCCAACTGTGAACAAGGGAACAATTGACATTTTCAATCTTTATTCGGTCACCAACTTTACACCTTTTGGTCTTCTCCAATTCAAATAATTTGGGCCATCTAACTTTAAGTATAGTATCACCTAGCCACAAATCATACCAGAACGTGATATCCAAACCTCTCCCAACCTTGCCTCTGACATAGTTATCCATCGCTTTACCTGTCCCAACCTGTCCGAACTAATGTTACTCTTAGTACACGAAAACACAACAATAATTACAAAAAGTTTTTTTTTTGCCAAAATCAAACCTTAAAAGCCCAAATAAAACCAGACATAGTATATGTAGGAGGTTTAGTTAGGCTTAACTTCTGATTCTTCTTGTAGTAAGCTTCACAACACCTAGGAACTACATTTGCTAAATAGATGTATAAACGTCTCCACAAGAACTCCCCCCATGGATAGGCATTCCAAGTAGAAAAATTCTCAACCAGTTGGAAAAAATGATTAGGAACAACGTACCAAGATCCACGAGCATTGAATATGACCTCGGCCACTATCAACAGGCAAACTCTAACCGTATACTCATTTGATAGTGCATAAAATTGTTTATCGTTTTCCAAAATTGCTAAAAGCTCACTACCATTCACAGTGAACTTTCTATCAAGTTTTTTTTCAGGAAAGAGTCACAAACCTAACGGGGTATTATCAACTTCTGCAAGGTCAAGCAAAGGACCAAAAACTAAACTAGTAATCAATAGAAACTCCCAACGACCAAATTGTAAAACATTGTCCCCAATTCTGTAGGAAATAGGGGGGAAATGATCAAGCAATTTTGTAATATATACCTGGTTCTGTAAAACAAAGTTTAGCAAATGGTTATCATTTGCATGACAAGGGGGTATAGCTAACCATGGACAGAAAACACTTTCTCAGAACAGGTTAATTCTAGATTGATTCTTTGCCAACTTACCTTTAATCGTTTCTAGATAATGTACATGCCAACGAACAGTGATCTTTGCATCAAAGTATACATTTTCCATGTGGTTCTTCAATAATTAATAATGGCTGCGTCTAGGGTTAGGGGTTATTGAAATTGATACCTTTATTGAAATTGGAATACAGAATTTGGGGTTACGGTTTATACTTTGATATTGATTTTATTTTTGGGTTTGATTTACAGTAGGTGTTTCTGGGGAATTTGACTGTGTGTGTGTGGGGGGGGGGGGGGGGTGGGGGGGTTAATGGGAGGGTGTTTTAAAAAAGAAAGTCGATTAAAGAAAATAAAAGTCGCTTAAATGATTTTTCACGTCGCTAAAGATTTTGAATAAAGATTTCGGTTGAGTGTATTTTGTGTGTCTCTAATTGCTAGAGTAACCCTAAATCGAAAGAGTAAGAGAAAGAAGTTTTAATGAAGTGTGTTTGATACACTTCTTTGTATTATATTTTGAATTAAAAGTATAAAAAATATTAAAAGTATAAAAGTTGGAAAGTACAAAGTTATCTGGCAAAAGTACAAAAAGTTGGTAGGTAAAAAAAGTCGCTCAAAGTACAAGTGTCAGTCACTTAAATAAAAAAAATAAAAATAAAAATAAAAAAAAAATAAAAAGTCGCTCAAGGTGTGGAAGGAGCAAAACGAATAAAATAACATTTTTCGAAGTTTGACTTTTTGGCTGGAAAAAGAAAAAATCGAAGGTCGCTTAATTCACGAAAAGCCGCTTAAAAAAGTCGCTTGAAAAGTACACAGCCACATGTCACTCCCACATTTAAGCGACTTTTGGTTAGGGCCATTTTTGGAAAGCGACTTTTTTTTGTCCTCAAAAGCTCAACACTTCTAGGCTTCTAGCGACTGGGCTATTTGTGGAATTGCCCCAAAAATTAACTACTATATACTGTTAAGAGTCAATAAACGATTGAAGTATATATATATATATATATATATATATATATATATATATATATATATATATATATATATATATATATATATATATATATATATATATATATATAGTAACTTTATTTTCAGAACCCTGTTAAGTGCGAGAACTGCGAGAACTCCCTTTGGACCGTTGGATAATTTAATCGATGGATGAGATTATATGTGCCATTAATGTCATTAATAAAAAGAATAGGAAAACTTTTGTAAATGACTTAAATGGCTGAAGGGTATTATAGTCACATCCTAAAAAAATGCCAGCATAAATTTTGGATCACATCTCTCTCTCTAACCTAGAAACCACCACCCTCCTCTCCCATTCCCAATCACCACAAAAACCAGTTACACATAAACCCTAAAAAAACCATGACGCCTTCTCTCCCATTCTCCTAGCCGCCAAAAAATCGCCACCTAAAGCCGTCGCTCATGGTGGATCCGGACACCACCTATACCATAGCCGACACCACCGAAACAAATACAGTCGTCGACATCTTACAGTCAACAACTTCAGCCGTCGTCGTCCATCTTTTATCCTTTAGATATGTGTTTCGAAAGCAACAAACAGGAGATCTGATAGTTCTAGTTTTTGATATATATATTTTCTTATAATTTTTACAGATCTGGTCTGGATCTTTAGTAGTAATTCACGATGTTCGATCTGTTTAGTATCCCATGGTTCTGTCATTGGTTGGTTATAAATCACAGGTTTGTGAATTGATTCATTTTGGATCACTGTGATGTTTGAAATAGTTTAAAACAAATTTGCGTATTTAGAAGTTGTCATTTGAAACAGTAATGGTTTACAAGTGTATTTAGAAGTGTATTTTGTTTATTAAATGGGAAAATAATAGTATTAAGGAACGGTGCATACGTGTTTAAGGAATGGTGCATACATGTTTATGGCTGGTAAAAATCAATTAAAATGGTGCATATGTGTTTTTAGATCTATTGCTTCATTTATTTACTTATTGATGATTCACTTAAAATGTGCAGCACCACTTCTTCCTCGGTGAGGACATATATTTTTTTTGCACATACATACATACATGTATTGTTACACTAGTGTGTGTTTGGAGAAGATTAAAAAAATGAGAAGAAAGGTTTGTGTGGTGTTCAGTTCTTGTAAAAAAAAAAGTATTGGGTGGAATGGGAAAAGGAAATATCCATACGGTTAATTTTTTATGTACTGGGTGGAATGGTTTATTTTATTTTTTTGAGCGCTTTTGCAAAGAACCTAGGAAGTGAAAACAATTATGATAGAATATTATAAGGATTGTTATATTAGTTGATCCATGTGTGCAGGTAGGAAGTTTCAAGGGACGAGTGACCTCATCCGGGACAAATTTTTGTATCAAGCTGTGGAACAAATTTGTGTATCAAGCTGTGGAAGGTTTTAAATTCTCTTCATTTTTCATGTCTTTTGTTCCTGGTGTTTGTTGTTAGTATCGTGGGTGTTTGTCACAATTGTCACAATCTATAAAGGATCAGCTGAGGAGACTAAGAGGTGATGCCAATAAAGGTTATGTTAGCTTTTTTTTTTTAAAAACATATATGTTTTGTGTAAAAAAACATATATGTTTTGTGTTTGGATTATAAAACATATATGTTTTGTGTAAAAAAAAATTTGTTGGGAAATATTTGTTGGGATTAGTATAAAAAAAACATATATGTTTTGTGTAAAAAAACATATATGTTTTGTGTTTGGATTATAAAACATATATGTTTTGCAAAGATAACACATATTTGTTGGGATTAGTATAAAAAAAACGTATATGTTTTGTGTTTGGATGATAAAACATATATGTTTTGCAAAGATAAAACATATATGTTTTGCAAAGATACATATATGTTTACGTATAAAACATATATGTTTTGTGTTTTGGATTATAAAACATATATGTTTTGTGTTTATTATTAAAAAAACATGTTTAGGTCATTAGTTTAATATACACAAGATTGTGCATATGTGTTATGCTAGTTGTTGTGATTAATTTTCGTTTCTTATTTGTTTGTGGTTTAATTGTTTTCGTGCATGTTTGTTTCAGATTGATTGATGAAGATGATGATATCATTTAAGACTGGGAAGTGGATGAACACGAATATACATGAAGATAATTTGCGACTTTTGGAGATATAGGATTATTGCATGTGTTTTTGTACTTGTAATCAAGTGAAATGTAACATATAAATTAATGAATATTGTTTTTTATTTTATAAATGTTTATTTAATTCGTGCATCAAACTTTCAAAAATAATAATGGTTAGGCAAAAATATCAAGAGGTTGATAAAAAAAAAGTGTAAACAATTACATACTAGAAACATATTTAAAAAACATACATGCACCTCATCTTTTATAAGAAAAAACATATATGCACCTGTAATATCTGGAACCATGCTAGCCTAAAAAAAAAAAAAAAAATACAAAAATTTTGGAATATTTAAAAATCCGGATTTATTAAAAAAATTCAAATACAATATAAAAATTGTATTTTACTATAATACCCTTTTGAATTAATAATAATTTTTAATATTTAAAAATATTTCATTGGTTTAGAAGAGTTCTCGCAGTTCCCGCACTTAAGAGGGTTCTGAAAATAAAGCCCCCCTATATATATATATATACATATATATATATATATATATATATATAGGGTAAAGTTAAAATAAAAAGACAAATATCCGTACACTACGTAAAAATATTTTTTTTTAAAGTTCGCGAAAAAATCCAAAAAAATTCCACGAGATCGGGTATGTTGGTGCATAAAACTTTTGTGAAAGAAGTTTTTATGATTTTGAGATTTTATACGTTTTATTTAATGCACAAAAAACGAATTTTGATGCGCAAAAAATTTTTGATGCACAAAATTTTCAACGTGTTTTAGTTAGATGCGCAAGGTTATTTTGATTAAAAAAGTCAAAAGAACTTGGGAGCAAAAACGAATTTTTGATGCACAAAAACGCGATTTAATGCACAAATGTATTTTTCATAATTTTTTTCCGAAAAAATATCCACTTTTAGAAAAACTTTCTTCACAACATTTTCATGCACCAACATACCTGATCTTGTGGAATGTTTTTGGAATTTTTGGAGAAAATTTTTGAAAAAAAAATCTTTTTACGTAATGTACGGATATTTGTCTTTTTACTTGATCTTTATCCTATATATATATATATATATATATATATATATATATATAGAGGTAGTGTGTTTGGGTTTGGTTTTTCTTTTATTAGGAAATTGTTAACTTCTTTCCTAAGTTTATATTTTATATAAAAAAAGGTTAAGTATGTTTAATTTTGGGTTATGGTACAGAAAATTTACTAAAGTTTACAAAAAAATTGTCCTAAGGTAATATACTTTCATTTTGTTCATCTAGATTACCCATGTAAACGGGTTTGTTAATTTGGTCATTATACATTTAAAATGGCGACACTAAGGTTATTTAGAGGAAGGGTTGCCAGCTATTAGCCCGTTACCCATGCCACTTGGGTCTGACAAAAATTCCACCTCAGTTTTCCACTCTCTTTTTTGTATTTAACCCTTTTTCTAATCACTTTTTTATATAACCCTTTTTCCAAAACAATCCCCCAAATCAAATCTAGTGTTTGACAAACCCCTCTTCCACAATGAACGTACTATGTGGCTTTGGTGAAGTTGCAAGGCAGCGAACATCTTCGACACAACATAACCTTGCAAGAAGGTTTCTTGGTTGCCCCAATTACATGGATCCAACAACAAATTGAAACTTTTTTCAATGGATTGATGTCCCGTTACCAAATCATTTGTATTTTTGAATGTGATTAATACACAACGAGCTTGTTCAAGCAAACAATCAACTGTCTCGATCTACCTTCTACAATCGGATGTTAATTGTTAGCATGTTGGTCATTAGGTTTCTTTAAGTTTCTTTAGGTTTGTGAAGCTAGTTATGGCAAGTTAGGTGTAAGCTTCTTTTGGTTTTTATGGTAGTTTGGTAAGCTGTGGTATGATGTTGTAAGGTTCTTTTGGTTTGTGGTATGATGTATGTACACTAGTACAGATTTGGCCTACGGTCACACCAAAAAATGTGTGACTATATGCATATAGTCACACATGTTTTTTTGGTGTGTGTGTAACAAAAAGTCACGCCACTATAGGGTCTATATGGTCACATTGTTTAGTTTGTGACCGTTTTCATTGAAAAAGAGTGACCAAAACCCAAATATGTGTGGCCAATTAGGCACAAGTTTTGTTGGATTTATCAGTATGTGTGACTATTTCCCATCCCATGGCCACATGAATATATAATAAATGTGATGATTGTGATGATTTAGTCACACAACGTGTGTTGTTTTTTTCGAGTTAGTCACATACAATTTAAAAAATAGTGGCCAAAAGTGTGAATAAGTGTGACCATATGCTGTTTAAAGTGAAGAAATGTGTATTTTGTGTGACTATTGTTCATCCAATGGTCACTTGAATTTTATGTTTATGTGGCCTTTTGTAATATTTAGTCACACAAAACATGTTTGTTTTGGGTATTTAGTCACATACAATTAAGCAAAAAGTGTCAATAAGTGTGACCATATGTTGTTTAAAGTGAAAGAAATGTGTATTTTGTGGCCTTTTGTAATATTTAGTCACACAAAGCATGTTTGTTTTGGGTATTTAGTCACATACAATTAAGCATAAAGTGACCAAAAGTGTTAATAAGTGTGACCATATGTTGTTTAAAGTGAAGAAATTTGTATTTTGTGTGACTATTGATCATCCAATTGCCACATGAATTTTTGTGTGTGTGACCTTTTGTAGTATTTAGTCACACAACAAATTAAAAAAACAGTGACCAAAAGTGTTATTAATTGTAACTATATACATCTTTTAGTCACATTTAATAAATCAATATATATCAAAACAAATTCAAATTTATATCAAAACAACTTCAAATACAATACTATATAATAGCACTACTAACTGTATGAACCAACAGTACTAACTTATAACTAACAGAACTAATACACCTGCTCATACTATAATATCTAGCAGTATTAAAAATACACTAGCTCGTGTCTGTTGTTTCTTGCCTAGAATAATTTCAAAACTTCACTATCCGAAGACTCGATCAGGATTCTCTTGGACTTCTGCCTATATATTCCAAATGTATTCAAATGCCCATTACTGCATGATAATTCCAGTGAACTCTCAAACTCTCGATCAGGATTCTCGTGTCTGTTGTTTCTCGCCCACCAACTGGTGATAATTCCAGTGAACCAAAATCTGCATTTTCAATAATAAATGTTCAAATTTTCTTTTGATAAAACTAAAACAAGATAAACATTTAGGACTATAAAAAGGAGGGAGTTACCTCACTCTTGAGAGCAAGAGCAGCAGTTCCTCTTTGCCCAGGATCTATTGCAAGCAAACTCTCCATAAGCCCAATAGCAGCTGCAGGTCTGGGGACTCGTTTGTTTCATGCTTATGTGAGTTGTCTGCAACATGCACAATCAAAGTAAATATAAAGATTACAAAACTATAAACAGGAATGTATTAAGTTGCATGCTACTGTATTATCATAAAAATACATATCTAGGATATCATGAGGAGCTCAGCTATAAAGCATGAGCTGAAAAACTATACAGAACATCAATATTTTGATGTATACAAGTTTACTTTGGTCGCTCAAGTGTACATTTTTCCTTGGTCTAAACCTACTGTGAATACGAAATGCAACAACTTATACTCAGTTATAAATTCTTTTAAAAAAATTATTTCTGAAAAAGTTAATATTAAGAATGAATAGAGGTCTAAATTACACGAACAAGTATTTTTGTAAGGATATAAGGGGCAGGGCTAGCAATGGCAAGACTGATGGCGGGTCCTTGGGTTATCCAATCATACTTAGAACACTTAAATTTCACAGGCAGACATATATGATTATCTCTAGTAGTTACCACCACCATCATCAATGACATTGGTGCAACACACGGCTAGGTTCAGGCTTGGCTAATCCGCCAACACACTTTTTTTAGTATTCTGTAAATAAATGATGTATTCAATATGTTTAAAGTTTAAACACGGAAAGTGCTAACTATAGCCTCATACCGAGTTTTCAATAACACATTTAATATGTTGATGATTGATAGTTGAGAAAATACAATAGGCAGTTTAGTGATTACTATCCAAACCTTAACCACCTTCAGTAATTAATGGTTAACAAAACAACCTCGCATGATTGGTATGGCTGAAAACCAAATTCAAAGTAGTCAGTTTTAGCTAAATTTCTACATTTGACCCGTTATCAATGAAATATAACCCATGTTGACCCGTTATCAGAAACCATAGTTCCGGGAAGAAAAGAGTCAAGACTTCCATAAAAGCACAATTAAAGTCAAAATTTGCAGCTGTAATGTTTGTATCAGACACAAACAAACAATAATTAATCATACCAATGCTTCATATAAGGCCGCTCCGAGACGCGTCTCCCTTGCTTTACACAATCCTCGACTCATCGATGATTGACCACAATAATTTTCAACTTCCTAGCAAGTTCATATGTAAATGGGTCAAAAACAGAAAATTGCCACCTAAAAAAAACACGATTAGATACAATGAAGACTGGATCTTGAAAAAGGTACCTGTGTCACAAGAGCATAGAGTGGTAGAGTACTGTAACTGCACAAAACCTGAATGAACACCCTGAAACAAAACATCACTTTCAGTGAATGGTTGATCATAAACCAAAGCCAAGTCATGAAACAGATCTTTACCCGATGATCAGCCTAGGGACATTGTAGCGTACTTGCCCCATAATGCACGATTCAAAGCCATATTGAACCTATTAACAATAAAATTAAAAAAAATTCTGATGTCAATTCCTATTTTTGTTAATCTTAATATTTTTAGCGGGAGACCGACAAACGTACCCATATTTTTAGCGGGAGAGAAAATGCTCTAGCATATCATTAATCTTCAGCAACAAGAACACGACTACGAATAGCCATAGATACCAGATTCAAATGATAACATCAACAATTAGAACCCTTGCTCAAATAAAGCATGAATGACCATTCTTAAAATCTTTAGCTTTCGAGTGTCATAAAAAAAGAAGATCACTTACCTGATCCCCACCACTTTCTTGAAATCATCTTCCAAAGCCCGTATCATGTACTTGTGAAAATTGAACTTCGGGTTTGCCCTGCAATGCGTCTACAGACGAGAAAGATAAATCACAAAATGTCAGCAAATAAGACAGGCGGCGTCAAGGGAGCTATATAATATAGTTTTAAAAACACATCCTTACAGTTATAAATCCCAAACGCAGTGCTACATAATCTGTGTTGGTGACAGATCCGTAGAATTGCTTGAAGAAAGAATGCTGAAATGTTAATGAAAAGATAATAAGTCAGCAGACAAAAGATACAAAGATAAAAAGTAATTCAGCAATACAATGTCATAGAAGCTTTTGATTAATTATTGAATCATTTCATTATACCTTCCATTACTGGTGTGAAACCTTACAATACCAGACCCGTACCAATACCAAAAATTTGAGAACATGAGTACAAAATTCACAATAACATCAATATACGACACCACAATCAAATCCAAACAGACCCGGAGTCAGTTGGGTCTGATCCGACCTGATTGACTACTGATCAAGGGACCTTATTATTAACCGTAAAGTCACAAAGAAGCAAAAGAAGACAATGAGATACTGTAGATACACACTAACAGATACTCCCACATGGTTCAATGGATCATTTTCTGAATATAATCTATAGAGTATGATGTAACATACCACTAGGACTAGTGAGAGTCTTGTATCCCCCTCCTCTACCGCCGCCGCCACCACCACCACCACCAGTAGTGTTAGGAGGAGATATTTGCAGATTCGCTTTAGGGTCTGAAAAACATTCAAACAACAAGTTAATAGGTTACATATAGACTCCAACAGCAATAAAACCATATGTTAAAAGAGTCTTATACCCTTGTGTATAGCTGAAGCCTTTTGGGGAAAAATTTAGGCGAGTGTGGTAGAAGAAGACCAGATCTATGTGAAAAGTTTGGGGAAAAATTTAGGCGAGTGTGGTAGAAGAAGACCAGATCTATGTGAAAAGTTAGAGAGGGATATTTGGGATGGTTAATGAAATATTTAGGAATTTGAGAAGGAGGGCAATTTGATTTTTTGGAAAAATTTAGGCGGGCTTGTTAAATGTTGAGAAGAGGGAAATTTTATTTTGGGAAAAAATAAGTGGGCACATGTATATGATTTAGCCACTTTTAAATAATGTGTAACAAACTTGACTATATAATTTAGTCACTTTTAAATAATGTGTGACAAACTTGAGTATATGATTTAGCCACATACACAATTATTTCATGTGACCATATATGGATTTTGGTCACACTTTTCAATTGTGTGACATATATTTGTCACATATGTATATATATAGTGTGACTAATGTTTTAAACTTATTTGTATCCGTCACAAGTCCCAAATTATATGTGACTAGATAATCAAAAAAAAATTTACAAGATACCTCTAGTCACGAAAATATTCAAATGTGTGACTGTAGCATCAGTTGGAAAGACGAAATGGTCATACAAGTCGGATCAAGTGTGGCCATTTATTTTATTATGATACATTTAGTCACATAAAAAATTTACTGTGTGGTCGTTCAAAAAACAACATGTGTGACTAAAACCCATTTTTGTACTAGTGGTAGAACACTTGTTGTTATCTAAGTAATGAAAATGTTGGTTTCTTATGGTTTAATAACTCTTGTAATTTAGATTTGATGTAATGTTGGTTACTGCATTGTTTACAATTCTAAGTACTTAATATGTAACATAAAATAACATTACCTGGATCACATTCATCCATTAAAGTAGTTCTAATGTTTAAAGTTGAGATAGCTAGCTGTTGTTTTGTTTGAAATTAAGATGTTTTGCAAGTTCCAAATTATAAAAATACTAACAAATGAGCGACGAGTTATATGGTTCTTACCAATTGATTGACCAGTAGTTGGGTGGAAGAGGGTTGCACCAATCCCGACTCCTATGGAGGCAAAAACTAGTGATGCACCACGTTTAACTGTAACACTACACACCCTTCTACCAAGAACTCTGGCTCGTTCCCCTTGGTGAACATCAACATCAACATCTTCCCCTTCATTGTTAGATCCTACGATGTCACGAACACAATGGTAACATTCAATACCAAATTGAACCACACATGATGCTGCGACTCCTAGAAAGTGGCCTGGTCACCCAAATTAAAGTTCTTAGATAACTAAATGACGAGTTTTTATATATCATATATGAAAACAAATGAAAAGGTTCACAAACTTAAAAGTCTTTAACCAGTGAAATCATGGCACATAACCGACCTCTAAATTTTGTTCTGGCAACACAAAAGGTGTAAGTATAAAATGGCATCCCCCTCTTAGATTTGCGCAATGCAGACTCTGGAAGATCTAGCATGAACAAAAATATAATTGGTCATTAAATAGTAAAGAAAGGGTGTATACCTTTAAGAAGCTTCCACACAGCGCGTTGTGAGCAATGGTGAACAACAAATCGTTCTAGAACACATCTAGTAATAACGGCACTAGTCTGATGAATATGCATCAGCATATAACTTTATTATTACAAACCATATATAAATGTTGAAAATTATAGAAGGGCCAGACCAAAAAGTAATCCTTTTGGCTAGCAAGTTTAGATTAAGCAAAAAAAAAAAAAAAAAACTCGTAACACAAAATGCTCTTAAGCTTAAAGAAACTTTTAGTTTAAACAAACAAACAATTTTACACTTACTTCACGTAGGATGTCCTTTACTGATTTCTTGAAGGGTACGACCAAATCCACATGACGCTCATCAGAAGAGTCGGGTTCGAAATCATTGTCGTCATCTTCAACATTAGGTAGCAAAAGAGGCAGAAGAGGCAAATAGTTACATAAGAAAGACTTTATTATAGTCAATGCAAATGGTTTCATCGTGAAAGCTGAAAACAATGGTTTATGCTCAATGGAACATTCTTTGGTTATATAGTTCAAAGTATCGTGACGGTATAAGGTCTCAGATGCGGTTCTTAAGCCAGTGAGGTAATCTTCTTCAGTGAAAATAGGGGACGTAGGACCCGCATCACAAGAAGCAAGTCTTCTTCCATCAACCCTGTTTCATTGACATTATATAGCATATTAATACCTTAATAAATTGTGAGATTGACTATCCATGACTCAAAATTAGGATTAACTGCATCCAAAAATGCAACATATTTTCACCTTTTGTTATAGCGTATAGTAGACGTTTTTCCCTGTGTACGTAGAATACTTGCAATTTCTATGCATTCAAATGCAAAATAATTGCACCAATGTGAAACGTACTTTCATTTTCTTACCAATTGATGCAATATAATTTACATACATTTGCATCAAACTCTCAGTATGTTACATATTGTGAAAAAACCATCAAGTATATCGGATACAATGACAATAGGGGAAAGGCAGAAAGCATGTTACATTCTGATGCAATTAAATCTAAGCTATATGCTTTCCGCCTTTCCCGTGTTTGTCATTGTATAGTTTAGACGGAAAAATCAAAAACCAATATCCCCATAATCATATTTTACACATAAAAGTCCAATCTTTAAACCAAAACCAATGATAAAAAATCAAAACTTTTATATAAAAAAAACACATACCCAAAGAAAGGCCTGTATGCAAAAGGTATACTAGCAGCCACAGCAGCAGCAGGTGATGCAGCCAAAGTGGCACTAAATAAACTACCTGCAGTGGAACCAACTATTTGACCTTTGAGACTCGGTACAATTACATCCATTAAGAAACCCATTGTTAACAATCAATTTGGCTTTGTGGGTATTGAATCGATCCAAAGAGACAATCAACTGCTAAAAGTCGTTTTTTAAAGGGTGTGTACGTTTTTCGGTTTGGTTTGTTTTAAGAAAATGTTTTAGTAACTTGTTTTCCAAGTTTACATTTTATAAAAAAGTAAAGTTTATCTATTGCAAAATAATTGGTGTTAACGGTTTTATTTTTATAAATTACTATTTTATTTTTTTAATTTTTGGCTAGCTATGTAACACCCTCAAATTACCGCATCGGAACAGTAGATGTCAAGGGGGTATTACTTCATAATACAGATCAAGGTATAGAAAATGACCTCTAAATGAGACATTTTAAAATATCATCATTCGAATTATTAAAATCAGAGTTATGACAATAAGTTCCAAAGTAAAGATTACATAAAAGTTTTCAAAGTGTATCGAATGATAAAGATAGATATGAGTCTTCAAGTATGCAAATGACTCTAGAATCCATGCATCCACTATCGCCTTATAACCTGAGATAAACATGCTAAAAAGTGTCAACCAAAGGTTGGTGAGTTCATAGAGTTTAGTTTAAAAGTAAAGTATTTGAATAAAGATTTCCCAGCAAAGGCCTTGTAAATCCACTCAGTCCCAAGCCCCGCCCATACAAGACTTGCAACCTGTGTGTTTACAACCCACTGCCAACATAATATGAATAGTACAAGTACGGATGTGTATCAATGTATGAATAGGACTAAAACTAAAACAAGTACAGATGTGTATAGAAATACGTATCAATGTATGAATACGGCAAGTACAGATGTGTATAGAAATACGTATCAATGTACGAACATGACAGATGTGTATATGAATACGTATCAATGTCATAAATGCTTCAAATAATTCGAATACATCAACAATGCATAATGTATAAGCGAACAGATATGTATATAAATACAAATCGTGTAACAAGTATTTTGCAAAAGTAAATAAGTATAGTTTGAGCATGTATCTCCCCCAAAGAGTAAATCAAAACGTATAAAAATAGGGGCTATGACTCACCTTGAGCGTATCTGACAAAGTGGAATTATGAAATCAAGTAAGATTATGGGAACGATTACGAAACGTCTTCAACACGAGACCTGAAGATAAAGGAAGTCTAAGTATTCTGACTTACTACTAAGAACGAGTGCGGAAATGAGAAATCGTATAATCGATTTGATCGGGGATGTGAGTGTGATATGCTTAAAATGCCTAAAGTTCAAAATAATGTAAGATATATTATTATCTTGATTTTTTTTATGTCAATTAATCCACAATGTTATCCTTTAAAAAGAATTGAAACAATGCGTAAAATTAAGTAATTAAGTTTGTAACTATAATGAATAACGAAAGTTAAATAATACGTAACTAAAATGTATAAAAATGCATATGACGTGATGACGTGACGAAAAATGGAAAATGAAATAAGAATGTCAAGTAAAAACAGTTGGTCCTTGTCCTTTTCTAGTTTTTATGCTTTTTACCCTAACTGCAGTTACGTCACATCGTTAGTCCTTCATTAAGTCCAAAGTCCATAAATAGTCCATAACTTGTCCAAGAATACGAATAAGGCTTGGCATTCAATAGTTTGTCAAATTATACCCTATATGTTCTGTTCTCACAGTCTCAGTCCATGTATTTCTTGGATTGGCAGTTTCAGTCCCTCTAGGCAATTTGCGTTGCATTTTCAGTCCAAAAGTGTCAAAAATATGAGGAAAAGGTGGGCGACTTTTCCTAAGGTCTATTTAAGTCCAATGCAACTTATTTCAATTGCTTATTTGGTCTATAGCTTATTTTCACACTAAATGGACCCTTAGCGAGCCATAATACTAAGCCCATTTGCTATTTTTAACCGTGGGTCTTTGAGGGGTTTTGCTATATCAAATTGCTCATTTTTATCATCTCCTTTCATATTTTAAAGTGCCAATACGCCAGCTTATTCCATAGCTTATAAAACAGCTTAATGGGTTATAAAGCCCATCTCGCTAGTTTTAGTTGTTTTCAAAATAGTTTTCTGCGTTGTACTTTGATCATTTTAAAGGGTTGAAACGTGAGTATTGTTACAAGATGTTTATACAAAAAGTGTAGCTTGTCATGAGGTCTAATGGTTCGTGTGAAAATGGAACGTGGTTATTAAGTCTATTCGTGAGTTATAGGGTGATGTATTAAGCGGCTTAGCATGTTTTATACAAACCAAAACACTTAGAATATTCTAAGTGTTTTCAACTTGTGTTATATTCTTGTGATATTTAAAGTTTGTATATGTCTCGAATGATGCATGAAATGACACCTTAACGTGAAAGTGGTATGTGTGGTGATCTCTAAACCTTTCATGATGAAGGTTCGACACTTGTGGGTGGGTTATACAAAATAATGCACACGAAAGAACTAGTAACAAAGTATATGCGTTCGAGTGAAATAAAGAATATGCATGGGTGAAGTGTGTACGTGAGATGTGAAGGTAAAGAGTTGTTGAACACTTACTACACCTTTCAAAGGTGGTGAAGGATCTGTGGAAGTCAGATGGAGCACAAGGACGAAGGCAGTTTACTTGCTAGGTTCGAAATATGTTTTCACGTATTGCTTTCTTACCCGATTGCTTCCCAAGTAGAGACCAGAATATTCTGATCGTTTAAGGTTCTTAATGAGAGTGAAGTGAGTGAAAAGTGAGTAAGGTAGAGGTAGGATATATAGAGAGGATAATTCACACATTTCTTGACTATTTGACTTCAAACTCTATTATTGTGGTTTACTGTGGATGACCAGGAGTGGAAAGGACATTCCTCACATGCTACTGACTATAAAATATCTTAGGAAGATATGGGGAAGTTGGTAGAACTTATCTTTTGTGTTTGACACCTTTATGTTTCGGTTTGTATTTTAAACAAGTGCAAAACGACGCTATCGAGCCTCAAGCCTTTCCTGCAGTCCAATCCTTCTCTTAAACATCATATTATGTTAAGAGCGTCATTAGGAGAACGTAGGAAAGAGCGCAGGTCAAAACGGTTAAGTTTTGAGGTGTTTATATATATCGAGTTGGGTAAAAAGGGATAAACACTTTGGCCTTTAATCTCTAACCAAAACTTGACATATATTCCTGAAATTTGGAATATGAATAGTCTAGTGGGTGGTGAATGAGGGTGTGTAAAAATAGTGGCATGTTGCGTTTAAGAATCGAGAGAACGAGGGCTGTTTTTGGAGGAGGTTTGGATGTCGAGTTCCACATAAAATCATAAAGTTAAAACTGGTTTGGGGTTGGGCTTGGAATAGTGGGCGAGATGGTGATGGGCTGGTGTATTGATGTGTCATGTACGTATGATCTAATTTATACCCACGGCATGTCGTTGTGGTTTTAGCAGCATTCAAGTTTTAAATTTATATTTAGCCGACTTATCAATAACACACACACTTTAACGAGCAGTGTACCCGGTCAGTATGAATATAATGGTAAGTAGAGTGTCGATTACTAAGAGTGGAACATATTATCTAGTTATTCTAATCAGTATTTTAATATCTTAAGTTAACTATACAACCTAATCTAACGCAAGGCGGTTTCAGCCTGAGAGACTGGCACGGTTTGGTTATGATTAAATAATAAACTAAACTAATAAGCACGAATCAGCGAGTAGCACACACGTACACAGATAAATACTTGAGACAATAAGAAGACCTGTCCTGATAGTTAAGTAGCTTGTCACTTGTTTTATTGCTAGTTTTATATGAAGTGTATAGTTCGATGCAACGCACCGAGATTAATTCCTTTCTCGTTGGCTCTAATCTTATCGGTGAGTAAACCCTTAATGATTACTTATGACTATCCTATTTATCTTACTTCCTACTTTTCTACAGACGATAGAATGCATAGGCGATCTAATAAATAGGCGAGGAAGGGGCATGGCGACCCAAGCAATGCTCAGCTAGACATAGAGGTTATCAATGCACTAATAAAAGTCACCAAAGACATCAACATATAAACTTTAATTAATGGGAAAGCAATTTTAAGGGGAGTTGAAGTGCATGATAAAATCAATGTCACAAGCCCATCAATCCTGACCAATTAAAGTGTACTAATACAATAAAACAAAACTACTTAATGAATTGAATACATGCAGGACCTTCTTACAGCTCTTGTATCTTCGTTCAAGGTGTGTCTTGTGCTGCTACTTCGTCTGAATTCGGCTTAGGGCTTCTGTACTTCGTATATCGTACGTACGTAAGAGTTCTCGAAATTCGTCTGACTTTGGGGTATTTATAGTTTCTGTCTGAGGGCTAGATGCGGCGCATAGGATAAGTAGATGCGGCGCATTGACTTAACTTCACGTGGGGTCCAAGATTAATATATTCAGGAATATTCGTACACCGCCAGAAGATGCGGCGTAACTCCATTCTTAGATGCGGCGCATGTCCTTGCTGTCTTGGATCGTAGCTTGTGAAATCTTGATAGTGATGCGCCGTATATAATAAGTAGGATGCGGCGTATCTGGAGCAGAATGATCTTGATCTTGTACATTTCAGTAGACTCTTAACTTCTTGCTTGTTTTGCTCCATAATTAGTCCAAAATCGCCAAGTTTCACATAATACTTGTTTTTACCTGAGAATTACAAAAGTAAACATTAACGTATCAATTCTCACAGATAATGTAATAAAACAAGTCAAATAAATAGGATAAATGATAGTAATAAAATGTACTTATTTGTGTTCATCAAATATCCCCCCACTTGAACTTTACTTGTCCCCAAGTAAACCTTAGAATTAATCTTATGAAAATGTATCCTAAAAGATATTAGGATTTATTTTTATATTTAAGCATGTATTCATTTTTGTCATAATCATACAACCAAACACTTAACGAATTAGAAGTAAAATAAAATATATTGATAAAAGCAAATCTAATCTTTAACTGTCCAGTCGTGACGAATATTCTATCATAAGCTTGGCAAGTATACGCATCTCCTCCACTAAAGCCAAGGAATAACAAGTCTAAAGCGGTAAAAAGGGTTTGTAGGTTAAGGGTTAATCATTCTTCTTAATCTCTATCGATCTCAAATTCCAGAAAAGGCGACAAAATCACAAATACATGATCGAATCCACGAACACGATACTTGCAATTGCTCAAATCCTTAACTCGAATAGGCTAAAGATAGGACCAAGTAATCTTCACCAATAATATTATATCAAAAAGGGCGACAAAATCATAAATACATAGCCGAATCCACGACTACGATACTTAAGATTGCTCAAATCCCTAATCTCAATAAATCAAAGGTTTGGATAAAGAATAATATTGGGTATAGATAATATTTGGGATACAAATTGGTGTAAAATGAAAAATAAACAAAACAAATAAATTAAAATCCTAAGTGTGGTTAATCACTATCCCAACCATCCCATGAATAAGACTCATATCATAGAATAACTCACGTTTTAACACTTGAAACACACGCTTTAGGTAGACACGAATTATACTCAACAAGATCTCAATCAAAGAATAACCTTAAGTTGGCGTTCCCATAACGTTCAACTCCCATTCAATCCAAAAATATAATATACAACAACTAGTGGTGATATCGACCACTTAATACAAAACTTTACATAAGTTGGTTAAAACAAACTTCCAACTTTTTCTTTTTCTTTTTCTTTTCTTATTTTTTCGATTTTTTTTTTTTTTTTTTTTTTTTAACTTCAAACATAAACATAGATATGTAAAATTTCACAACTTTTCTATCACTTTCTTTCCGGATAATTTTTCCATACTTTCAGAAATAACGGTAATAGTGAAAGTAGTAAACACACGAAAAATAAACTCAAAGATATACAATATTTACTTTCACTCCAATTGCATTGTGCAATTTCCCGACCTAACCATAGATAATGAATTACGCACGCGAACACAGGTAATGTAAGGAAACACACTTTGCCTAAAGCAATTAACCAACCACGGATTTTAATCTACAGGGTAGGCTAAGGTGTAAGGGTGTAACGAAACATTATAGCAAAGGTGTAAGAAACGAAAGGAATGGCTCTGAGTGTTTTTCTAGGGGTATCTTACTCTAAAAGTGAGAGTAACAAAAGGGTTTATACGGGGGTTAACTAACCAGTGTAGTTAGCTAATATCACATAACATATAAAGGCTATTTGGGTGTAATCCTAGAAATTTACCAATTTAGACAAGTCATTCCAATTATAAAAATAATACTTATTATGGTGGTCTCGAATAGTATACAAGCCAAGTTCTAAAGTTTACAAGTCACCGGCACACTCATAGATTTGTGAATTTTGAAAAGTTCACAATTTTTGAAAATAACGTCATGTGTGTAGCTATGTAATTTAGACTTAAACAAAAATCATGCTAAAAATTTTAAATTCTGATATATTAAGCACATTTTATGCATATTTTGAAAAGTTTAGGACAAGTAAGTGTTCTAATTCTCCAATCCCCCCACTTAAGTTAAACAACGTCCTCGTTGTTTGTATCAAAGATTAAAAACTGGAAAATAAAAGAATTAGAACAGAAAAACTCCCCTGAGATTTGCTCGGTATGATCCTCCATTATTTGTGTAAGAGCAAAAATCAACTTTCTTATGGATGAGAACGTTTAAGCTTTATATTTGATATATCCACAGGAATTGCAGGAATCTATAATACCATCAATACTTTAACACACCTAAGTTAAGAAGGTTCAAACTTGCATAATACATTAGTAGTTAGCGAAAAAAAAAACTTAAAAAATTAAACTGAAAATCATCAGGTCAGTCGATGCGCCGTATCTTATGGAAGAAGATGCGCCGTATCGAGCCTGGAATAAGTACGAATCATAATAGAAGATGCGTCGCATCCTTAACCAGGGATGCGCCGCATTAAAATAAACTGACAGAAAGTTTTTAAAGTCGAAAATAAAAATGCAGAAAATAAAGTAAGATATGACCAGTGCAGGAGATGTGTCGCATCTCAGGATTGAGATGCGCCGTATCTTCTGCGGCCTGACTGACTCGACACAGAACAGAATAGTAAAAAATTTCTCCGGGTTGTCTCCCGGTAAGCACTTGTCTTTATTCCAGAGTCTTCAAGTTAGACTCACGTTCAGCTCTTTAATATTGATCACTGAAAGAGTCGGAAGCATCGCGCTCCCTCATCGCCAATTCAGTAATATTGAACACTCCTTGCTCGTCCTTAATTTCCACGCCGTTTTTCTTTAGTATCTGTATAAACAAAGTTCTGTCCCTTTCGGGCAGAGATGACAAAATGATAGACGGGAAATTCTTATTATCATATAGGCATAAATAAGCAAGGTGGGGTGGTAGTTCAATAAACACATCATTATTCAAATTCGTATGCTCAACTATTCTCCTACGTTTGTTAATCACTACGCAATCATACCACTCATCATCAGAATCATTAACAATATCGCGCCTAAGTTCGGTAGGTACATTAAGGTCAATAAATTCCTCGAAGTTCTCATGATTAGGATTAGTTGAGTTATTTTGAATCAATGTTTCTCCCATAAGCCTAGCTTCAAGATCGAGGTCCATACGTTCTCTTAATCCTAGCACATAAACGCCTCTAATTATGCTTTTAACAGGATCTTGGCACTTATAGACTAGTTTATTATTCCCTATCCTTAATGAGATTTTTCTTTTAAACACATCAATCTTAGCATGGGCGGTAGACAAGAAAGGTCTTCCAAGGATTAAAGGAATCTTAACATCCTCGGGCATATCTAATATAACAAAGTCTACAGGGAAAACAAACTTCTCAATCTTAACTAGCACATTATAAGCAATCCCTTCAGGTTGTTTTACCGTTTTATCAGCCAATTCAATAAGCAACTTAGTTGGTGCTAATTTTCCTAGTCCTAGGGTAGTGAATGTCTTAAGGGGCATAACACTAACACTAGCTCCTAAGTCAGCTAACACATTATTGAAAGATATATCATTAATTGAACAAGGTAAAGTAAAACTTCCTGGGTCCTTTTCTTTATGAGGCAAGGCATGTAAGTCAGTTGCAGAGCTCTCTTCTTTCATTGTAGCCTTGATCTCCTCTTCAATCTTTGTCTTCTCTTTGAGTAACCTCCTTAAACTGATTGAAGAATTAAAGAAAAATTCGGGCTTTGCAGCATCATCACCATTCATCACTCTTCTAGGAAAAGGAATGTAAGGAGTGACTTCTTCAGTGGTGCTTATGGCCTTGACATGATCTCTTGGTTGGTTCAGTTGAGCTAGGTAACTTCGTATCCCCTTTCTTGAAGAACTTTGTCATTGTCCAATTTGTTGTTCCAATGCTTGATCGAAGCTCCTTGATTTCTTGTAATAGTATCTGTTGAAGCTCGGATTTCTTTGATCATAGCAGTGTTCTCTTCATGTCTTTTAGCAGCATCGGCCATAATTTGCTTTAGAGTGTCATCTAAAGTCTGCCTCCTTTCTTGATAAGCGGGATTGAAGTTGTTCTTTTGATAGAATCCCGGAGTAGCTTCCCTAAATCTTCCTGAAGGTCGGAATGGTTGTCCAAATTGTGTGTAGTATGCTTCTTCAAACGTCTCACTTTCATTCTTATTAGGGAAATCTTTAGTGTAGTGAGGTCCTTCGCATTTTTCACATCCAACTTGGGCAGCATAAACTTTCTCATCACGCTTCTTCATCTCTCTACTAATTTTATCCAATTGAGCTTGAATAGCAGCAAACCCGTCAAAATTAGTGCTGCTCTTAGATCTAGTAGAGGTCCCATCGTGCCATTTTTGAGAATGATCAGCAGCTTCTTGGATAGCTTTCCTAGCATTAGCTGCACTCAATTTGAGGCACAGCTCCCTTAGCATCCAAAATTTGTCTAGTAGGCACGTCCAATCCTTGATAAAACAATATTACTCCTGCAAATGGTGTTAGATAGTGTTGAGGACATTTCACCAGTAGTCTTTAAATCGTTCCCAAGCTTGATAAAGAGTTTCATCAGGCTCTTGCTTGAAACTGTTGATAGCCTCCATCTTTTTAGCAGTTTTAGCAGGTGGACAATATCTTTTCAGGAATTTGCTCTTCAAATCTTCCCATGTTGTGATTGAACTAGCAGGTTCATTCCTTAGCCACTTATTAGCAGCTCCTTTAAGCGAAATTGGAAAGATTCTCAGCATAAGTTGATCGTCAGTGACTCCTTCTGTAGTAAACAAATCTGCAATCTCGAGGACTTTTTCAACATGTTCATTAGCATCTTCATGTTCTGTTCCACTGAAAGCATTTTCTCTTAGCTCTTTGAGAAACTGACCCTTCAACTCAAACTTCGACTTATCATCAAACTTTGGTCTAGCAACTCCTGAACTGTAATCAGCACGGGTACTGTTCATGTATTCCTCCATTGTAGTGTTTTCCGCCATTGCTTCTGTTTCTTCTTCCTCTTTCTCTTTAGAAAAATAATCAAGCTCGAATGAACTTGAAATTTCAAAGCTTTTTGTGTTGAAAAGCCTTTTAAGCGAATGAAAGGCTCGTTCAGGATCTTCGAAAGGTGTAATCAAGTTCTTCGTAGAACTCCTGGTCATGCACTTCCTGAAACTATCACAAAAGCATCAGTAGGGTATGTTCAAGAAAGAAATATAACAGAAAATCAACAACGAAAACGGAATACGAAAAATTAAAGTTACTGATATCTGCAGACGATGCGCCGTATCCAAAAAGTTGGATACGCCGTATCTTATAATCGTTAAAATTTAATCAGACTTTATTCAGAAAATAGATACGCCGCTTAGAAATTTAGATTGCGCCCTATCAGTTTAATTTATCAAAAATCGATATTTATTTAAAATTAAATGCGTCATATTAACAAAAGTTAATGCGCCGTATTTTTGTTACGTTTCAAAATACAAGATTTTTGATTCAGAAGATACGCCGTATCGATAGAGATCGATGCGTCGTATCTGTTTAATAATTCGAAAACTGTTTTTAATTAAAATAATAGATACGCCGTATCTGCTAAAGCAGATGCGTCGTATGGCGTTATCGCTTAGAAAAAATTTCTTATTAAAAACAGATACGCCGTATCTTGGGGAAAGATGCGTCGTATCGAATTTATTAAACGCGTTGTATTTTATAAAAATTAAACGCAATACGCCGTATCTGTGAAAACAGATGCGCCGTATCGTTTGAATTAGCTCAGTACAACGATAGCAGAATACAGAAAATACGAAAAATAAAAATAAAAATAAAAACAAACGAAAATAAACAAAAATAAAAACACACAAAAACAGAAAATATGCAAAAAATACAATGAATGCAATTTAACCTAATATACAACAGAGTTAGCGGTTAGAATAAAAATTAAAAAGAAAAACCTAATTAAAATACTAATCAAATTAACAGATAATAACAATTCACTCCCCGGCAGCGGCGCCAAAAACTTGATGTGTCATGTGCGTATGCTCTAATTTATACCCACGGTATGTCGTTGTGGTTTTAGCAGTATTCAAGTTTTAAATTTATATTTAGCCGACTTATCAATAACACACACACTTTAACGAGCAGTGTACCCGGTCAGTATGAATATAATGGTAAGTAGAGTGTCGATCACTAAGAGTGGAACGTATTATCTAGTTATTCTAATCAGTATTTTAATATCTTAAGTTAGCTATACAATCTAATCTAACGCAAGGCGGTTTCAGCCTGAGAGACTGGCACGGTTTGGTTATGATTAAATAATAAACTAAACTAATAAGCACGAATCAGCGAGTAGCACACACGTACACAGATAAATACTTGAGACAATAAGAAGACCTGTCCTGATAGTTAAGTAGCTTGTCACTTGTTTTATTGCTAGTTTTATATGAAGTGTATAGTTCGATGCAACGCACCGAGATTAATTCCTTTCTCGTTGGCTCTAATCTTATCGGCGAGTAAACCCTTAATGATTACTTATGACTATCCTATTTATCTTTCTTCCTACTTTTCTACAGACGATAGAATGCATAGGCGATCTAATAAATAGGCGAGGAAGGGGCATGGCGACCCAAGCAATGCTCAGCTAGACACAGAGGTTATCAATGCACTAATAAAAGTCACCAAAGACATCAACATATAAACTTTAATTAATGGGAAAGCAATTTTAAGGGGAGTTGAAGTGCATGATAAAATCAATGTCACAAGCCCATCAATCCTAACCAATTAAAGTGTACTAATACAATAAAACAAAACTACTTAATGAATTGAATACATGCAGGACCTTCTTACAGCTCTTGTATCTTCGTTCAAGGTGTGTCTTGTGCTGCTACTTCGTCTAAATTCGGCTTAGGGCTTCTGTACTTCGTATATCGTACGTACGTAAGAGTTCTCGAAATTCGTCTAACTTTGGGGTATTTATAGTTTCTGTCTGAGGGCTAGATGCGGCGCATAGGGTAAGTAGATGCGGCGCATTGACTTAACTTCGCATGGGGTCCAAGATTAATATATTCAGGAATATTCGTACACCGCCAGAAGATGCGGCGTAACTCCATTCTTAGATGTGGCGCATGTCCTTGCTGTCTTGGAGCGTAGCTTGTGAAATCTTGATAGTGATGCGCCGTATATAATAAGTAGGATGCGGCGTATCTGGAGCAGAATGATCTTGATCTTGTACATTTCAGTAGACTCTTAACTTCTAGCTTGTTTTGCTCCATAATTAGTCCAAAATCGCCAAGTTTCACATAATACTTGTTTTTACCTGAGAATTACAAAAGTAAACATTAACGTATCAATTCTCACAGATAATATAATAAAACAAGTGAAATAAATAGGATAAATGATAGTAATAAAATGTACTTATTTGAGTTCATCATGTATTAATTCAGCCCGTTTGGTTTGTAACTAGTGAAAAGAAATGGTAATTAGTGTATTAATATAAGCTGTAATTAGTGGGAAAAGTGTGATTAGTGTATATATCTATTAGTATTAATTGTAATTAGGGAAATATAAAATTAGTGTAAATGGTGATTTGTGAAATGGTTATGTCTCGGAATACGTGTCATGAACTAGTGTCGTTATTCGGTAATTGTTGTGATGACGTGACTTTGTGAGAGTAATATAACAGGAAAGATTTTAAATTTCCCCGTAAAATAGTGATTAAAAATAATGACAAAGATTATTATATAATTAAACGTCGTAGATTATAGTAAATTTTTGCCGTTTGCTACAGTACCCACTCCTTATTTTTGAATCCCGTCCCGAGATTCAGTCTGCGTTAACTCTTAAAAGATGCTAAATTGCTAACGGATAGTCGATGTGTAAAGTTTAAGATAGTAAGGCAAAAAATTACGAATCTAGGGTAGAATATGACTTAACTAGGGAAAACGTGCCCATTATTTGTTAGATGCATCCAAGTCAACCAAGTAGTAAGCTCTACCACGAGCTGGACCAAGGTTGCCTAATGGGTTTGGGTTATTTCCTTCAATAGCTAAAGCTAGATTTCCTTGTCCAGGTGCTCTATTCAACCTAGGACACGTATTCTTGAGGTGATCCGGGCTGTTACATTCATAGCCAGTCCTTTGATTATTCCTTATGTTGCCTGCATTCCTTGGCGCTTTACACTGATTCGTAAAATGACTTGACTGATTGCAGTTCGTACACTCACGGCAGGGCGTAGACCCAAGGTGATGATAAGCGCATTTAGCACACCTAGGAAGTGGACCTGAATATCCTTTTTGACCAGACCCAGTGGTCATAAAACTTCTTGCTCTCTTGTTTTCCATCGGGGGTCCATTTGCTTGTCTGACTCAGTTGTTCCTTTCCTCTTGTCAACATTCCTTAAAACTCCATTCCTAACCATCTCATCTATTAGAGTTCCCGCCTTCAATATGGCACTTTGAATTGTAGCTGGCTCAGTTGCTTTCACAGTTCCACGAATTTCGGGAACAAGACCATAGATGTACCTCTCAATCCTCTTTGATTCAGGAGTAACCAGATGAGGAACTAATCTTGCTAATTCGAGAAATTGATCTGTGTAGGCTGCATGACCAGCTCCTATCATAGAGTGATAATAGAGTTCATTTTCCAGCTTCTGCATCTCATTATCCGGACAATATTCATCTTTCAGCAGCGCCTTGAAGTCGTCCCACGTCATTCCCACAGCTGCTTCTCTGCCTCTAGCTTGGATCTGCGTGTTCCACCATGTTAACGCCTTTCCTGACAGCGAGCATGCCGAATACTTCACCTTCTGATGCGCTCCACAGCTACTGATGTCGATCACTGACTCCATCTTTTCGATCCATCGGGTATACTCCAATGCACCTCCTTTACCATCAAACTCTATTGGCTTACATGCCGTAAATTCCTTATACTTGCATCCAGTTGCGCGGGTGGTAGTCTTATTCACACCTACACCATTTCTATCGTCATTTATGCTTTCATGGTTTCCTGAGTTGTTGATGTGATTGCCGACTTAGGTGATAATATTAGTTAGTAAGGTTTGAAGTTGTTGAGCGATGATGGCGGAGAAATCAGGGTTTCCACTGTCGTTGTTGTCGTTGTTATCGTTGTTACTAATGCCGCGGCCACCTCCTCGACCTCCACGTTCACTAGTCCTTCCACTTCTTAGTGTGGCATTTCCTCGGTTAGTGTTGCGAGCTGATCTCCTTGTTTCCATTGCCTCTCAGCAATGAAGGACATCTAGCGAACGTCAGAGATGAGGTAGAAGTCATTGATTTATCGATTTATACTTAACGTTCTTACAAAACCCCGTTACTAGCTATTATCCTAAAGGGGTCAATGTCGATTAACATACGCATGATTACATATGTCCACGTGTGTCGTGATGCACTTATAATTATGTTGGCCACCATAATTATACTTGCCTCCTTTCACACGTGTACATATCACCAAGCACATATATCTCGATGTTACTTAAAGAGTAGGGTGATTATCTCTAAAAAATCCTCGAGTGAACTCATCAAATTTTTGCGGCTAAGTGATAACCTTTATTTAACTTAATCCCATGTCTCATCAAACAAGAACTGTCACAAGATTAAGTTAAATAGCAAGTTATCACTGAGCTCCATGCTTTTGATGTCTCGAACAAGTTCTGAGATTTTCCCTTTCAGTACCGATACTCTAACATCCAACAGCGTGGATAATAACGGAAAAGTTCTACTCATGCAAGGCGATAGGGATGAGAGTCTCAATGTATATAGCAGTTATAGTCTAGGCACCTAAATGCAACCTAGTTCTCTATAACCAAAGGCTCTGATACCATTCTGTAACACCCCTAAATTACCGCAGCGAAACAGTAGATGTCAAGGGGGTATTACTTCATAATACAGATCAAGGTATAGAAAACGACCTCTAAATGAGACATTTTAAAATATTATCATTCGAATTATTAAAATCAGAGTTATGACAATAAGTTCCAAAGTAAAGATTACATAAAAGTTTTCAAAGTGTATCGAATGATAAAGATAGATATGAGTCTTCAAGTATGCAAATGACTCTAGAATCCATGCATCCACTATCGCCTTATAACCTGAGATAAACATGCTAAAAAGTGTCAACCAAAGGTTGGTGAGTTCATAGAGTTTAGTTTAAAAGTAAAGTATTTGAATAAAGATTTCCCAGCAAAGGCCTTGTAAATCCACTCAGTTCCAAGCCCCGCCCATACAAGACTTGCAACCTGTGTGTTTACAAACCACTGCCAACATAATATGAATAGTACAAGTACGGATGTGTATCAATGTATGAATAGGACTAAAACTAAAACAAGTACAGATGTGTATAGAAATACGTATCAATATACAAACATGACAGATGTGTATAGGAATACGTATCAATGTCATAAATGCTTCAAATAATTCGAATACATCAATAATGCATAATGTATAAGCGAACATATATGTATATAAATACAAATCGTGTAACAAGTATTTTGCAAAAGTAAATAAGTATAGTTTGAGCATGTATCTCCCCCAAAGAGTAAATCAAAACGTATAAAAATAGGGGCTATGACTCACCTTGAGTGTATCTGACAAAGTGAAATTATGAAATCAAGTAAGATTATGGGAACGATTATGAAACGTCTTTAACACGAGACCTGAATATAAGGGAAGTTTAAGTATTCTGACTTACTACTAAGAACGAGTGCGAAAATGAGAAATCGTATAATCGATTTGATCGGGGATGTGAGTGTGATATGCTTAAAATGCCTAAAGTTCAAAATAATGTAACATATATTATTATCTTGATTTTTTTTATGTCAATTAATCCACAATGTTATCCTTTCAAAAGAATTGAAACAATGCGTAAAATTAAGTAATTAAGTTTCTACCTATAACGAATAACGAAAGTTAAATAATACGTAACTAAAATGTATAAAAATGCATATGACGTGATGAGGTGACGAAAAATGGAAAATGAAATAAGAATGTCAAGTAAAAACAGTTGGTCCTTGTCCTTTTCTAGTTTTTATGCTTTTTACCCTAACTGCAGTTGCGTCACATCGTTAGTCCTTCATTAAGTCCAAAGTCCATAAATAGTCCATAACTTGTCCAAGAATACGAATAAGGCTTGGCATTCAATAATTTGTCAAATTATACCCTATATGTTCTGTTCTCACAGTCTCAGTCCATGTATTTCTTGGATTGGCAGTTTCAGTCCCTCTAGGCAATTTGCGTTGCATTTTCAGTCCAAAAGTGTCAAAAATATGAGGAAAAGGTGGGCGACTTTTCCTAAGGTCTATTTAAGTCCAATTCAACTTATTTCAACTGCTTATTTGGTCTATAGCTTATTTTCACACTAAATGGACCCTTAACGAGCCATAATACTAAGCCCATTTGCTATTTTTAACCGTGGGTCTTTGAGGGGTTTTGGTATATCAAAATGCTCATTTTTATCATATCCTTTCATATTTTAAAGTGCCAATACGCAAGCTTATTCCATAGCTTATAAAACAGCTTAATGGGTTATAAAGCCCATCTCGCTAGTTTTAGTTGTTTTCAAAATAGTTTTCTGCGTTGTACTTTGATCATTTTAAAGGGTTGAAACATGAGTATTGTTACAAGATGTTTAAACAAAAAGTGTAGCTTGTCATGAGGTCAAATGGTTCGTGTGAAAATGGAACGTGGTTATTAAGTCTATTCGTGAGTTATAGGGTGATGTATTAAGCGGCTTAGCATGTTTTATACAAACCAAAACACTTAGAATATTCTAAGTGTTTTCAACTTGTGTTATATTCTTGTGATATTTAAAGTTTGTATATGTCTCGAATGATGCATGAAATGACACCTTAACGTGAAAGTGGTGTGTGTGGTGATCTCTAAACCTTTCATGATGAAGGTTCGACACTTGTGGGTGGGTTATACAAAATAATGCACACGAAAGAACTAGTAACAAAGTATATGCGTTCGAGTGAAATAAAGAATATGCATGGGTGAAGTGTGTACGTGAGATGTGAAGGTAAAGAGTTGTTGAACACTTACTACACCTTTCAAAGGTGGTGAAGGATCTGTGGAAGTCGGATGGAGCACAAGGACGAAGGCAGTTTACTTGCTAGGTTCGAAATACGTTTTCACGTATTGCTTTCTTTACCCGATTGCTTCCCAAGTAGAGACCAGAATATTCTGAGCGTTTAAGGTTCTTAGTGAGAGTGAAGTGAGTGAAAAGTGAGTAAGGTAGAGGTAGGATATATAGAGAGGAGAATTCACACGTTTCTTGACTATTTGACTTCAAACTCTATTATTGTGGTTTACTGTGGATGACCAGGAGTGGAAAGGACATTCCTCACATGCTACTGACTATAAAATATCTTAGGAAGATATGGGGAAGTTGGTAGAACTTATCTTTTGTGTTTGACACCTTTATGTTTTGGTTTGTATTTTAAACAAGTGCAAAATGAAGCTAGCGAGCCTCAAGCCTTTCCTGCAGTCCAATCCTTCTCTTAAACATCATATTATGTTAAGAGCGTCATTAGGAGAACGTAGGAAAAAGCGCGGGTCAAAACGGTTAAGTTTTGAGGTGTTTATATATATCGAGTTGGGTAAAATGGGACAAACACTTTGGCCTTTAATCTCTAACCAAAACTGGATATATATTCCTGAAATTTGGCATATGAATAGTCTAGTGGGTAGTAAATGAGGGTGTGTAAAAATAGTGGCATGTTGCGTTTAAGAATCGAGAGAACGAGGACTGTTTTGAAGGAGGTTTGGATGTCGAGTTCCACATAAAATCATAAAGTTAAAACTGGTTTGGGGTTGGGCTTGGAATAGTGGGCGAGATGGTGATGGGCTGGTGTATTAGTTCAGCCCGTTTGTTTTGTAACTAGTGAAAATAAATGATAATTAGTGTATTAATATAAGTTGTAATTAGTGGGAAAAGTGTGATTAGTGTATATATCTATTAGTATTAATTGTAATTAGGAAAATATAAAATTAGTGTAAATGGTGATCTGTGAAATGGTTATGTCTCGGAATACGTGTCATGAACTAGTGTCGTTATTCGATAATTGTTGTGATGACGTGACTCTGTGAGAGTAATATAACAAGAAAAATTTTAAATTTCCCCGTAAAATAGTGATTAAAAATAATGAAAGAGATTATTATATAATTAAACGTCGTAGATTATAGTAAATTTTTGCCGTTTGCTACAAGCTAATTCACGGGATTTAAACCCACCGCCACACAATTACTTATTGTCTTTCTCCTTATCACCATGTCCTAATCCTTTTCCTGGGGTTATTGGCAGTATGTACTTTTATTTGGTTCAACACCCAATAATGCCCTGATAAGTTACCCGTAATGGTATCACCTCAGCACCAACTCAGTTTTCTCTTCCTACAACCATATTCATGACCAACTAGCAATAATATTGACCGCGGTCACCTTTCTTTTTCTTTTTCTTTTTTTTAAACACCAAAATTTAAATTTCATTAATAATAAAAAAAGTTACATTAGTAGTTCAAATAAAATAAAAACGTTAAAATAAAAATTAAAAACATAACCTAAAAATTTAAATTATATTTCTCCTTTATTTTTCGCTTCATATCCAACTTCTTCTCTAGTTATTGTCCGGTCAAATGGTCATCGGAAGAATGATGGAACATGAGGTCTTTGTCCATTTTATTCTCTTGTTGAAATTGAAACATTTGACTTTGCAACTCAAGTTCTTCTTATTTTTGTGCAATCTTCTGTTGTTCTAATTCAATTTGCTGCTTACACGCCTGTTCTTCCAATTACATTTGCCACTGCTTCATCTCTAAATCAGATTCCTGGGCTTCATTCTTTTTGGAAACACTACAAGAAAACACACAACAGGCGAGGAACACTGTGCCGAAGACTCAATGTCGTCGGCACAATACACTAAACGACAAGAAAATCACTTGACCAAGCCAAGATCGCGTTGAATTTTTAAGTAAGTATAATGCCGACGACTGGTCGTCGTCAGTATTATAATACAATTGTTTGACTTTTCTAAACCTGGTGAAAACCTGGGCGGGAATTTGACCCGCCATAATTATGTCGACGACACGTCGTCGGCAGTATATAATCAAAAAAATAATTGTGACTAGCGTTGGGTTAACCGATTAATTAAGAAATATTTTGCCGTAGTTTTATTCTACCGACGACATGGCGTCGGTACGGATTTAAGTCAAAATTTTGACTTTTCCCGCGCGTGAATTATAGCGAATAATTGGGCGGGGTTTTTTCCCGCCTTTATTCCGCCGACGACATGTCGACGGCAATATGTCCCGCCAATTTTTTACTTATATATATCGTATAATGAAATTATCACAAAACACGTAAATTTTCACAAAAAACACACATAACAATGGATGGTTTAACGCCGGAACAGGAATGGTCGAAGGCTTTATCACACGAGCTCCTGTATAATGAAATTATACTTCATTGGGGCTGGGAAATTTTTGATGAATATGGTTCTTATGCGAACTGTGCACCGTGGCAGAGAGACAAGATTGTGGAATGGTTGAGGAGAAAGCCGTACTATAGAGAGTATTTGGAAGAGCTAGATGCTGCTGAAGCTCAACGTGCTGCTGAAGCTCAAGCTGCTGCTGTTGGAGGTGACGAGGAAGCTGAAAGCGCGTTGGACCTCGACACCGAATTAGGTAATTTGGAAAATAGAGTAACAAATCTCGAAGCTACGTTTGCACGTATCAAGGAAATGAGAGCAAGGAAGGGAAAAGATGGTGCGAGTTCCAGCAAAGCGGGAAGTAGCCGCAAAAAAAAATAAACGGGCTGTTTTATTTGATCTGTTTCATTTGGTTGTCGAGTTGTTTAGTTTGAGTTGTTTCGTTTGGTTGTCTAGTTGTTTAGTTTGAGTTGTTTCGTTTGGTTGTCGAGTTTTTCGTTTGAGAACTCTTGCGTGTTTTAAATAAAATATTTTCCTTCGTGTTTGTTAATTGTGATATTGTTTCTTCAAATAAGGTCATCAACCCAAACACCCTTTTGGTGCATGAAATAAGCAATCCCAAACACCCTTGTTTGGACAGCATAAACTAAACGGCCCTTGTGGGCTGCTGTTAACAAAACAACATAAACCAAACGGCCCTTTATTAAACAACAACAATAACACAACAACAACATCATTGGAACATTTTAAAGCGTACGAATTAAAAATATAAAGCACGTTCGACATCAGTTTTCACAACAACAACATTTTATTAAACAACAACAATAACACAACAAACAACAACAACGACAATAACAGCAACAACAACAACAACAACAACAACAACCTACATACGAAGATTTCCCATATCACCTACCATGTCATTATAAAGGTCGTGAAATAAGGCAGCTGAATAAACTGTGTGTTTGTTTGGATGCATGTACACTTCTAGCATTTTAATGAGTACCATTATCTGGTGATTCAGTTTGATACAGTTTGAGCACTCTGTATTTCCAGGACTCGATGTTGAAGGTCCTGCGGTGTAACGAGTTGGAGTTATGGATGGTCCTGCGGAATGAGTTGGAGGCGTTGAAGCTCCAAGAGAACCGGTCATTTTGGCTAGTCGTTCCTCCTTCCATAAAAAAAAATCGCATCCATACTCCTTTGTCCCACCCTGTTAAAGAGTAAAAACTATTATTTTTAACAACTAACCAAATTATTTATATAACACACAAAAAAGTATGTAGGTGTTCACCTTTGATAAAGGACACGCATAGTATTGTTTACCACGGGAGTAAGGTTTATGCGATTCTCGCAGAATTACGTCTCCTCGTTTACAAGGACAAGCAAAAGCTTCAAATTCCGCCATCTTCACCATGATAACAGTGTGTGTTTATGGTTGTGAGGTTAAGTGGTTTTGAGTATAAGAGGTTGTGAAGTTGGTGGGAAATTTTTGGGGGAAAATTTTTTGTAGGAGATTTTTGGTGGGAAATGTTTTGTTGACAAATGGTGTGATATAACATCTCGTGTACAACCTTACCATCTCGGGTCATTCGTTTAACATCTCGTGTACAACCTTACCATCTCGGATCATTCGTTTAACATCTCGTGTACAACAATATAATCTCGGCTCATTCGTTTAACGTCTCGTGTACAACCTTACCATCTCGGCTCATTCGTTTAACGTCTAGTGTAGAACCTTACCATCTCGGCTCATTCATTTAACATCTCGTGTAGAACCTTACCATCTTGGCTCATTCGTTTAACATCTTGTGTAGAACCTTACCATCTCGGCTCATTCATTTAACATCTCGTGTACAACCTTACCATCTCGGATCAGTCATTTAACATCTCGTGTACAACCTTACCATCTCGGCTCATTCGTTTAACATCTCATGTACAACCTTACCATCTCAGCTCATTCGTTTAACATCTCGTGTAGAACCTTACCATCTCGGATTATTCGTTTAACATCTCGTGTAGAACCTTACCATCTCGGCTCATTCGTTTAACATCTCGTGTACAACCTTACCATCTCGGATCATTCATTTAACATCTCGTGTACAACCTTACCATCTCGGATCATTCGTTTAACATCTCGTGTACAACAATATCATCTCGGCTCATTCGTTTAACGTCTCGTGTAGAACCTTACCATCTCGGCTCATTCGTTTAACATCTCGTGTAGAGCCTTACCATCTCGGCTCATTCGTTTAACTCTTGTGTAGAACCTTACCATCTCGGATCATTCGTTTAACATCTCGTGTAGAACCTTACCGTCTCGGCTCATTCGTTTAACATCTCGTGTACAACCTTACCATCTCGGATCATTCGTTTAACATCTCGTGTACAATCTTACCATCTCGACTCATTCGTTTAACATCTCGTGTACAACCTTACCATCTCGGCTTATTCGTTTAACATCTCGTGTAGAACCTTACCATCTCCGATCATTCGTTTAACATCTCGTGTAGAACCTTACCATCTCGGCTCATTCGTTTAACACTCTCGTGTACAACCTTACCATCTCGGATCATTCGTTTAGCATCTCGTGTACAACCTTACCATCTCGGATCATTCGTTTAACATCTCGTGTAGAACCTTACCATCTCGGATCATTCGTTTAACATCTCGTGTACAACAATATCATCTCGGCTCATTCGTTTAACGTCTCGTGTAGAACCTTACCATCTTGGCTCATTCGTTTAACGTCTCGTGTAGAACCTTACCATCTCGGCTCATACGTTTAACATCTGTGTAGAACCTTACCATCTCGGCTCATTCGTTTAACATCTCGTGTAGAACCTTACCATCTCGGCTCATTCGTTTATCATCTCGTGTACAACCTTACCATCTCGGATCATTCGTTTGACATCTCGTGTATAACCTTACCATCTCGGCTCATTCGTTTAACATCTCGTGTACAACCTTGCCATCTCGGCTCATTCGTTTAACATCCGTGTAGAACCTTACCATCTCGGATCATTCGTTTAACCTCTCGTGTAGAAACCTTACCATCTCGGCTCATTCGTTTAACGTCTCGTGTAGAACCTTACCGTCTCGGCTCATTCGTTTATCGTCTCGTGTAGAACCTTGCCATCTCGGCTCATTTGTTTAACATCTCGTGTAGAACCTTCCCATCTCGGCTCATTCGTTTAACATCTCGTGTAGAACCTTACCGTCTCGGCTCATTCGTTTAACGTCTCGTTTAGACCTTGCCATCTCGGCTCATTCGTTTAACATCTCGTGTAGAACCTTACCAACTCGGCTCACTCGTTTAACATCTCGTGTAGAACCTTACCGTCTCGGCTCATTCGTTTATCGTCTCGTGTAGAACCTTGCCATCTCGGCTCATTCGTTTAACATCTCGTGTAGAACCTTCACATCTCGGCTCATTCGTTTAACATCTCGTGTAGAACCTTAACCGTCTCGGCTCATTCGTTTTACGTCTCGTGTAGAACCTTGCCATCTGGTCATTCGTTTAACTCTCTGTAGAACCTTCCATCTCGGCTCATTCGTTTAACATCTCGTGCAGAACCTTACCGGATTGGCTCATTCGTTTATCGTCTCGTGTAGAACCTTGCCATCTCGGCTCATTCGTTTAAATCTCGTGTAGAACCTTCCATCTCGGCTCATTCGTTTAACATCTCGTGTAGAACCGGCTCATTCGTTTAACGTCTCGTGTAGAACCTTGCCATCTCGGCTCATTCGTTTAACATCTCGTGTAGAACCTTACCAACTCGTCTCACTCGTTAACATCTCGTGTAAAACCTTCCATATCGGCCATTCGTTTACTCTCGTGTACAACCTTACCATCTCATCATTCATTTAACGTCTGTGTAGAACCTTACCATCTCGGCTCATTCGTTTAACTCTCGTGTAGAACCTTACCATCTGGCTCATTCGTTTAACTCTCGTGTAGAACCTTCCATCTCGGCTCATTCGTTTAACATCTCGTGTAGAACCTTACCATCTCGGCTCATCGTTTAACATCTCGTGTAGAACCTTACCATCTCGGCTCATTCGTTTAACATCTCGTGTAGAACCTTACCATCTTGGCTCATTCGTTTAACATCTCTGTAAACCTTACCATCTCGGATCATTCTTTAACATCTCGTGTACAACTTCATCTCGGATCATTCGTTAAACATCTCGTGTAAACCTTACCATCTCGGTCATTCGTTTAACTCTCGTGTAGAACTTCCATCTCGGCTCAGTCGTTTAACATCTCGTGTAGAACCTTACCATCTCGGCTCATTCGTTTAACGTCTCGTGTAGAACCTTGCCATCTCGGCTCATTCGTTTAAATCTCGTGTAGAACCTTACCAACTCGGCTCATCGTTAACATCTCGTGTAGAACCTTACCGTCTCGGCCATTCGTTTATCTCGTGTAGAACCTGCCATTCTGTCATTCGTTTAACATCTCGTGTAAACCTTACCATCTCGGACTATTCGTTTAACATCTCGTGTAAACCTTACCATCTCGGCTCATTCGTTTAACATCTCGTGTAAACCTTACCATCTCGGATCATTCATTTAACATCTCGTGTACAACCTTACCATCTTGGTCATTCGTTTACATCTCGTGTACAACCTTACCATCTCGGATCATTCGTTTAACATCTCGTGTACAACTTCATCTCGGCTCATTCGTTTAACGTCTCGTGTAGAACCTTACCATCTCGGATCATTCGTTTACATCGTAATTACCATTCGGCTCATTCGTTAACATCTCGTGTAGAACTTACATCTCGGTCATTCGTTTAACATCTCGTGTAGAACCTTACCATCTCGGCTCATTCGTTTAACATCTCGTGTAGAACCTTACCATCTCGGATCATTCGTTTAACATCTCGTGTAAATCTTACCATCTCGGCTCATTCGTTTAACATCTCGTGTACAACCTTACCATCTCGGCTCATTCGTTTAACATCTCGTGTAGAACCTTACCATCTCGGATCATTCGTTTAACATCTCGTGTAGAACCTTACCATCTCGGCTCATTCGTTTAACATCTCGTGTAACAACCTTACCATCTCGGATCATTCGTTTAACATCTCGTGTACAACCTTACCATCTCGGATCATTCGTTTAACATCTCGTGTAAACCTTACCATCTCGGCTCATTCGTTTAACATCTCGTGTAGAACCTTACATCTCGGCTCATTCGTTTAACGTCTCGTGTAGAACCTTCCATCTCGGCTCATTCGTTTAACATCTCGTGTAGAACCTTCCATCTCGGCTCATTCGTTTAACATCTCGTGTAGAACCTTACCATCTCGGCTCATTCGTTTAACATCTCGTGTAGAACCTTGCCATCTTGGTCATTCGTTTAACATCTCGTGTAGAACCTTACCATCTCGGCTCATTCGTTTAACATCTCGTGTAGAACCTTACCATTCTGGCTCATTCGTTTATCGTCTCGTGTAGAACCTTGCCATCTCGGCTCATTCGTTTAACATCTCGTGTAGAACTTCCATCTTGGCTCATTCGTTTAACATCTCGTGTATACCTTACCGTCTCGCTCATTCGTTTATCGTCTCGTGTAGAACCTTGCCATCTCGGCTCATTCGTTTAACATCTCGTGTAGAACCTTACCATCTCGGCTCATTCGTTTAACATCTCGTGTAAACCTTACGATCTCGGCTCATTCGTTTAACGTCTCGTGTAGAACCTTGACCATCTCGGCTCATTCGTTTAACATCTCGTGTGTAAACATTACCATCTCGGCTCATTCGTTTAACATCTCGTGTAACTTACATTCGGCTCATTCGTTTACGTCTCGTGTAGAACCTTCCATCTGGCTCATTCGTTTAACATCTTTAACCTCTCGTGTAGAACCTTACCATCTCGGCTCATTCGTTTAACATCTCGTGTAGAACCTTACCGTCTCGGCTAATTCGTTTATCGTCTCGTGTAGAACCTTGCCATCTCGGCTCATTTGTTTAACATCTCGTGTAGAACCTTCCCATCTCGGCTCATTCGTTTAACATCTCGTGTAGAACCTTTCCGTCTCGGCTCATTCGTTTAACGTCTCGTTTAGAACCTTGCCATCTCGGCTCATTCGTTTAACATCTCGTCTAGAACCTTACCAACTCGGCTCACTCGTTTAACATCTCGTGTAGAACCTTACCGTCATGGCTCATTCATTTATCGTCTTCGTGTAGAACCTTGCCATCTCGGCTCATTCGTTTAACATCTCGTGTAGAACCTTCACATCTCGGCTCATTCGTTTAACATCTCATTTAGAACCTTACCGTCTCGGCTCATTCGTTTATCGTCTCGTGTAGAACCTTGCCATCTTGGCTCATTCGTTTAACATCTCGTGTAGAACCTTCCCATCTCGGCTCATTCGTTTAACATCTCGTGCAGAACCTTACGGCTGGCTCATTCGTTTATCGTCTCGTGTAGAACCTTGCCATCTCGGCTCATTCGTTTAACATCTCGTGTAGAACCTTCAATCTCGGCTCATTCGTTTAACATCTCGTGTAGAACTCGGCTCATTCGTTTAACGTCTCGTGTAGAACCTTGCCATCTCGGCTCATTCGTTTAACATCTCGTGTAGAACCTTACCAACTCGTCTCACTCGTTTAACATCTCGTGTAAAACCTTTCCATCATCGGCACATTCGTTTAACATCTCGTGTACAACCTTACCATCTCATCATTCATTTAACGTCTCGTGTAGAACCTTACCATCTCGGCTCATTCGTTTAACCTCTCGTGTAGAACCTTACCATCTCGGCTCATTCGTTTAACGTCTCGTGTAGAACCTTGCCATCTCGGCTCATTCGTTTAACATCTCGTGTAGAACCTTACCATCTCGGCTCACGTTTAACATCTCGTGTAGAACCTTACCATCTCGGCTCATTCGTTTAACATCTCGTGTAGAACCTTACCATCTCGGCTCATTCGTTTAACATCTCGTGTACAACCTTACCATCTCGGATCATTCGTTTAACATCTCGTGTACAACAATATCATCTCGGATCATTCGTTTAACATCTCGTGTAGAACCTTACCATCTCGGCTCATTCGTTTAACGTCTCGTGTAGAACCTTGCCATCTCGGCTCAGTTCGTTTAACATCTCGTGTAGAACTTACTTTTGAACTTCTGTACCTTGCATCTCGGTCATTCTTTAACATGTAGAACTTACATCGCTATTCGTTTAACATCTCGTGTAACTTACCGTTGGTATTCTTTAGTCTGTGACTTGCTCTTGGCTCATTGTTAAACTGTAGAACCTTCATCTGTCATTCGTTTACTCTGTGTACCTCCTGGTCATTGTTACTTGTAGAACTTCTCTGGCATCGTTTAATTGTAACCTTCATCTCGGCTCATTGTCCTTACCTCTCGTCTCGTTAACTGTGTACTCACGCCATTACATCCTTAACCTTTCTCTCTTCGTTTACTTTGCACCTAATCTCTTCGTTGTCTCTAACCTACCATCTCGCTCTTACTCTTAACTATCGCTCATTTTATCTGGAAACTCCATCTGGCTCATTTTAACTCTCGTTAACTACTTCGTCTCTTATTCTAAACTACACTCGCTCATTCTTACACTGTAAACCTTACATTGGCTCATTCTAACATCCGAACCTTCCATCGGATCATTTTAATCTCTTACTTACATCTCGGTCATCTTACATCGTGTAAACTCATCGCATCTTAACTCTGAACCTTCCATCTCGTCACGTTAACATCTTTAAACCTACATCCGTCATTCGTTACTGTAACCTCATTCGCATTCTTAACTCCTTAAACCTTCTCGTCATTCTTACACTTGTAACCTACCCTCGTCATTTTCTCTGTGTAAACTACATCTGGCTCATCTACTCTCGGTAACCTCATTTCAGTTTAACCTCGGTAGAACTTACGCTCATGTTTACTCGTGTAACTCATCTTATTGTTTAACATCTCTGAAACCTTCATCTGTCTTCGTTAAATTCGAAACTTACCTCTCGATCATTCTTAATCGGTACTTCATCGGCTCATTTATTTTAAACCTTACCACTCTCTTACATCTCGTGTAATCCACTCGTCGTTACATTCGTGTAAACCTACACTTCATTCTTAATCCGTAACCTATCTCCTATTCTTTACCTGAACTCCATCTTCATTCTTACTCGTGAACTACACTCGTCATGTACATCGTGTAACTATCGGCATCGTAATGTGAACTTCATCTCGTCTCTTTAACTCTCGGTAACTTACATCGTATTTACTGTAAACCTTACATTCGTCATTCGTTAACTTCGTTACACTTAACCTTCATCTCGCTCATTCGTTTAACATCTCGTTAACCTTACCATCTCGGCTCATTCGTTAACTCTCGTGTAGAACCTTCCATCTCGTCATTCTTTAACATCTCGTGTAGAACCTTACCATCTGCTCATTCGTACTCTCTGTAGAACCTTACCATCTCGGCTCATTCGTTTAACGATCTCGTGTAGAACCTTCCCATCTCGGCTCATTCGTTTAACATCTCGTGTAGAACCTTACCGTCTCGGCTCATTCGTTTAAATCTCGTGTAGAACCTTACCATCTCGGCTCATTCGTTTACTCTCGTGTAGAACCTTACCATCTCGGCTCATTCGTTTAACATCTCGTGTAGAACCTTACCGTCTCGGCTCATTCGTTTATCGTCTCGTGTTAGAACCTTGCCATCTCGGCTCATTCGTTTAATCTCGTGTAAACCTTCACATCTCGGCTCATTCGTTTAACATCTCGTGTAGAACCTTACCATCTCGGCTATTCGTTTAATCGTCTCGTGTAGAACCTTGCCATCTCGGCTCATTCGTTTAACATCTCGTGTAGAACCTTCCATCTCGGCTCATTCGTTTAACATCTCGTGTAGAACCTTACCATCTCGGCTCATTCGTTTATCGTCTCGTGTAGAACCTTGCCATTCTCGGCTCATTCGTTTAACATCTCGTGTAGAACCTTCCATCTCGGCTCATTCGTTTAACTCTCGTGTAGAACCTTCCATCTCGGCTCATTCGTTTAACTCTCGTGTAGAACCTTACCATCTCGGCTCATTCGTTAACTTCGTGTTAAACTTACCATCTCGATCATTCGTTTAACACTCGTGTAAACCTTACCTCTGGCTCATTCGTTTAACTCTCGTGTAGAACCTTACCATCTCGGCTCATTCGTTTAACGTCTCGTGTAGAACCTTACCATCTGGCTCATTCGTTTAACATCTCGTGTAGAACCTTACCATCTCGGCTCATTCGTTTAACATCTTGTGTAGAACCTTACCATCTCGGCTCATCGTTTAACATCTCGTGTACAACCTTACCATCTCGGTCATTCGTTTAACTCTCGTGTACAACCTTACCATCTCGGCTCATTCGTTTAACATCTCGTGTACAACCTTACCATCTCGGCTCATTCGTTTAACATCTCGTGTAGAACCTTACCATCTCGGATCATTCGTTTAACATCTCGTGTAGAACCTTACCATCTCGGCTCATTCGTTTAACATCTCGTGTACAACCTTACCATCTCGGATCATTCGTTTAACATCTCGTGTAAACCTTACCATCTCGGATCATTCGTTTAACATCTCGTTACAACTTACATCTCGGTCATTCGTTTAAATCTCGTGTACAACCTTCCATCTCGGCTCATTCGTTTAACATCTCGTTTAGAACCTTACCATCTCGGCTCATTCGTTTAACATCTCGTGTAGAACCTTACCATCTCGGATCATTCGTTTAACATCTCGTGTAAAACCTTACCATCTCGGCTCATTCGTTTAACATCTCGTGTAGAACCTTACCATCTCGGCTCATTCGTTTAACATCTCGTGTAAACCTTACCATCTCGGTCATTCGTTTAACATCTCGTGTACAACCTTACCATCTCGGCTCATTCGTTTAACATCTCGTGTAGAACCTTACCTCTTTGTTCATTCGTGTAAACCTTACATCTCGTATTCGTTAATCGTGAAACCTTACCATCTCGGCTCATTCGTTTAACATCTCGTGTACAACCTTACCATCTCGGCTCATTCGTTTAACATCTCGTGTACAACCTTACCATCTCGGATCATTCGTTTAACATCTCGTGTAGAACCTTACCATCTCGGTCATTCGTTTAACATCTCGTGTAGAACCTTACCATCTCGGCTCATTCGTTTAACGTCTCGTGTAGAACCTTACCATCTCGGCTCATTCGTTTAACATCTCGTGTAGAACCTTACCATCTCGGCTCATTCGTTTAACATCTCGTGTAGAACCTTCCATCTCGGCTCATTCGTTTAACGTCTCGTGTAAACCTTCCATCTGGCTCATTCGTTTAACATCTCGTGTAAACCTTACCATCTCGGCTCATTCGTTTAACTCTCGTGTAAACCTTACCATCTCGGCTCATTCGTTTAACGTCTCGTGTAGAACCTTACCATCTCGGCTCATTCGTTTAACATCTCGTGTAGAACCTTACCATCTCGGCTCATTCGTTTAACATCTCGTGTAAACCTTACCATCTCGATCATTCGTTTAAGTCTCGTGTAGAACCTTACCTCGTCATTCGTTTACACTCGTGTAAACCTTACATCCGGATCTTCGTTAACATCTCGTGTTAGAACCTTACCATCTCGTCTCATCTCGTTTAACCACGTTACTCGTGTAAACCTTCCATCTCGGCTCATTCGTTTAACATTCGTAACCTTCATTCGTCATGTTAAACTCTTAAACCTACCTTCGTCATTCGTTTAACATCTCGTGTAGACCTTACATCTCGGCTCATTCGTTTAAATCTCGTGTAAACCTTCCATCTCGTCATTCGTTAACATCTCGTGTAACCTTACCTCTCGGCTCATTCGTTATAACATCCTCGTGTGAACTTACTCTGGTCATTTTTAATCTCGTGACTTCATTCGTCATTTACATCTCGTGTAAACCTCTTGATTCGTTTATCTCGTTAACTTCCTCTGTCATTGTTAATTCGTGTAACTTACTCTCGGTCATCGTTACCGTTAGAACCTTCCATCTCGCTCCGTTACATCTCGTGTAACCTTCTCTCGGTCTCTTTAATCTGTACACCTATCGTCGTCTCTTAGTCTCGTGTAGAACTTCTCGCTCATTCTTTACTCGTGTAACTTCATCTCGCTATTAATTCGGTAACTCTCTCGTCATCGTTTATCTTGAACCTTATCTGCTTTAACTCGTGTCCTCCATCGCATCGTACTTCTACACTCGGCTCTTAACATCTTTAACCTTACTCTCGCCATCGTTTACCTGGAACCTCATCTGTCATTCGTTAACCGGTAATCTCTGTATTCTTACTCGTTAACTATCTGTCATGTTTATCGTTAACCCATCTCTCTGTGTCCTTTAAATTAAACTACCTCGGCTCATTCGTTTAACGTCTCGTGTAGAACTTCATCTCGGCTCATTCGTTTAACTTCGTAGACTTACCATCTCGCTCATCTTTAACATTCGTGTAAACCTTACCATTCGTCATTCGTTAATCTCGTGTAAACCTACCTCTCGCTCATTCTTTAACTCTCGTGTAAACCTTACATCTGGTCTTCGTTTAACATCTGTGTAAACTAATCGTCATTCGTTAACTCTCGTGTAAACTTACATCTGTCATTCGTTTATCTCGTGTAAACCTTCATCTCGGTATTCGTTTAACTCTCGTGTAAACTACATCTGTCATTCGTTAACATCTCGGTAAAATCATCTCGTCATTCGTTTAAATCTCGTGTACCTTCTATTTTAAATTTGAAACTACTTATTTTTATTGTTAAACTACCATTCTATTCGTTTAACTCTGTGTAAACCTTAATTCGCTATTTTTAACATCTTTAAACTTACCATTATCATTTTTAATTGTTAAACTATTCTCATTTTTAAATTTGTAAATAATCTCGGCTCATTCGTTTACATCTCGTGTAGACCTTCCATCTCGTCATTCGTTTAACATCTCGTGTAGAACCTTACCATCTGGCTCATTCGTTAACATTCGTGTAAACCTTACCATCTCGGTCATCGTTTAACATCTCGTGTACAACCTACATCTCGGTCATTCTTACATCTCGTGTAACTCCATCTCGGTCATTCGTTTAACATCTCGTGTAAACCTCATCTCGGTCATTCGTTTAACATCTCGTGTAGAACTTACCTCTCGGTCATTCGTTTAACTCGTGTAACCTTCATCTCGTATTCGTTTAACATCTCGTGTAGAACTACATTCGTCATCGTTTAACATCTCGTGAAACCTTCATCTCGGTCATTTTAACATCTCGTTAAACCTTACCTCGTATTTTTAATTGTGACATTAATTCTCATTGTTAACATCTCGTGTAACCTACCATCTGTCATTGTTTAACTTCGTGTGAACCTTACCATCTCGTCATTCTTTAACATCCGTGTAACTTACATCTCGGTCATTCGTTTAACATCTCGTGTACAACTTACCTCTGGATCTTCTTAACTCTCGTGTAAACTACATTATCATCGTTTAACTTGTGTAAACCTCATCTGGTCATTGTTTAATCTCGTGAACCTCATCTCGCTCATTTTTATCTGTGTAGAACCTTACCCTCGGTCATCGTTTAACTCTGTACTTCCATTGCCATTGTTTAACTCTCTGTAACCTCCATCTCGTCTTCGTTAACATCTCGTTAAACTTACCATCTCGGCTCATTGTTTAATTCGTGACAACCTTCCATCGCTATTCTTTAACATCTCGTGTAGAACCTTACCATCTCGGATCATTCGTTTAAATCCGTGTAGAACCTTACCATCTCGGCTCATTCTTTAACATCTCGTGTAGAACCTACCTTCGGCTCATTCTTTAATTCTCGTGTAAACCTTCCATCTCGGTCATTGTTAACATCTCGTGTAGAACCTTCCCATCTCGTCATTCGTTTAACATCTCGTGTAAACATACCATCTCGGCTCATTCGTTTAACGTCTCGTTAGACCTTCCATCTCGGCTCATTCGTTTACTCTCGTGTAGAACCTTACCACTCGGCTCATTCTTTAAATCTGTGTAAACTTACCTCTCGGTCATTCGTTTAATAGTCTCGTGTAAACCTTCCATCTCGGCTCATTCGTTTAAACTCGTGTAGAACCTTACCATCTCGCTCATTCATTTAACATCTCGTGTAAACTTACCTCTCGGCTCATTCGTTTATCGTCTCATGTATTTTTTTTTTTTTTTTTTTTTTTTTTTTTTTTTTTTTTTTTTTTTTTTTTTTTTTTTTTTTTTTTTTTGTTTAACATCTCGTGTAGAACCTTACCATCTCGGCTCATCTTTAACATCTCGTGTAAAACCTTCCATCTCGGTCATTCGTTTAACATCTCGTGTACAACCTTACCATCTCGATCATTCGTTTAACATCTCTGTAAACCTTAACCATCTCGGCTCATTCGTTTAACATCTCGTGTAGAACCTTACCATCTCGGATCATTCGTTTAACATCTCGTGTAGAACCTTACCATCTCGGCTCATTCGTTTAACATCTCGTGTACAACCTTACCATCTCGGACTCATTCGTTTAACATCTCGTGTAGAACCTTACCATCTCGGATCATTCGTTTAACATCTCGTGTACAACCTTACCATCTCGGCTCATTCGTTTAACATCTCGTGTACAACCTTACCATCTCGGATCATTCGTTTAACATCTCGTGTAGAACCTTACCATCTCGGCTCATTCGTTTAAACGTCTCGTGTAGAACCTTGCCATCTCGGCTCAGTAGTTTAACATCTCGTGTAGAACCTTACCATCTCGGCTCATTCGTTTAACGTCTCGTGTAGAACTTGCCATCTCGGCTCATTCGTTTAACATCTCGTGTAGAACCTTACCATCTCGGCTCATTCATTTAACATTTCGTGTAGAACCTTACCATCTCGGCTCATTCGTTTAACATCTCGTGTACAACCTTACCACCTTACCATCCAGCTCATTCTTTAACATCTCGTGTACAACCTTACCATCTCGGATCATTCGTTTAACATCTCGTGTACAACAATATCATCTCGGATCATTCGTTTAACATCTCGTGTACAACAATATCATCTCGGATCATTCGTTTAATATCTCGTGTACAACCATATCATCTCGGATTATTCGTTTAACATCTCGTGTACAACAATATCATCTCGAATCATTCGTTTAACATCTCGTGTAGAACCATATCATCTCGGATCATTCGTTTAACATCTCGTGTACAACTTTAACTACTTATTTTTTATAATTTTAATGAAACTACTATTTTTAATTTTATAAAACTATTTTTAAATTTTTTTTTTAATTTTATAAAAGTATTTATAATAAATAAAAAATTTAACTACTTATTTTTTAATTTTATTAAACTATTTTTTAAATATTTTTTTTAATTTTATAAAAATATTTATAATAAATAAAAATTTTTAATTATATAAAAGTAATGGTGTCGTGGACATGTCGTCGGTATTGTTACCGCCGAAATTTTCACGAAAATTTAATTCGTCCTGCCAAATGGAAAACGACAAATTATCTTTACCATCCTGACGACATGACGTCGGGACCATTAAAAGATATACAAAACCACATCTGGTCAACACTTAGAAAAAAAAAAACACTAAAAGTATTATCCTCCTCAATTATTGACGATAACCGGCGATCGACACCACAGCTCCACCATTACCTCCGACACCACTGCCCGTACTCCACCACTACCTCCGACACCACAGCTCCACCTCCGACACCACAACTCCACCTCCGACACCACCACAGCTCCACCACAGCCCACCACAACTACACGAGCACCCCTGTGCACCTCCTCCTCCTCTCATGTTTAATTCACTCCTCAACCCCTCATTTGTTTAATTCTTCTTCTTCCCCACTTCTTCTTCTTCTACAAAAATCACAGCTCCACGGTAATTTTGATTTTTGTTGATTTTGTTTTTTGTTAATTTTGTTTAATGTTAGTGTTAATTTAAGTGTTAATTTTGTATTAATGTTGTTTTCTTTTCTTTATTTTTTTTATATATCCGAGACCACCACAGCTCCACCTCCGACACCACCACAGCTCCACCAAGACAGCCGAGACAGAGGTATTGTGGTCCCTTTTTTATATTTTTTTAAACTTTTGGTATCCCGACGACATGTCGCCGACAACAGTTTTTTAAAAAACTTTTTATATATTAATGTGCTCTCTTTTAATATAGCCCGAGCCCGAGACCGCAGCCCGAGACTGCAGCCCGAGACCACAGCCGAGACAGTATGTTGTTATTTTTTTCATATCCGTATTATTTTTTACATATCAGTATGTTTGTGAAATGTTGCGTGACGGATATAGGGGTATTTTTGTAGATTCCAGTGCGGTTTAGGATTTTTGTAATGTACTCGATTATATGTGTTTGCGTGAGAAAGCGTTACATGTGTAGGATAGAAGTAGAATATGTTCATGTAATACAAGTCTAGCATTTCAACTTATAATGTTTCGATCAAACATTATGTGTAAGGTCATATAGATAAGTGAGATATCTTTAAATTCAGTGATGTCACATTGAGGATAATGTAGTTTTATGATCATGTCTTGTATAATCCTAAAATTGATTAATAGATAACTTTGACATATTAGCATTCTCTGCGTAAAAATCTCAGCTCCCTGACATATCAGCTCCCTCATAAGCTTATGAAACATAAGCCGAAAACAAATCGGTAGTGAATCTATTATATCAATGTTTTGTAGTGAATCAATTGCAAAAGTGTAACATGTATTTATATTCTATTAATTGTTTAACTTAAAATAGTCGATTTGTGTATTATTGTTAGACTTTTGTGAATGTTTTAGGATTTTAGTGATTAATTTCGGAAAGTCCCCGTCCGAAGTTAATCATCCTATAGAAAACCCGTCCGGAATTAATTTATTAGAAATTAATTTCGGAAAGTCCCCTGTTTGGGACTGCTTTTTGAATGTTTTGTCTCATTTAGGATATGGATGCGTATAACTGATTTACTATTTGAGATTATTTCGACAGTGTTTCTCCTTTACTCCTACGAATATGTCCTTAATGCACATATTTGGGGAGTTGAGGGGAAATGCTGCCGAAATTTTCTCAAATAGTAAATCAGTTATACGCATTCATATATGAGACGAATCATTCAAAGAGTGGGTTAGGATTGCCTTCCATAGTTGCGCTAGGTGAATCAAAACAACTCGTAATCATTAATTAAGTGCATATAATAACCGATTGCATCATAAAAATACAGTTATGATAATTGATAAGAGTTGGACCCGTATAGAGCATCGTGGTTCAAAAGAATTTCTTGATGGTCTTGCCGCCTTCCTCGATCATTGCAAACCGTTATTGAATAGTTCCGGAAACATAAAATGTCCATGTCGTCGTTGTTGTAATGTTCCATGGGTATCTCTCGAAGGTCTTAAATACCACATAGGCCACAATGGGTGGGACCCAACTTATACACAATGGAAGGATCACGGTGAACCGGATCCTCCGAATAATGATCAATATGATATTCTTGATAACACAACACAACGTGAGATGAGTGACATGGGTGCGTGCCTTAATGATATTCTTGATATTCCTCCGAATAATGATCAAAATGATATTCTTGATATTCCTTCGAATAATGAGCCGACTCATGGAAATATTGGCGAGACAAGTAACGAGCCTACTCAAGCAGCGACACCTCCTTTGCGTAACGAGTATGAAGAGTTACTTGCAAGTTCCAACCAGCCTCTGTACCCGGGTTGTGACTTTATGACAACATTGGATTTTATGGCAAAGTTTACACATCTCAAGGTCAGCGGTAAATGGAGTGATACTTCATTTAACAAAACGCTAAAATTTCTCCAGGAGGTATTTCCGCCCAGGTTAGGTTACAGTCTCCCACCGTCATCCTATCATATAAAGAAGACATTTAAAAAGATCGGGTTAGGGTACGAGTCGATACATGCTTGTGAAAAAGATTGCTTTCTATATCGGGGGAATGATGGCGAAGATTTGGAGTATTGTCCGGTCTGCAAAATGAGTAGATGGAAAGACAATAAAACAACGGGGAAGAAAGTTCCTAACAAGGTGTTGCGTTACTTTCCTATCATTGCTAGACTACAACGTTTGTACAAGTCTATTCACACTGCAAAACATATGACTTGGCATGCTACTGGAAAGTTTACGGACGGTAATATCATGAACATTTTCAGGGAATTTCCTGATATCGACATGCAACAACCATTTTCGAGCTGGTTTGAGACGAAGGTAAACTTATTGTATGTATTTCCATGTATAAATAACGACTATTACTCATCTCCATCTATTCTTATCTTTTTTCATAGATCCGTAAACTTTACATAGCCGATGACCCAAGCTGTACTCCCGACTTATTCGCTTTGGCTTGTGGACCATCACCGACCCCAATCTCAGTCAACTCTTGCGTAGTCAACGGTGTGAGGTTTGTCGTACACGGCCGCGATATAAAACGTACAACTCAGAATAGCGGAATTTGTTCACCTGGTGAGAAGGAGGGAGAAATGTATTATGGTCAGCTAGAAGAAATTCTGGAGTTCGCATATTCCCAGTTCAAAGTTGTGTTGTTTCGAGTTAAGTGGTTCGACTTAAGCAACAAAAACCGTAGAGTCCAACGTTTTACCACTAGAAACAACATGACACAAATTTGGGCATGTAGCTATGCGTTCGAAGATCAACCTTACATTCTCGCAACACAAGCAAAACAAGTCTTCTACCTTGAAGATCCTGCCAGACGACCACTCCATTGGAAGGTCGTCCAAGAAGTAAATCACAACACAATCTGGGATGTCATTGTGGTAGAAGACGATGATGATGTGATACATGGCAACAACTCATCTGATCTCCAACTGTCTGCTAATTTGAATGATTTGGAACTTGAAACCTTAAATATCGATGGTGAATCAACATTAGTTGAGGCACCACCACCAATCATTCCTGTTGATGAAGAAGATGATTTTATTGATGATGAAGACGACGATCCTTATGATTTAGCAGATTCTGATAATGAAGTCGCAAACAATTCTGATGATGAAGTTGAAGTTGCGACTAATGTTGTTTATGATAGTGATTGTGATTGTGCAGATTGATCTTAAAATGTAACTTGTAAAACGACACTTATTTTAATGAAATTATTATGGATTGTTTAAAAGTGTATATTTCTTTTGAATGTGTATGTATTTGAATGTGTGCATGCTTATGTTAATTTGTTCCCGAATTTCTATATGTTATTCAACTTGTACTTTTACAGATGGCAGCAGCAGTTGCGCGCAGTCATGGTGGTGACGGTGCCGGTGACCCACCACCTTCCCCTACACGTCAGATTGAGAGCGGGTGCCGTGGTGGTGGTAAGAATTTCTAGATTACATATATATGTATATATATACACATATTATGTATATATATAGATATATTGTTATATATATACATATATGTATACACATATATGTGTATATATATACATATATCTATAAATGTATATATATAGATATATGTGTATATATATATACATATATGTATACACATATAGTGTATATATATACATATATCTATATTTGTGTGTGTGTGTGTATATATATATATATATATATATATATATATAAGTTACTTTATGACGTTTTCACTCACTCCAATTGCAGGATCAGGGCGACCCCGCCGAGGAGGTAGGGCCAGGGGGAGGCAGGGGTAGGGGAGGTCAGAATGGCGGTAGGCAGCGAGTACGCGAAGAAAATAAGAATGTGAAGCTCAAGAACGTCGTGAAAAATAGCGGCCCACAGTCGATCGAGTTTGAGATAGGTGATCAGGGGACTTACTGTCATGTGGGCCCGCACCGAGCGTGGTTTAGCAATTACGTCGGCGAGCTCATTCGGCAGCTGCCGTTACACTACGACTCTTGGTACGATATAGAACCGGAGAAGACGGCTAACTTCCTTCCACAGCTCGGGGTCAGTTATTTCATTTTCCTTTTATATTGTTATGTTATCGTGTTTATTTATTTAAATGTGCATATTTATTTAAATTTGTTTATTTATTTATATCTCTATATTTAATTATTTGAATGTGTACATTTATTAAAATTTGTTTATTTATTTATATCTTTATATTAATTTTAACTATATTTGATTGCAGCGTATGTTCAATTTGGAACGCCACAGGCTCAGATCGGAATGGGAGGCCATTCGGTCGGCGCTCACATCGTATTTCGCTACACGATATTCTGACAATAAATATGATATGAAACGCGATTACTTTACAAAAAAGGGTGGGGCTGCGAGAGTGGAAGAGATCAGAAGAAATCCTCCTCCGAACTTGGAGCAGGCTGAGTGGGGGAAGTATGTCGATTTGTACATGTCGGAGAAGTCCCAGAAACGATCGGCTGTGAACAAAGAGAATAGAAAGAAGAACAAGATTCTCAGCCGCCACGGTTCGAAATCATTTGCCGCATCTCGACACGAATATGTAAGACACATTTTATTTTTATAAGATTATTTAATTTTAATAATATATTAATTAAAAGTATTTATACTAAATAAAATATATATGGTGTTTGATTTGTCATTTTAATTTGTTTCATCCTATGTGCATGTGTATATATTTATACAGTTCGAGAACAGCGAGGACCACCAGTATCCGTCCCTGTTCGATACCTATCTTGACACCCACTACAAGAATGGTGTTTGGTTGCAGGATGAGGCTCGTGCTCGGTTTGTAAGTATCGTTTTTTATTTATTTATTTATTTATTTTTTCCAAACACGCACTTAGTGATTTATTGAAACATAATCTAGTAATTTACCCGACTAACATATTAATTTTCTCATTTTTTTTCAACTACATAGGATGAGATGGTCAGGCTAAGGCAGCCTAGATCCGATATGCCGGCAGACGAGCCGTGCCTCACGGAGCAGGAGATACTTGCCCGGGTAACCGGGGGCAAGCAGCGTGGTCATATACCCGGCGTCGGCAAGGTGGTACCCTTCTTGAAGAGGCCACGGTAGACATGCCGCCTCCCCCGCCTCCAGGTATGTACAGTTGGATAATATTAAATGACTCATCTTATGTATTGAAATGACCGTTTTTAAATTTTGATTATTTCGTTTATAGGTACGGCCGATATCGACGGGAAGCTTGCTGAAGCTCAGGAGAAGCTTGATGAAGCTAAAAGGATAGTGGCTGAAGCTCAGAAGGAGAGAAGAAAAGCTAGGAAGAAAGCGGCCAAAAATGAGAAGCAGCTCGAGTTGGTGACGCGTTTTATGTCGACCAACCCAGACTGGGAGGCGTTTATTAGCCAGGCTGGTTCTCGAGGTGCCGCTGGAGAGAGCAGTAGGAGTGGCGCGGGAGGGAGCGGCGCAGGCGCTACCGCGAGTGGCCCCGTCGGCGAGAGTGGCTCTAGCAGCGGGACTGATGATGATGATCAGGATGACGAGCTCGTGCTCTAGAGGTATTATTTTGTGTTGTTTTGTCTTTGGAACTATATTTTGACGACCCAATTGCAACATTTGTAGATATAGTAGCTAGGTTTAGCGATTATAACACCCGTTTTGTAAACTTTATGATGTATTTTGAGGGTGTTATAAAGTTTATGGCCGTTTTGTAAAGTTTATGGCCGTTTTGTAAAGTTTATTAAGTGTTTAGTGGTTATATATAACCGTTTTAGCCGTTATAAACTTTATATCCGTTTTAGCCGTTGTTTGTATTGGAATGTGTGGTTATGAGAGTAGGTATAAAACTGGATTTTGTAGATTTTTGCAGCAAATTTTTGCGGAAAAAATCTGTGCATTGCAGCTGCAATATAACTTCAGTACCGACTGTATGTCGTCGGTAGCATATACATATTTTTTATTTTTTCATATGATACCGACGTCATGTCGTCGGTACCATATTGAACTTGTTGACTATTTTTAATAATACCGACCATATGACGTCGGCATAATTTACAATTTTGTTGACTTTTCGTTGACTATTGTAAACGGTACCGACGACATATGATCGGCATCATTTACAAAGACATTGACTGGACGTTGACTATTGGAAATATTACCGACATAAGGTCGTCGGTATCATTTACAATTATATTTGACTTTCGTTGACTCTAATTAGTTAATCTAATTAAACCGTTAATTATTTAGTATTGTACCGACGACGAGTCGTCGGTACAATATTGTCGAACAAACAAACGTTTGACCGGAAAATCGTGTGGGTCCCACACTGTCGTCGGCGTTATTTTGTCGGTATGGTCGTTGCCGACGTGGCTCTGTCGACAAGTTAGTGCCGACGACATGACGTCGATACGGTATAATGCCGAAATCATGACGTCGGCATGGTGAAAAAAAAGTCCACGACGGTGGACCTGTTTGTACTAGTGAAAAGAAACCCCATGCAGTGTCTTTCCATTTATCGACTAACCGGTCAACAAGAGGAGCAGCAGAAGATTCCGAAGGAACGAAGGAGGATGACACTTTCTTCTTAGCTTTGCTCTGACCCGTTGATCGAACTTCCCGAACCTCTTCCTCCTCAGATACATTCGCTTCGTCGTTGAGATTAAAACCGCCTTGTGTTGAGTCCAATGTGGCGTGTGAGGTGGTTTCCGATGTCTTTGATTTTTTGAGTCTTTTATTTCGTTTTGTAAAGATTTGGCATCTCAATCTCTTGCCAATTGATATTGCCTCAAAAGCTTCCACAGCTCAATGAATGTGAAGGCCGAGGTATTGTAATGAAAATCATTTGCTTAATGACAATCCTTAAGGCTGTTGTTAGCAAAACCCAATTAATTATAGAGCCCAACTCTAAACTCAATACAATGTTATATGGAACATGTGCTGCTAAATCCACGTAGAGTCCAATTCCCAAATAATCCAAGCGCCATTTTTTATTCCCTCATTGTTTTTGGTTCCGTATATCATCGTTTAACTAAACATTATCAAAGCCAATTCCTTTAAAAAATCAGGTATCTTTTTTCATATGTCGTTCTATTTTTTATTTTAGTTTAACTATGAAGATATTCAACTGAAAACATAAATTAGGACATAACTACTTAGCCAATTAATTAGCAACTACGACTTCAACTTTTAAGCACGGTTAGTTATCTTGTCACTTATTGCTTTAATATTATTCATGCTTAAGGGACCTATTTTGCGATTATGAAACAGGGCCTCCAAAATTCACGAAAAAGGTGTGTAATATGTAATTTAAATAACAAATTGTATGAATATAGTGATCTTGGTGAAGATAAATATAATACAATGACTAAACTGCCCATAAGTCCAAATTATAGTGGGCCTAAAAACGTTTAACCCTTTTAAGGATAGCATAAATCCATTGTGGATCAGTTTTGACCAATCGCATTGAATTTAGTAATTGGCAGTACTCATAATCAGTGTAAACCCCAGCTCTGCACTATGACCTATAGGGCTGAAACAAGTAGCTTAACTCGACCCTCTTAACCTTAATTTGAGATCCCAAATAGCATGATAAAAGCTCTAGTCTTTGCAGCTCTAAACAACACTTCCAATAAGTGATCGGTTGACTACAAATGCGATTTTTATTCAAAGGTAAAATGTATAAAACGCAACGGTTCAGCTCTTGTATATCTTCTTGGCTCTTATTTGTGTAGAAGAATTAATTAATAAAAACGAAGACATATAAATTGCAGTCGCTCAGATGGAATTGTTTCCATTCTTTATGTAATTATTCTCTTTCCTTTTCTCATGCAGGTTTCCATTCAATATATCCTAGTTCGATTTTATTTGATTTATATAATACGTATTTATGTAAGTTATTCATTCGAAATCTTTAGTTATATTTATCAAAACCATATATAAATCCTATCGACGAACAATATTCCTAAGATTTTATAACGATGTGGAGTTCTCTTTGTTCGATGAGTAATATAATTCTTAGACAAGTAATATCAGAAAGTTCAAACATCCAACTGAAATCACAAAACCCTAGTTTAGATTTGTTGCAACAACGGCAAGAAGAAAATTTGATGGGGAAAGCAATACCAAAGAGCCAACTAAAATCACGATACCCTTATCAAGATCAAGTTGAGGAAGCTGTCCAAGAGGAAGAAGAAACCATCATGTGCGAGATTTGTCTCGAACAAGTGAGGCTAAACAGCATATTCAAGAATGGTCATAAATGCGCACACCGGTTTTGCACTAATTGTATGAGCAGATACATTCAAGGTAAACTCGATGACAATGTTTCAGATATTATATGTCCTGCAACCACATGCTCTCGTCCTCTTGATCCCTTATCATGCCGCCCTAGATTAACATACCAACTGTTTAATACGTGGTGTGATAAGTTATGTGAAGCAGCGGTGTCCTTGGTTGAAAGGGTTTATTGCCCTAACATTGAATGTTCGGAATTGATTTTGTCCGAGTGTGATGACAATCCAAAGAGATGTGTGTGTCCTTCTTGCGATCAACCTTTTTGTTTTGAGTGTAAGGTAACTTGGCATGATGGGTACTCTTGCGAAGAGATTCAGGAGAGGAGAGGTGAAAACGATGTTGCTTTCCGTGCTCTTTGTAGGGCGAAGAAGTGGCAAAGGTGTCCAGCGTGTAGGAATGTTGTTGAACGTAGTGGTGGTTGCAACCATATGACATGCAGGTTTGTTCTCCTTCCTCTATCTCACACAGATAATGAATATGATACAACATGGACGCAACTTGAATGTTGTTGGTAGAGTGGCTAACTTGAAAAGTATTTATTTTAGGGGGGCAATATACACTACGCTGAATTTTTTTGTATAAAAAATGACTAAAACCGAGTGTCAAAAATTTTGGGAGGGCCACAATCCCTCGGTCCCTTATAAGTTCCGCCTCTGTGATACGGTCTATAAATTAAACATGAATACTTAAATATGCGGTTTGAACTTGATTGGTTACATGTGAAAAACTATAGAAACAAACATGGTGAAACAGAACCAAGGCTTATAATTTAACCAATCTTGTTTAAATATCTAAGTTATTTTTTGCTATATAGCCCGTAGCTAAGTTTAAGAATGTATGTCACATTTAATTTGTTGTAGATTAACCAATTTGAAAAGGTTACTAGGTCTGTAAACGCAACGAAGAACATGAACGAGACCTAGCTTGTATGTGTTTGTTTGTTTAAGTTTAAATAGAAACAAACAAACACGAATGCATAAATGAAACATATTATCCTTTTCATGTATTTTTTTAAACAAAATAAGGTTCTTCGTGTTTGCTTACGTTTGTTTACCAAGTCGTTAAACGGACAAAAATACATGAAAAGGAAGGTTTAGTAATACATGAAAAGGTTCATGTAAAGGATTTCTCTTATGGAAGTTTTAGTGATAAGTCTATAATGAAAGGTTCAAGAAGTCTATGACCCATAAGAAGTTTTATTTTTTCTTTTATTCTTTTATAGATATATTTCAATCACAGTGAACTTCTATTTCATGTCTAATTGACATGAAAATCTCCTAAATCTTATACTATACTTACCTCTTTATATTCTAATCCGCGGGATTGGTGGAACATTTTGTTAAATAAAAGGTTTATACATCATGATGCAAATAAATTTTCAAAGTTAAGGAGGTTTAAAAGTTTATGATTTGACATGATATATTAAGAAAGGGGTTTTGCTAAACGTAGTCCTAAGGGCTATGTTAAAAAAGAAAAATATGCATAATTTGTGGTACATAGAGTCGGTTAAATGAGGTTAAATGCAGAAGTTGAGCAATTAGTATTAAAAGCACAAGCAGTTAATGCCTGCTCTAATATCTTATACATAGCCTTTAGGGCTATATTTAGCAATTTCCTGGAGTTTTTAAACTTGTCAAAGTTTGGCAAAAGTGAGATGCGGACACTGCTCTGTGAACATATGTCATACCTACCCAAAGGTTGATGCTTGAATACCTCCACAATCACCATGCTGCGGATCGGATTGAACTCCTCTTTTTTGGTCAAGAATCACATGTGCTCATTTACATGGATACTTTTTTAAACAAAGATAAACTTGGCAGTTCATGTCTATTAATTTGAATGGTTAACTGTTTTGTGATTTCTTAACTTCTTATTTTGTAAAACACGATCCTAATTCTATTGTCTATGGTAATCTTTTATATAAATATATGCAACATAATCTAACTCGTTTATGAAACATGACATATTTGCAGATGTGGATTCCATTTTTGCTACAAGTGTGGGTTTCACTCTTGCGTGTGCTCCCGTAGACGTTACAGGCTTCGAACTCGTTGTATATTGTTTATTCTTTTTGATCTTCTACTTAGAGTTGGTCTTCATGTTTTATTCGAGGGAGCATTCGAGGGAGCAGGGGTGGAGCTACGCCCTAGCGACATTTGGTTCGCCCCACACATGGATTGGCCATGTGAAGTGTAACTTCTTTTTTTTTTTTCCTCTTTTGGTGACAAGCACATATACGTTAAGTTGACTGTGTTTTTTTCTCATCCACTATTCCCAATAAAACTTGTCAGGCTTGACTATTTTTTAGTTTTAAATTTATATTTTGATCTTCCTTTAATGCTCTAATATTATCATTTGCTTTCTAACTTGCTCTAATATTATCATTTGCTTTCTAACTTGCTCTTTCTTCCATGTTCTAGTATTGTTTTTAAAGAGAGTTGAGATTCCCACGGCAAACAAATTAGCTAAAGGTACTAGAGAGAAATGTATGAGAACTCATTAACGAAAAGTCACAAGTTAGGACTACTAAACCAGATTCATACAATAGTTTTTTAACTAGGTATTGATTGTGTTACATTTTTTTTCTTTTTCTTTTTAGCTTCATATTTCTATTTGACATCCAAGTTTTATTAAGTTGTGTTTTGATAAGGTTTTGAGTTAATGATTATGCCAACGTGAACAATCATATGTCCAATTCATGAAATATGGAAGAGATAATTTGTTCTAGGCTGATCAAAATAATTATACGAGCTTGTATATATATTTCTAATACAGCGCTAGCTTTTTATTCTATACTTTGTATTAGTTATAACTTGATCGAGGGAAAAAAAAAAAAAAAAATTGTTTGTGCCACACATGATTGAAATACATAGATCCACCACTGCGAGGGAGTTAAGTACACACAATCAACACACTCTAGTGGAGTGAAGTATTGCAAATTTTAAATGGTCCAGTGACTAAAACAAGAGGCTTTAATGCTTTATTAGTGGAGTGTCGATTTTAGAAAGGAGAAAGGCACAATGAGTATATTAGATATTTGTAGAAGTAGAGTGACTATCTCATGCAAAAACAATGTAATGCAATATATTTATTTTAATCCTTTAACTTTTCACTTAAACATAATTACCCCTTTATTTGAATGGTTTGTTTCTTTTAACAGCTAAAGGAGAAATCAAATTAAAACTATGATGTTATAGATGGTTTTAGATCATTTTATCCTTAGAGTGTTGGCAACGGTAGAGTCTTGCTAGAGTCTTGGGGAGAGGACTCTAGTGAACACCGCCGCCAACCCCCAAGACTCTAGAATCATGGGATTCAGAGTGTTACCTAAGACTACGAAGCATGGAGCAAATATGGAGCAAAAGGACAAAATTTTTTTGGACCTTTTTTTTTTTTTTTTTTTAGGCATGATTCCGAATCCTCTAGAATCCTCTCACTGCCAACAGTTTTGTCCTCAGAATCCTCTTGTCACATGACACTCTGTGATTGGTCGGTGGGAATCCTCTCAACACTCCGAGTGTTGGGTTGCCAACACCTTTAGCATTAAGCAAAGGCTAACGATTTGCTTTTACAATGTACTGCTAGTTCAAGTGCTAAATCACTAAAACATAAGCAAAGGCTAACGATTTGCTTTTACAATGTACTGCTAGTTCAAGTGCTAAATCAATAAAACATATACAAACGGTTTATAATATTTAAAAAAGTATCTAACTTTACGTGAAAACTGGTTTCGCGTAGCGAACAAAAAATCGGTAGAAAGTGAGTAAAAAAGTTTCATAAATGACTCTATTTAAGCATCATGACCATTTTACCCTTCCAAGTTACATAAATGGTCCCTGTGGGTTTGCGAAAATTGCATCCACCATCCTTACGCTAAACTACGTAAACGGTCTCTGTCCCTACGCTAAATTGTGTCCGAAGTCCCTAATTTTTTTCGAATTATTTTTTTCCAATATTTTTTTTTCGAAAATATTTTTTTCAGAAATGTTTTTTCGAAATTCTTTTTTACAAATTTTTTTTGAAAACTCTTTTTTAGAATTTCTTTTTTTCGAAAATAATTTCTAAAATTTTTTTTCAGAAAAATTTAATGGAAAAAAAATTAATTTCGAAAATAAAAAAATTATTTTTCTAACAAAAAATTTTCAGGAAAAAAATTTCTAAAAAAATTAATTTCAAAAAAAATTTAAGAAAAAGAAATGATTTCACGAAAAAAAATTAATTTAGAAAAAAAATTATTTTTTCTAAAAAAATTAATTTCGAAAAAAAATTTAACAAAAAGAAATGATTTCACGAAAATAAAAATTTTCTAAAAAATTTATTTTCAGAAAAAAATAATTAAGAAAAAAAAATTTCGAAAAAAAAAATTTCGAAAAAAAAAAGTTGGAAAATATTTTTTGAAACAAAATAGGGACGTTGGACGCAATTTAGCGTAGCGACAGGGACCATTTATGTAATTTAGTGTAAGGACGGTGGATGCAATTTTCAAATAATCTAGGGTCAAATAGTCATTACATAATTTTTTTTGTCTTTATTACTTAAATAGAGTTATTTATAAAAAAAATTTACTCATTTTTTACCCATTTTTTGTTCACTACGCAAAACCGATTTTCACGAAAAGTTAGATATTTTTTTAGAGATTATCCCACAGAATGCGAGATTACCATATAGTTTGCCACCATGACAACAAGCAAGCTCTTCTATATTTGTGATGCTCTAGGACAGTAACTAGTGATCTATTGACTCTTTTTGGTAATTATCACACCAAATGCGCGGATTCTTGCATTTCTTTGGACTTCCGTAACTTGAACTTTTCTTCAATTTGTCCATTGGAAACATGCAAATTTTGAGGACATATCTTCTTCGATAGTGTGTTTTTTGCTTAATTAGTGTCCAACATAGTGTGTATTTTAAGTGTTTGCTTTCTGGAATTTAGCAATAAAAGCGAGTTAGCCAGACATGCTCTCGTTCTCGCATGTAATACTGTAATAGTCGAGAACACCAAATATCCAATAAATAGACATCACCTTCTGCAGAAATAATGATTGTAACATTCAATTCTGCTAATATTGCTTGACGATTGATGGCCAAGAAAAATTTCAAACGGCAAAGAGGGGTTGTGAGTTGTGACCACAACCGTATACTTCGTTTGTATGACATAAAAAGTGCTACCCGGCTACAAGAATAGACACTATTCGTGACGTATAGTCTACACCCGGGCCACGGACCCGATTAGTAAACAATACTAATATATAAGTTCACCACGTATGGGCCGCTACGGCAATTAATGGACTACCACTTATACGGTTTGGGCCTCCAAGGCCCAAGCCCAAAGCTATTTTCGGATAGGATTGGGAATATCTCCTAAATAAAGGGGATATACACCAAATATCCAAGGTCAGCGAATACGCCGAGGAGTAGGGAACAAGAAACCTACTAGGGTTTCATGTGTATATAAAGGGCACCCATGCCCTCGGTAAAGGTACGACTTCATTCAAACCCTAACTCTTCACTAAACCCTAAAATTCGATTACTTACTCTCACGCCGGAGGATAATCGGGGGAGACAATCCCTCGATAAGCCTAACGGTGTTGGTTCTTTTTCTTAGTGCGCAGGTTCCACCCAGCATTAAGATCTAATTGGTACGAGAATAGAAGCCCTCACAAGGAACGCCCAACTTTTGTATCAACAAGTGGCGCCATCCGTGGGACCCTACACTAAGAGTTTTACCAAGAACTAGAATGACGAAACACGGAAGTCACAAGAGTCCGCATGGGAAGAAAGCGCATGATGACCCACTAGGGAAGAAGCATCAAGCGGATGCGCCCCCTAAGCAGGCCCCTGGGACAACCAGCACGCCTAGAAGCTTAGGAGCGTATTCAGATCTGGTCTTTCCCACAGTGGAATCGCTTACCAAGACTACCCCCGCTATTACAACAAGTACTAGCGCGGTAGAACTGGAGCGCACTCCTCTTACCATGCCCGAGGTGAACTTCACTGAACCTCCCAATGCGCCTATCCGAAACAAGGATCCTGCCTTGGAAACAGACTCCATCGCGTTAGAAGGAGTCACTTCCGAATTGGCGCCAAGCGACTTTGTATCTCAAAATTACGAAGCCTTGGCTGCGCTCATGCGAGAGGAGGCAAAGAAGAGGTCAAGCCAAAGTTTGCACGCCAGGCTCAACTTCGACCCTGAGCATGAGGCGTCCCCAACGCGCTACCAAAAGGAAAGACACGAGAAGGATAGCCGCAAACAACCAGTGTTTAACAGGATTGGAAGGAGGATTATGGATGATGAAGCAGCCGATCTTCAACATCTGGAAGAGGCTGAAGAGGGGGAGCGGCGCGCCAATGTCCACGCTAGGCTCGGCAGTCGCAGGATCCAAGATAGGCTTGGGCGACGATGCTCCCCAAGGGAAAGCCCCTCAAGCTCTGACTCTGAGGGTAGTCGGCGCAAGCGCCGCAGAGGAGCGAGCTCAGACTCTGATGATAGTCGACGCAAGCGTCACAAAAGAGTTCGCTCATCTTCAAGAGATTCCTCAGACAGCGAGACTGGACACTGGAAATCAAGAGGAAAATACCGCGACCAGGAAGACGAAGACATGTCTCTTCCCTGGCGTCGCCAAAAGGTTGATGCGTTCACTAGGCGCATCAGCGATTTTTCGGAGAATAAGAAAAGGCTCATGCCTGCTAACGTCAAAACATATGATGGGACAGGTGATCCTGATGATCACCTAAAAATTTTCGAATCAGCAGCTACTATCGAAAATTGGCCACAACCTGTGTGGTGCCATATGTTCAACTCTACATTAGTAGGGAATGCGCGCAACTGGTTTAGCAAGCTTCCACGTAGAAGCATCGATGGGTTTGAGGAGTTGCGCAAGGCGTTTCGCTTAAACTTTACTCAAAGGAAGAAGTGCGCCAAAAACCCTGTCGAACTTGCTAGTGTTAAACAGCGACAAGGGGAACCCACAAGTGCTTTTATGGAACGCTTCAAGGACGAATGCATGAAAGTCAAGGCGTGTCCAGAGATACTAAAAATATATGGTTTTATGAATGCGATCAATAACCCAGATTTGATAAAAAAGTTAAACGATAAGGTTCCCTTAACTTTCGACGAACTCATGAAGCGCACAAGGTCTTTCGTCCAAGGAGAAGAAGCCGCTGCGGATAGCAAGAAAGGCTATTCGAACCATAGGCCACAAGAAGAGTCAAGGAGACAATCCAATGACCAGGGCGGCAATCGTAATAGGAGTTATCGCACTCAAGGCGGTGGAAGGGGAAACGACAAGTACACCCCATTAACAAAAACTCCAAAAGAAATATTCGCGACGGAAGGGGCTAACTTCCCGAAACCACCACCAATGCGCACCCCAGAGGATCGGCGCACAGGGAATGGCTATTGCGAATACCATGGACAGAAAGGCCACACAACCAACGAGTGCGTCCAACTGCGCCAATTGATTGACAAATTGGTAAAGGAAGGAAAGATGGACCACCTCGTAAAAAACATCAGAGAAGGGAAAGACAAACCAAAACCAGGGGCCAAGAAGGAGACATCAAAAGAAAAGGCAGATATCATCTACATGATACACCCATGGCAGCGCGCGACAAGACAGAAGGTCAGTCAACGGTTTTCTAAGGAAAACGAGATTTCTTTCCCCTCCCTGACTGCGAACAACGCAGTGGTGGATCCACTTACCATTGAAATACATACGGGGGGTCACGACATCCGTCGCATGTATATAGATGGAGGTGCATCCGCTAACATTATATATGAACACTGTTTCAAGAAACTACGACCTGAGATACAGAGTCAGTTGATCCCAGCCACAGCACCGCTCACTGGCTTCACAGGGGAGAAGATATGGCCCATGGGGCAATTGCGTCTATTTGTAGAAGTTGGTGACAAACCACACTCTACAGTCACCTGGATGGACTTCATGGTAATCAGATCCCCCTCTCCGTACAATGGCATCATCGGGAGACCTGGAATATCATCTATCCGCGCCGTGCCATCCACAGCGCACGGGATGCTAAAGTTCCCAGTGGAAGGAGGTATTGTCACTCTTTACAATACCACCATACCACCCAAAGAATGCAACGCAGTGACAAACGACGTAAGCGATGCTCCAGAACAGCGCGCAATCAAAGTCCCAAACCTAAAGGTCGCCATCCACCTTGACTACCCGGATCAACAAGTATCTATTGGCGGGTCTCTGTCTGACAAAGGCAAATCAGCTATATGCGCACTCTTGCAAAATAACTTAGATATTTTTGCATGGGAGCCAAAGCACATGACAGGAGTGCCACGTTCTATCACGGAACACAAGCTACAAATCCGACAAGGATATCCTTCAATACGACAGAAAAAGCGCGGACAAGCCCCGGACCGCGCAAAAGCCATCCTGGAAGAAGTACACAAACTAGTAAACGCAGGCATCATGCGGGAAGTGTACTACCATGACTGGCTCTCTAACCCAGTAATGGTAAAGAAGAGCGATGGCAGTTGGAGAATGTGCGTAGACTTCACAGACCTCAATAAAGCATGTCCACAGGACTGTTACCCGCTACCGGAGATAGACTGGAAGATCGAATCTCTGTGTGGATATCCCTTCAAATGCTTCCAGGACGCATACAAGGGATACCACCAAATTCAAATGGCGGAGGAAGATGAAGAAAAAACGGCCTTCCACACAAGTCAAGGGGTCTATTACTATACAAAGATGCCCTTTGGCCTAAAGAACGCAGGAGCAACATACCAACGATTGGTAGACACTGCGTTCGAGAAACAAGTAGGCCGCAACTTGGAAGTATACGTCGATGACCTCGTCATCAAAAGCCATACTGAGGAAGAACTAGTGCGCGACATGGAGGAAACGTTCAAAACACTGAGGAGAATCAACATGAAATTGAATCCCAAGAAGTGTACATTTGGCGCTACAGAAGGCATGTTTCTCGGGTATCTAATAGAACCCGATGGGATCAAGCCTTGCCCAAAAAGACCCAAGCAGTCATTGACCTCCCCTCACCGCGCACACTGAAGGAGGTCCAGTCCCTAAATGGCAAACTAGCCGGACTGAACCGATTCTTATCTAAATCAGCGGACAAGTCACTTCCCTTATTCAAAACACTCAAGAAGTGTACAAAAAAGGGAGACTTCAGGTGGACCGCGGAAGCAGAAGAAGCCTTCCAACAGCTCAAACAACACATAGCAGCCCTACCAAAGCTTGTCGCGCCCCGACCAGGGGAAGAGCTGATCATGTACCTATCTGCGACTCAGGGAGCAGTCAGCGCAGTACTACTGACTGACAGGAACTCTGTCCAAACACCCATCTACTTTGTTAGCAAGGCGCTCAAGAAGACGGAGATTAACTACACTACAATGGAAAAGTTGGTCCTAGCTTTAGTATTTGCAGCAAAAAGACTGCGCAGGTATTTCCAGGCGCACCCAGTAGCTGTTATCACAGACCAACCCATCAAACAAGTTATCTCGAAACCCGACGCATCGGGACGCCTACAAAAATGGAGCGTTTTACTGGGTGAGCATAACATATCATACAGACCGCGCACTGCAATTAAAGGGCAGATATTGGCCGACTTCATCATCGAGAAGCCAGATACTGACACTACACCTGCGACAAGCAAGGGGGAACCTCAAGAACCATGGATCCTATTCACTGATGGATCCTCATGCGTAGATGGATCAGGAGGTGGCCTTATTCTCACTAACCCAGAAGGAGCTGAATTCACATATGCTCTGCGCTTTGAATTTACAGCCACGAACAACAAGGCAGAATACGAAGCACTCCTGGCTGGGTTACGCATCGCAATTCGAATGGGTGCACGCAACTTAGAAGCAAACGTCGATTCACGGCTAGTTGCTAACCACGTGTTAGGCGAGTATATAGCAAAGGAGGAACACATGATCCAATACCTCGAAAAAACCAAATCTCTGATCCAGAACTTTGATAGGTTTACCATCAAGCAGGTTCCCAGGGGTGAAAACAGGAAAGCAGATGCGCTGAGCAAGATTGCATCCACCAGTTTCGCACATTTATCGAAACAAGTATTGGTGGAAACCTTGAAAAATAAGTCAATCGAAGAGATGGAAATATCCACAGTGATAGAAGAAGAAGGCCCTACGTGGATGACACCAATCATTGACTTCATTAGTAAGGGCATACTCCCCCAAGAACAGAAGGAAGCTAGAAGAATCCGGCGCACAGCGCAGCGATTCGAGCTTAGAGATAACGTCTTATATAGACGCTCATTCCTACAACCATGGCTCAGGTGCGTTGGACCTCTCCAGGCAGACTATGTACTTCGAGAGATCCACGCAGGTTCATGCAGCATGCACTCAGGACCACGGTCCATTGTAGCGCGCGCACTAAGGTCTGGATACTATTGGCCAACTATGCACCGTGACGCGCGAGACTTGGTACGGAAGTGCAGTGATTGCCAAGTTCACAGACCCATTCCGCGCCGACCACAGCATGAACTAACGCCCATTACATCGCCATGGCCATTCCACAAATGGGGTATCGACATCGCTGGACCTTTCCCTATTGCCGCAGGTGGATTAAAATTCCTTATTGTGGCAATAGACTACTTTACTAAGTGGATCGAAGCAAAGGCAGTAGCGACCATAACAGGTAACCAGATAAAACGATTCGTGTGGGACAACATAGTATGTCGCTTTGGATTACCTGGTGAAATTATCTTAGATAACGGAAAACAATTCCGTGATAACCCGTTCAAAGATTGGTGCGAACAGCTGAACATCACGCAACACTTTGCGTCAGTAACTCATCCACAAACTAATGGTCTGGTTGAACGCGCAAATAGAAGCCTAGGCGAAGGAATCAAAGCGCGCCTGGACAGACACAAAGGAAGATAGGTAGAAGAACTATCACATGTTCTCTGGGCGCACCGAACAACCATCAAGGTTAGTAACGGGGACACTCCCTTCTCTTTGGTCTATGGGACAGAAGCTGTAATACCAGCTGAAATTGGAATGCCAACCATCCGCACTGCGGAAGTTAATGTGGCAACCAATGATGATGAGCGGCGCATAGACTTAGATCTATTGGAAGAGCGACGTGAACGCGCAGCAATACGCGAAGAGAAAGCCAAGTCAAGAATGAAAGGATACTATGATGCCAAAGTACGCAGCACGTCATTCAGACCAGGTGACTTCGTATACCGCGAAAATGACTCAAGCCGCGCCGAAGACACCGGTAAGCTAGGACCAAAGTGGGAAGGACCTTACGAGGTCATAGAAGCACTTGGCAATGGAGCGTACAAGCTACGCGACAAGGACGGACATGAGCTACATCGAACGTGGAACGTCCGCAACCTGAAGCGGTGCTATCTTTAAAGCAGGCTACGGCCCAACATGGACACTCACGCACTTTAGAAAGTGCCCCAATAAAGATCCATGTAATTTTATTTTTTAAGTATTATCTAGATAAGTATTCTCTTTTAAAACTTGCAAGTATTAATAAAACGTTATGGTTTCTAGCTAACTCCATAACACATTTAACTCTATTGTTTGCATCTTTCATTATCGTGTTTCAATATTGTTATAATTTTGCCTACATGGCGTGCATGCACACACTAAGACCCACGATGGCAGAAAGGATGAGTAAACCTAATAAACAACTCGTTGAGTAAGAGGGTTGCAACCCATCAACTTTGGATCACGAATCCTTGTTAAACACCTTGCGCTCAAGACGTTGGCGCAAGTTCCTTACGCAACCCATGATGGATGCGCACTAGGGCACACTGTGCGCGTTTAACAACTCAGGAAATCAAGACTCTTGAATCCCTAAAGTACAATACGATAAGTAAACTTACAAAAATACATAGACAACTATGACTCTCTCCTTTTCATTAAGTTGGAAAAATTTAATACACGACTACGGTCCTTATTTAAGAAAATTCATACATAATGATAATTTTTCTTTTCTAAGCATGCTTAGGTAATTAAAGATATCTTCACGCAAAGATACATACGAACTACGAGTTCAAAAGCATAAGTATTTGGAAGTTGTAAAAACACTAAGTACAAAAGCAAAATTTTTATATATAGAAATACGTTTCTACAAAAGGCTTGTACAAAAAAGCTAAATGCTATATGTACGCCTTAGCTGGCTAGAGCCCCCACTCATAGCCGCTTCCTTCGCATCCTCGAGCCGCTTTAACAACCCTGCATCATCAAGGGAAACAGTGGCCACGGAAACAGGCACCCCATCGGATCTAGGCTGATGCGCAGCGCCTATGCCGCATAGAATGGCCTTCCCTTTCACGCCTTTCTTTCTTGCGACCCTGGAAGCATGAGCATTTAGCGACCTTTGCAAAGAAATCTCTTTCTCAATACGGAAAGGATTCAGAATGTCACGAGGCTGAGCAAAAATGGGTACCTTCAACTGCGCTACATCAGGCTTCAAGTAGAAGTCCACTTGCTGATCCGCACCATCCTGCAGATGCCTGGGAAGGGTGAGCCCCGCCATGATCACGCTGATAGGCTGATCCTAATCACGCTCCAAACGAGCGATATGCGGAAGCTCAAGCTTTTTTAAATATTCCATAGCAGCAACAAGCTCAGCTCGGGCATCCGCCTTGTACCCAGGGACCTCCGCAAGCGGCACGGTCAACAACTTGGCCTCAGCAAGTTTGTCTGTGGCCAAGGTCTCACCATGTGCAATAGCGCATTCCACAACCTTGCCAAAGGACGTGGTCACCTCGGGATGCTCCAGCGTACACATGGCGGCCAGGCGAAGACCATGACTAATCAACCACCTATGAAATAACACAAGTGTTAATAAGGGTCTCAAATATACACAAGTTATAAAGAGATAGAAGCGGCATGTACCTGCGCTCAGCTACGAACTGAACCATATGAGGGTATAGCTCCTCATCATATTCGATGCTGAGCTTGCGGAGCTTCTCTTCTTGCATCTTCAGCGCAAGCTCCACTCGGCTACGGAACTCTTCAATATTGGCAAAGTGCTTGCTCCTATTCTGTTGCAAGTACTTCAGCGCCCATAAAGAATTTCGCTTCTGAAGGTCCGTCGCAGCACGCTCCTGCTCCAGCTCAGCCATCACCAACATCTTCCCCTCCCCCAACCTTTGCGCAGACGCTTCTGCGCGCTCCAGTTTAGCCTTGGAGCTCAGCTGCTCAGCTTTAGAGCTTGCTAACTCAGCCTGCACAGACGCTAGCTGCGCCTGCAGCCTGGAAACTTCCTCAGACTGGTGCATCCTGGCTTGCGCCACTGATGAACTCAAATAAGTACATTTTATTACTATCATTTATCCTATTAATTTGACTTGTTTTACTATATTATGTATGAGGATTGATACTTAATCGTTTACTTTTGTAATTCTCAGGTAAAAACAAGCATTTGGTGAAACTTAGCGATTATGGACTAATAATGGAGCAAAACGTGCATAAAGTGGAAGTCTACTGACATGGACAAGATCAAGTCAATTCTGCTCCAGATGCGCCGCATCTTACTCTCGACATGCGCCGCATCTCTATCAAGATATCACCAGATACGATCCAAGATACAAGAGGACATGCGCCGCATCTAATCAAGAGTTACGCCGCATCTTCTGGCGGTGTACGAATATTCCTGAATATTATAATCTTGGACCCCACGCGAAGTTAAGTACATACGCCGCATCTACTTAAGTAGATGCGCCGCATCTTCCCTCAGACAGAAACTATAAATACCCCGTAGACCAGACGAATTAAGAGTTCGAAACCCTAAAACCGAAGTTCGGACAGCAGAGCAAAAGGACGAATTCAGTCAAGGAGGCAGCACAAGACACACCCAAATCGAAGATACAAGAGCTGTAAGAAGGTGCTGCATGTATTTAATTCATTAAGTAGTTTTGTTTTATTGTGTTAGCAAACTTTAATTCATCAGGATTGGTGGCTTGTGTAATGTGACAACGAAAGATTGCACTCCCTTTAATACTTGCTTTCCCATCAATTAAAGTTTATATGTTGATGTCTTTGGTTACTACTTATTAGTGCATTGATAACCTCTGTGTTTATTAGTGGCTTGCGGGCATCCGACTGCGGGACAAGATGTGGCTCCCACGGTTGTTTCTAAATTGATCACTTAGGAATAACTTTTAGACATAAGTAATCATTAAGGGTTTACTCGCCGATGAGAATAGGACCAACGAGAAAGGGTTAATTACATACACTTCATATAAAGCTATCAATAAAACAAGTGACAATCTACTTAATCATAAGGACAGCCCTCTTATTGTCTCGAGTATCTATCTGTGTACGTGTGTGCTACTTGCTGATTCGTGCCTATTTGTTTATTTTATTATTTAATTGCAAACAAAACTGTGCCAGTCTCTCAGGCTGAAACCCCCTTGCGTTAGGATATTAAAATACTGATTAGAATAACTAGATAATACGTTCCACTCTTAGTGATCGACACTCTACTTACCATTATCTTCATACTGACCGGGTACACTGCTCGTTAAGTGTGTGTGTTATTGATAAGTCGGCTAAATATAAATTTAAAACTTGAGTAGGCATTAAAACTGCTAAACCGCAACGATACATCACGCGCATCAAGTTTTTGGCGCCGTTGCCGGGGAGTGAATTGTTATTATCTGTTAATTTGATTAGTATTTTAATTAGGTTATTTTTCTTTTTATTAGATTAATTGCATCATTGTACTATTTTGCATATTTGTTGTATTGTGTGTTATTTGCTTTGTGTTATTTGTTTGCTATTTTTGTGTGTTTATTTTTGTTTGTGTGTTTTATTTGTTTTTTATTTTTCGTATTTTCTGTTCTGCTATCGTTGTACTGTGCTAAATCGAACGATACGGCCATCTGATCTCTCAGATACGGCGTATTGCGTTCAATTTTTTTTATATAACAACGCGTTTAATTAATTCGATACGACGCATCTTTTCCCCAAGATACGGCGTATCTGTTTTTAATAAGAAAAATTTTTCTAAGCGATAAAGTAATACGACGCATCTGCTTTTGCAGATACGGCGTATCTGTTTTTGATAAAATTTTTTTTTCTAAAACGTTAACGCCATACGACGCATCTTCTTTTGAAGATACGGCGTATCTATTATTTTAATTAAAAACAGTTTGCGAATTATTAAACAGATACGGCGTATCGATCTCTGTCGATACGGCGCATCTTACTGAATCAAAAATCTTTTATTTTTAAACGTAACGAAAATACGGCGCATTAACTTTCGTTAATACGACGCATTTAATTTTAATTGGATAAGTTGATTTTTGATTAATTAATTCGATACGGCGCATTCTTAAATTCTAAAGCGGCGTATCTATTTTCTGAATAAAGTCTGATTAAATTTTAACGATTATAAGATACGGCGTATCCAACTTTTTGGATACGGCGCATCGTCTGCAGATATCAGTAACTTTAATTCTTCGTATTCCGTTTTCGTTATTAATTATCTGATATATTACTTTCTCGAGCATACCCTACTGATGCTTTTGTGATTGATTTCAGGAAGTGCATGACCAGGAGTTCTACGAGGAACTTGATTCAACCTTTTGAAGATCCTGAACGAGCCCTGCATTCGCTTAAGAGGCTTTTCAACACAAGAAGCTTTGATCTTTCAAGTTCACTCGAGCTTGATTACTTTTCTGAAGAAAAAGAGGAAGTTGAAACAGGAACAATGGGCGAAAACACCACTATGGAGGAATACATGAACAATACCCGTGCTGATTACACTTCAGGAGTTGCTAGACCAAAGTTTGATGACAAGTCAAAATTTGAGTTGAAGGGACAATTTCTCAAAGAGCTCAGAGAGAATGCTTTCAGTGGGACGGAACAAGAGGATGCTAATGAGCATGTCGAAAAGGTCCTGGAGATTGCAGATTTGTTTACTACAGAAAGTGTCAATACCGATCAACTCATGCTAAGAATCTTCCCAATCTCACTAAAAGGAGCTGCTAACAAGTGGCTAAGGAATGAACCTGCTAGTTCAATCACTACGTGGGAAGGTTTGAAGAGCAAATTCCTGAAGAGATATTGTCCACCTGCTAAGACTGCTAAGAAGATGGAGGCTATCAATAGTTTCAAGCAAGAGCCTGATGAAACCCTTTATCAAGCTTGGGAACGATTTAAAGATTTATTGATAAAATGTCCTCAACACTATCTAACCCCTATGCAGGAAATAATATTGTTTTATCAGGGATTGGACGTGCCTACAAGACAGATTTTGGATGCTAAGGGAGCTGTACCTCAGATGAGTGCAACTAATGCTAGGAAGGCGATCCAAGAAGCTGCTGATCATTCTCAGAAATGGCACGATGGGACCTCTACTAGATCTAAGAGCAGCACTAATTTTGACGGGATTGCTGCTATTCAAGCTCAATTGGATAAAATTAGTAGAGAGATGAAGAAGCGAGATGAAAGAGCGTATGCTGCCCAAGTTGGATGTGAAAAGTGCGAAGGACCTCACTACACGAAAGATTGCCCGAACAAGAATGAAAGTGAGACATTTGAAGAAGCTTATTACACCCAATTTGGACAACCGTTCCGACCTTCAGCAAGATTTAGGGAAGCTAGTCCGGGATTCTATCAAAAGAACAACTTCAATCCCGCTTATCAAGAGAGGAGGCAGACTTTAGACGATACTTTAAAGCAAATTATGGCCGATGCTGCTAAAAGACGTGAAGAGAATACTGCTATGATCAAGGAAATTCGAGCTTCAACGGACACTACTACAAGAAATCAAGGAGCTTCGATCAAAGCATTGGAACAACAAATTGGTCAAATGAGCAAAGTTCTTCAAGAAAGGGGATATGGAAGTTTACCGAGCTCAACTGAAACCAACCCAAGGGATCATGTCAAGGCCATAAGCACCACTAAAGAAGTCACTCCTAATATACCTAGAAGGTCGATGAATGGTAATGATGGTGCAAGACCCGAATTTTTCTTTAACTCTTCAATCAGCTTAAGGAGACTACTAAAAGAGAAGACAAAAATTGAAGAGGAGATCAAGGCAACAATGAAAGAAGAGAGCCCTGCAACCGATTCAAATGCCTTGCCTCATAAAGAAAAAGACCCAGGAAGTTTTACTCTACCTTGTTCTATTAATAATATATCCTTCAATAATGTGTTGGCTGACTTAGGAGCTAGTGTTAGTGTTATGCCTCTTAAGACATTCGCTACCCTAGGACTAGGAAAATTAGCACCAACTAAATTACTTATTGAATTGGCTGATAAAACGGTTAAAACGACCTGAAGGGATTGCTAATAATGTGCTAGTTAAGATTGAGCAGTTTATTTTTCCCGTAGACTTTATTATACTAGACATGCCCGAGGATGTTAAGATTCCTTTAATCCTCGGAAGACCTTTCTTGTCTACTGCCCATGCTAAGATTGATGTGTTTAAGAGAAAAATTTCATTAAGGGTAGGGAATAATAAACTAGTCTATAAGTGCCAAGATCCGGTTAAAAGCATAATTAGAGGTGTTTATGTGCTAGGATTAAGAGAGCGTATGGACCTCGATCTTGAAGCTAGACTTATGGGAGAAACATTGATTCAAAACAACTCAACTAATCCTAATCATGAAGACTTTGAGGAATTCATTGACCTTAATGTACCTACGGAACTTAGACGAGATATTGTTAGTGATTCTGATGATGAGTGGTATGATTGTGTAGTAATTAATAAACGTAGGAGAGTAGTTGAGAAAACGAATTTGAACAATGATGTGTTTATTGAACTACCACCCCACCTTGCTTATCTGTGCCTATATGATAATAAGAATTTCCCGTCTATCATTTTGTCATCTCTGCCCGTAAGGGACAGGACTTTGTTTATACAGATATTGAAGAAGAACGGCGTGGAAATAAAGGACGAGCAAGGAGTGTTCAATATTACTAAATTGGCGATGAAGGAGCGTGATGTTTCCGACTCCTTCAATGATCGATACTAATGAACTGAACGTGAGTCTAACTTGAAGACTCTGGAATAAAGACAAGTGCTTACCGGGAGACAACCCGGATTTATCTTTTATTATTCTGTTTTCTGTGTCGAGTCAGTCCAGGCCGCACGAAGATACGGCGTATCTCAGTCCTGAGATGCGACGCATCCTCTGCAATGGTCATATCTTATTTTATTTTTCTGCATTTTTATTTTTCGACTTTAAAACTTTTTATCAGTTTATTTTAATGCGGCGCATCCCTGGTTAAGGATGCGGCGCATCTTTATTCTGATCCGTATTAATTCCAGGCTCGATACGGCGTATCTTCTTCAATAAGATACGGCGCATCGACTGACCTGATGATTTTCAGTTTTAATTTTTAAGTTTATTTTTCCTAACTACTAATGTGTTATGCAAGTTGAACCTTTCTTATCTTAGGTGTGTTTTAAAGTGTTGGTGGTATTATAGTTTCCTGAATTTCCTGTGGATACATCAAGTATGAAGTTTTAACGTTCTAATCCACAAGAAAGATGATTTTTGCTCTTATACTAATGGAGGATCATACCGAGCAAATCTCAGGGGAGTTTTTCCGTTCTAATTCTTTTCTTTCCAGTTTTTAACCTTTTATACAAACAACGAGGACGTTGTTTAACTTAAGTGGGGGGATAGGAGAATTAGAACACTTAACACTTACTTGTCCTAAACTTTTTCAAAAATTATGCTTAAAATGTGCTTAATATATCAAACTTAAAAATTTTTTTTAGCATGTTTTTGTTTAAGATCTAAGTTGCATAACTGCACACAAGACGTTATTTTCAAAAATTGTGATTTTTCAAAATTCACAAATCTATGAGTGTGCCGGTGACTTGTAAACTTTAGAACTTGGCTTGTATACTATTCGAGACCACCATAATGAGTATTATTTATATAATTGGAATGACTTGTCTAAATTGGTAAAATTCTAGGATTACACCAAATAGCCTTTATATGTTATGTGTTATTAGCTAACTACACTGGTTAGTTAACCCCCGTATAAAACCTTTTGTTACTCTCATTTTTAGAGTAAGATACCCCTAGAAAAACCCTCAGAGCCATTCCTTTCGTTTCTTACACCTATGTTTAAAATGTTTCGTTACACCCTTACACCTTAGCCTACCCTGTAGATTAGAATCCGTGGTTGGTTAATTGCTATAGGCAGAGTGTGTTTCCTTACATTACCTGTGTTCGCGTGCGTAATTCATTATCTTTGGTTAGGTCGGGAAATTGCACAATGCAAATTGGAGTGAAAGTAAATATTGTATATTTTTGAGTTTATTTTTCGTGTGTTTACTACTTTCACTATTACCGTTATTTCTGAAAGTATGAAAAGTATGAAAAAATTATCCGGAAAGAAAGTTGTAGTGATGTGGTGAAATTTTACACATCTATGTTTATATTTCAAAAAAAAAAAAAAAAAAAAAAAAAAAAAAAAAAAAAATCGAAAAAATGAGAAAAGAAAAAGAAAGAAAAAGAGTTGGATGTTTATTTTAAGCCAACGATGTAGAGTTATGTAAGTGGTCGATATCACCACTATTTGTTGTATTATATATATGGATTGAATGGGAATTGGCAGTTATGGGAATGTCAACTAAGGTTTATTCTTTGATTAAGATTTTGTTGAGTATAATTCGTGTCTACCTAAAGCGTGCGTTTCAAGTGTTAAAGCGTGAGTTATTCTATGATATGAGTCTTATTCATGGGATGGTTGGGATAGTGATTAACCACACTTAGGATTTTAATTTATTTGTTTCGTTTTGTTTATTTTTATTTTTACACCAATTTATATCCCAAATATTATCCATACCCTGTATTGTTCTTTATCCAACCGAACCTTTGATTTATTGAGATTAGGGATTTGAGCAATCTTAAGTATCGTAGTCGTGGATTCGGCTATGTATTTATGATTTTGTCGCCCTTTTTGATATATTATTATTGGTAAAGTTTGGACCTATCTTTAGCCTATTCGAGTTAAGGATTTGAGCAATTGCAAGTATCGTGTTCGTGGATTCGATCATGTATTTGTGATTTTGTCGCCTTTTCTGGAATTTGAGATCGATAGTGATTAAGAATAATTAACCCTTTAGCCTAAAAACCCTTTTTACCGCTTTAGACTTGTTATTCCTTAGCTTTAGTGGTGGAGATGTGTATACTTGCCAAGCTTATGATAGAATATTCGTCGCGACTGGACAGTTAAACGATTAGATTTGCTTTTATCGACTTATTTTATTTTACTTCTAATTCGTTAAGTGTTTAGTTGTGTGATTATGAAATAAATGAATACATGCTTAAATATAAAAATAAATCCTAACATCTTTTAGGATACATTTTCATAAATGAAATTCTAAGGTTTACTTGGGGACAAGTAAAGTTCAAGTGGGGGGATATTTGATGAACTCAAATAAGTACATTTTATTACTATCATTTATCCTATTAATTTGACTTGTTTTACTATATTATGTATGAGGATTGATACTTAATCGTTTACTTTTGTAATTCTCAGGTAAAAACAAGCATTTGGTGAAACTTAGCGATTATGGACTAATAATGGAGCAAAACGTGCATAAAGTGGAAGTCTACTGACATGGACAAGATCAAGTCAATTCTGCTCCAGATGCGCCGCATCTTACTCTCGACATGCGCCGCATCTCTATCAAGATATCACCAGATACGATCCAAGATACAAGAGGACATGCGCCGCATCTAATCAAGAGTTACGCCGCATCTTCTGGCGGTGTACGAATATTCCTGAATATTATAATCTTGGACCCCACGCGAAGTTAAGTACATACGCCGCATCTACTTAAGTAGATGCGCCGCATCTTCCCTCAGACAGAAACTATAAATACCCCGTAGACCAGACGAATTAAGAGTTCGAAACCCTAAAACCGAAGTTCGGACAGCAGAGCAAAAGGACGAATTCAGTCAAGGAGGCAGCACAAGACACACCCAAATCGAAGATACAAGAGCTGTAAGAAGGTGCTGCATGTATTTAATTCATTAAGTAGTTTTGTTTTATTGTGTTAGCAAACTTTAATTCATCAGGATTGGTGGCTTGTGTAATGTGACAACGAAAGATTGCACTCCCTTTAATACTTGCTTTCCCATCAATTAAAGTTTATATGTTGATGTCTTTGGTTACTACTTATTAGTGCATTGATAACCTCTGTGTTTATTAGTGGCTTGCGGGCATCCGACTGCGGGACAAGATGTGGCTCCCACGGTTGTTTCTAAATTGATCACTTAGGAATAACTTTTAGACATAAGTAATCATTAAGGGTTTACTCGCCGATGAGAATAGGACCAACGAGAAAGGGTTAATTACATACACTTCATATAAAGCTATCAATAAAACAAGTGACAATCTACTTAATCATAAGGACAGCCCTCTTATTGTCTCGAGTATCTATCTGTGTACGTGTGTGCTACTTGCTGATCCGTGCCTATTTGTTTATTTTATTATTTAATTGCAAACAAAACTGTGCCAGTCTCTCATGCTGAAACCCCCTTGCGTTAGGATATTAAAATACTGATTAGAATAACTAGATAATACGTTCCACTCTTAGTGATCGACACTCTACTTACCATTATCTTCATACTGACCGGGTACACTGCTCGTTAAGTGTGTGTGTTATTGATAAGTCGGCTAAATATAAATTTAAAACTTGAGTAGGCATTAAAACTGCTAAACCGCAACGACACATCACGCGCATCAGCCACCAGCTCAGATTGGCGCACAGCAATGGAGGCCAGCTCCTCCATCGCAGAGTCAAATGGACTTAACTCCTCTCCCATATCCCTGGGAGAAGGCGCCTTATCCAAAGAGGAAGTCGCCTTGGGAGGCGCACTTCCATCTACAACGCCAGCGTCCTCCACAGGCTGTTCACTGCACAAAAGATCAAGACGCAAGGTTAGCGCACGAATAACAGTCAAGTATACCCAAAATCCTAAGAGATCGCTAAAAAATACTTACATGGGGGTAGAGAGCGAGGACACGTCCTTCTCCATCTCAGCCGTGGACGTACCTCCACCAGACTTCTCAGCATCCACACTGAAGACACGAAGGAACAAAAGTTAGAATAAAGTATAACTTGACAAAAGTTCATAACTAATAACTACGACACTTACTCCATCTGTACTTCAGTAAAAGATGGGCTCTTCTCAACCTCAGTGCGCGGCCTCTTGGAAGAACTTTCACCACCGCTACTAAGCGCCCTCTTGCGCGTCAGTTGGGAGGACTCCTCCACCTCACTGTCAGTCTCCTCTAAATGAATAAGCGTTTTGCTGGGAGGAGACTGCGCAGTGTCAGGACCCTACTGCACAGGAGGAGCCACCTCTTGCAGCGGCTCAGCTACCACCACATTAGGGGAGCCCTCAGACTCTGGGATAACCAAGTCCACGACACGCCCTGCCGTTGCCTCCAGAATGGTCTGCTCACCATCCCCCAGAGGACGCACCCCCACTGCTATGGCACGCGGATTCTCCAAGTTAACAACCGCAAAAAGATCCATCTCTGCGCAATAAAGTAGACAAAGAAAAGCAAGTTACATAAAGTATGGAAAATGAAGAAACGCTTACATTAATAACGACAGAAGGAGCACCCACCCGTGCCATCCGCATTCAAGAATGTGGGAACCTCTGTCTCATGCTCGAAGAAGTTGCGACTGATGCCCATATGCACCAGGAACGCTTCCGGATACGGTTTGATGGGAATACGGTTCTCATCAATGAGCGCCGCATGATCGACGTTATACCACGTCTCCGGGGGGCGCTCATCCTTGGGCAGAGTGGCATGGGTGTAAAATGGAAAGTGGGAAGGAAAGACGGCGGCGTCAATCCAGAAGAATTTCTCCCTCCAGTCCTTGAGTTTATCCACCTTCTTCACATAGCATTGTAACTTACCTACGCGCTTCGCGAAAGTAACCCACCCATTTGACCACGTCGCGTGATAGAACGCGCGGAATAATTGGAGGGTCGGGTGAATCGCTAATAAGCGACAGTTCACCTCGAAATTGGCGATTTTCCCAGCACCAATACAGTGCAATTGGGAGATGTGGAGCTCGTAATAATTGAGTATATCACTCAAGAGCACGGAAATGGGTACGCGCTGATTCGCCCACTCGAAAAAGCGCGTATATAGCCCCACCTTCCCATCGGGGAAATTCGCAATGGTGTCATTTGGACCTGGCACCTCTGGGTGCAGATCATAAGGGATAAAATAATCCGAGGTGAACTGATTCAGCTCATCTTCGGTTATGTCAGAAGTAAAATCCTGAAGTTGCATAACCATTTTGTGTTTTCGAATGTGCGCACGCGCTATTACCTTCGGATTATCGTTCTTTGATAGCAGATTGGAAGATATAAAAATGGTGGAAATATGATTTTTACTGTGGATATCACAGTAAAGGGAGGCGGTAGCTTATATAGTTTTTCACCCACCACAGATGGTTGACACGTGTATCCCACTAACTCGAATCGTGTGGATGGGAGAGCTGACGGTACAGGGCAAGTGGATAACTTCTCCACTTCCCAAGGTACCCGAATTGCACCTTTTTTGGACTAGATACATCATACGTGCGTTGTTGGCGGTAAATTTTTGAAATCTTCCCGCGTACGCGGGGGGAATAATTTCGACACGTCTTTAGTCTAGCATCCGCAGGTTTTACCCTGCGCACACTAGACTGGGGGGACATGATGACGTATAGTCTACACCCGGGCCACGGACCCGATTAGTAAACAATACTAATATATAAGCCCACCACGTATGGGCCGCTACGGCAATTAATGGACTACCACTTATACGGTTTGGGCCTACAAGGCCCAAGCCCAAAGCTATTTTCGGATAGGATTGGGAATATCTCCTAAATAAAGGGGATATACACCAAATATCCAAGGTCGGCGAATACGCCGAGGAGTAGGGAACAAGAAACCTACTAGGGTTTCATGTGTATATAAAGGGCACCCATGCCCTCGGTAAAGGTACGACTTCATTCAAACCCTAACTCTTCACTAAACCCTAAAATTCGATTACTTACTCTCACGCCGGAGGATAATCGGGGGAGACAATCCCTCGATAAGCCTAACGGTGTTGGTTCTTTTTCTTAGTGCGCAGGTTCCACCCAGCATTAAGGTCTAATTGGTACGAGAATAGAAGCCCTCACAAGGAACGCCCAACTTTTGTATGACATAAAAAGTGCTACCCAGCAACAAGAATAGACACTATTCGCGACCAAAACTTTGGCAACAACACATCTCGTAGCCAAAAGACACAAAACAACAAGAAGCTTATGTTTTTTACTTTGACTTTGACAACACTTTTCCAACCACAAGGATCGTCGACAAATGCGACTATATTTTCTTTTCAATTTCTTAAAACTTTCCCAACATAAAAAACTGTTCCCGAGCAACCTCTTGGCAACGACACACATCGCCGCTGAAGTGTTTTTAATTCAAGAAAATATAGAGCAACCATATTTCTTGATATGATCACTTCATGCATTTTCACCCACACTTTCAAGGTCCTCAATATTCACTTGTCAATAGAGTGATGGAACATCTGAACGAGTCCAACATATCAGTCCTACATATCATCCTTCTTCATTCCCGAATCATCCACCAACTATGCACCCTTTGATGATCCAACAAGCGATTATGATGAGCGAAATAACGGAAATTAGCTAAAAGTCTATCATATGAATGTAGTAATCTGTAGTAGAATAAACTTTTGGGATGAAAACTTAGTATTTTATCTTTAAACTTGCTATGCTCGTTTTTTATGGTACTTTCATCAGTTACTTTAGTTTCTTGAACATGTGTAGTCGTGGAATACATTCCTAGGATGTTTTACCATATTTAATCACAGGATTAATTTCATATATCACCCTACTTTCATGATTAATTTCATATATACCCAAAGTGCAAAGTATTGAATGCATAATCATATATCAAATATTGGGTTTGATCTTGTTTGGTTGACTAATTGTTTGCCTTTTTTGCTCTTAATTACATTATGTTAAGTTTAAGGATATAAATTAATATACGTATGACCGGATTCGAACACGAGACTTCGGGATTGCACACTTTACGTATGAGTTTCAATGTTTTAATAATTAATATAATAAGTTATGTTTAATTATTAAATTCACAATAAACGACTAAAGAGCGTTAGGTAATTAATGGAATTGACTAACGGTCGGTAAATGTCGACGGGATACGAAGAAAATGAGACAAGACAAGAGAAGGTTCTAGAAATCCTCTCTTGGGCTTGTTTATGGCAAAATAATGGAATCCCACATCGAAAACCATTGTAAACTTTATCTCAACCCTAAGGTTATAAATACATCCCTATGTATTCATCCCTTGGCACACTTGATTTCAATAGAAGGCCAACCTTCTTCTTTTCTCCTCTCTTGCTCATAGGTCGACAAGTGAAGCCGAAAGGGATTTGTGAGTAACCTTAAGCATTACAAAGTGTTTGGTTAATCTATTGTGATTCAAGAACCACAAGTGCAAAAATGATATTTTACAACGCTCAATTTAAAACGGTTCTAATATACAACCGTTTTAAACTATTAAAAAGTATTATTTGAAACGGTTATATAATAAATCGTTTTATTAAAAGTATTTTATAGAACGGTTCCTTAAGACAACCACACAATTGAAGATTATTTATCACGGTTACTTAACAACCGCTTTATAAAAGTGAGGTTTTCAACAATTTCAATTCTTTTAGGCGGGATTTTTCCCCCCAAAATGATTCTTTTCAAGATATTGTCTTTGACTATTTTAACTTTTCACTTTGTTAGTATGTAACACAATAAAACCCAAATATGAAATATAATCTCTCGTCTTTCTTACTTTCATATTTTCTTCACAAACCAAAGCGAAAGTTGAACCATCCATCAATTGAAACGCTACTAATACGCTCTCTATTTAATTTGACTCTTAAATGTTTAATTTGATTTGCTTCATTAGTTAACACTTATATACATACGATGTTGCTGTTATTTTTTCCTTTTATTTTTTAGGATGGTATTATTGGTGAGTTGCAGGTGACTTTCTTGAAGATCTTTAAGATGCAGTTTTTACTCTTGGAGAAGAAAAAAACTAGGTTCACTAACATCATCTTTCTTTTTATCTTTAATGTTTTATAATTTCAAAACAATTATATAGATCAACTGTGGTGATATGATGTGAAGATACTTATTTTGTGCAGGTATCATGATTGATGAAGGAGGAATACAATGAACTACTCAAAAGGAAATATAAAACTATTAAAGAAAGAAATAATGAATTGTTATAATAATAGGGAATAGTGAACTGCTTAATTTTTTTTAGTTCTATATAGTTTTAAAAGGCGGTTGTGGAAAACCGTAGTAAAAGACCACCCCTATTTTAATTCTACATATATTTTTTAAAGCGGTCCAAAACCGTTATAAAAAACCACCCCTATTTTTTGAAACGCTCTATTATAATACGGTCCAATACCGCTCTAAATAATCTATTTAACCGTTTTAAAAAACTGTTTTTGTACTAGTGAACCTAGTTTTTCTCATTGAAACGCTACTAATACGTGTGTACAAAAACGAAGATCAAACATACTTTTGCTTGTGTTATCTTGCCCATTCGACTAAGGTTTTAGTCGAGTTCCAAAACCCTAAGTTAGGGGTTTAACTAGTTCTTGTGACATCGATTTCTTGTTTTGCTAGAAATCAAAGGTACGCACATTCTTTTATTTTGGTTAATTAATTACTAGTATTAGATTATATATTCCGCTGCATGCTTTGATGTTTATGTGTTTATGTTTGATGCGCGTGATGTGTCATTGCGGTTTAGCAGTTTTAATGCCTACTCAAGTTTTAAATTTATATTTAGCCGACTTATCAATAACACACACACTTAACGAGCAGTGTACCCGGTCAGTATGAAGATAATGGTAAGTAGAGTGTCGATCACTAAGAGTGGAACGTATTATCTAGTTATTCTAATCAGTATTTTAATATCCTAACGCAAGGGGGTTTCAGCCTGAGAGACTGGCACAGTTTTGTTTGCAATTAAATAATAAAATAAACAAATAGGCACGGATCAGCAAGTAGCACACACGTACACAGATAGATACTCGAGACAATAAGAGGGCTGTCCTTATGATTAAGTAGATTGTCACTTGTTTTATTGATAGCTTTATATGAAGTGTATGTAATTAACCCTTTCTCGTTGGTCCTATTCTCATCGGCGAGTAAACCCTTAATGATTACTTATGTCTAAAAGTTATTCCTAAGTGATCAATTTAGAAACAACCGTGGGAGCCACATCTTGTCCCGCAGTCGGATGCCCGCAAGCCACTAATAAACACAGAGGTTATCAATGCACTAATAAGTAGTAACCAAAGACATCAACATATAAACTTTAATTGATGGGAAAGCAAGTATTAAAGGGAGTGCAATCTTTCGTTGTCACATTACACAAGCCACCAATCCTGATGAATTAAAGTTTGCTAACACAATAAAACAAAACTACTTAATGAATTAAATACATGCAGCACCTTCTTACAGCTCTTGTATCTTCGATTCGGGTGTGTCTTGTGCTGCCTCCTTGACTGAATTCGTCCTTTTGCTCTGCTGTCCGAACTTCGGTTTTAGGGTTTCGAACTCTTAATTCGTCTGGTCTACGGGGTATTTATAGTTTCTGTCTGAGGGAAGATGCGGCGCATCTACTTAAGTAGATGCGGCACATGTACTTAACTTCGCGTGGGGTCCAAGATTATAATATTCAGGAATATTCGTACACCGCCAGAAGATGCGGCGTAACCCTTGATTAGATGCGGCGCATGTCCTCTTGTATCTTGGATCGTATCTGGTGATATCTTGATATATATGCGGCGCATGTTGATAGTGAGATGCGGCGCATCTGGAGCAGAATTGACTTGATCTTGTCCATGTCAGTAGACTTCCACTTTATGCACGTTTTGCTCCATTATTAGTCCATAATCGCTAAGTTTCACCAAATGCTTGTTTTTACCTGAGAATTACAAAAGTAAACGATTAAGTATCAATCCTCATACATAATATAGTAAAACAAGTCAAATTAATAGGATAAATGATAGTAATAAAATGTACTTATTTGAGTTCATCAAATATCCCCCCACTTGAACTTTACTTGTCCCCAAGTAAACCTTAGAATTTCATTTATGAAAATTTATCCTAAAAGATGTATTAGGATTTATTTTTATATTTAAGCATGTATTCGTTTATTTCATAATCACACAACTAAACACTTAACGAATTAGAAGTAAAATAAAATATGTCGATAAAAGCAAATCTAATCGTTTAACTGTCCAGTCGCGACGAATATTCTATCATAAGCTTGGCAAGTATACACATCTCCACCACTAAAGCTAAGGAATAACAAGTCTAAAGCGGTAAAAAGGGTTTTTAGGCTTAAGGGTTAATTATTCTTAATCACTATCGATCTCAAATTCCAGAAAAGGCGACAAAATCACAAATACATGATCGAATCCACGAACACGATACTTGCAATTGCTCAAATCCTTAACTCGAATAGGCTAAAGATAGGTCCAAACTTCACCAATAATAATATATCAAAAAGGGCGACAAAATCATAAATACATAGCCGAATCCACGACTACGATACTTAAGATTGCTCAAATCCCTAATCTCAATAAATCAAAGGTTCGGTTGGATAAAGAACAATACAGGGTATGGATAACATTTGGGATATAAATTGGTGTAAAAATAAAAATAAACAAAACAAAACAAATAGATTAAAATCCTAAGTGTGGTTAATCACTATCCCAACCATCCCATGAATAAGACTCATATCATTGAATAACTCACGCTTTAACACTTGAAACACACGCTTTTGGTAGACACGAATTATACTCAACAAAATCTTAATCAAAGAATAAACCTTAATCGGCATTCCCATAACTGCCAATTCCCATTCAATCCATAAATATAGTATAACAAATAGTGGTGATATCGACCACTTACATAACTCTACATCGTTGGCTTAAAATAAACATCCAACTCTTTTTTCTTTCTTTTTCTTTTCTCATTTTTTTTCGATTTTTTTTTTTTTTTTTTTTTTTTTTTTTTTTTTTTTTTTTTTTTTTTTTTTACTTGAAATATAAACATAGATGTGTAAAATTTCACCACATCACTACAACTTTCTTTCCGGATAATTTTTTCATACTTTTCATACTTTCAGAAATAACGGTAATAGTGAAAGTAGTAAACACACGAAAAATAAACTCAAAAATATACAATATTTACTTTCACTCCAATTTGCATTGTGCAATTTCCCGACCTAACCATAGATAATGAATTACGCACGCGAACACAGGTAATGTAAGGAAACACACTCTGCCTATAGCAATTAACCAACCACGGATTCTAATCTACAGGGTAGGCTAAGGTGTAAGGGTGTAACGAAACATTTTAAACATAGGTGTAAGAAACGAAAGGAATGGCTCTGAGGGTTTTTCTAGGGGTATCTTACTCTAAAAATGAGAGTAACAAAAGGTTTTATACGGGGGTTAACTAACCAGTGTAGTTAGCTAATAACACATAACATATAAAGGCTATTTGGTGTAATCCTAGAATTTTACCAATTTAGACAAGTCATTCCAATTATATAAATAATACTCATTATGGTGGTCTCGAATAGTATACAAGCCAAGTTCTAAAGTTTACAAGTCACCGGCACACTCATAGATTTGTGAATTTTGAAAAATCACAATTTTTGAAAATAACGTCTTGTGTGCAGTTATGCAACTTAGATCTTAAACAAAAACATGCTAAATTTTTTTTTTTAAGTTTGATATATTAAGCACATTTTAAGCATAATTTTTGAAAAAGTTTAGGACAAGTAAGTGTTAAGTGTTCTAATTCTCCTATCCCCCCACTTAAGTTAAACAACGTCCTCGTTGTTTGTATAAAAGGTTAAAAACTGGAAAGAAAAGAATTAGAACGGAAAAACTCCCCTGAGATTTGCTCGGTATGATCCTCCATTAGTATAAGAGCAAAAATCATCTTTCTTGTGGATTAGAACGTTAAAACTTCATACTTGACGTATCCACAGGAAATCCAGGAAACTATAATACCACCAACACTTTAAAACACACCTAAGATAAGAAAGGTTCAACTTGCATAACACATTAGTAGTTAGGAAAAATAAAACTTAAAAATTAAAACTGAAAATCATCAGGTCAGTCGATGCGCCGTATCTTATTGAAGAAGATACGCCGTATCGAGCCTGGAATTAATACGGATCAGAATAAAGATGCGCCGCATCCTTAACCAGGGATGCGCCGCATTAAATAAACTGATAAAAAGTTTTAAAGTCGAAAAATAAAAATGCAGAAAAATAAAATAAGATATGACCATTGCAGAGGATGCGTCGCATCTCACGACTGAGATGCGCCGTATCTTCGTGCGGCCTGGACTGACTATAAAACAAAGTAAAGGATAGGATGCGTCGCATCTGTTTAGGCAGATACGGCGCATGTAGTTACCAAACAGACTGTTAACAGTCTGTTGCAAAAATGGCTCGTTCCACGTTTTAATCTCATACGTCCTCTCGTTCTCTCATGCTGAACTTAATGCCAGTCTTCGTCAAACATAACAAGAAATATAAACTGAAACATTAAACATAAGCATAAAAATAACGATGAGTACAATCCAAAAAGTAATAATAATGTGTGGAACAGTCTATGAAATCAAGAGAGTAAGGTCATGGGTGAGTGTGGTCGTCTGGATGGGTCCCGGAAGTGCTGGCTCCATCAGTCCTCTGGCGGACTCTGCGCTCGTATGCCCGTGTCACTCCTGCAACCTCAGTACCATCTGGACGAGCGTGTGTAATACCCTGCTGCTCTAGTAATCTGCTCACACTCATAACCACCCACTCTAAGTCTCTCCTCAGTACCATCACCTCTCCCTCGACTGCGTCGAGTCTCTGAATCACGGTGCGTGGGGGTACTGGTGCCTGTGGCACCTCCTCGTCGGCAGGAGCAGCAGCCGGAGGATCCTGAGGTCCTCCCTGCTCCGCCTCTGGCCCTGCAGCTCTGGCGGGCCCTAATGCTGCCCAAAAGTGGCCCCCAGCAGCCACCTGGCAGATCGCCAGTCTAACCAAATAGTCCCTATCGATAACTGGGAGACGAGCCACCACAACCTCCAGCCCCGCTGGAATCTCCGCTCCAATAACTCCAAAATGGCGGGCCAGCCTCGAAACAAAATGCCCGCCAGTCATGTGGCTCCTCCGATCTCTCCCAGCAGCTGATCGGTGGAGGTAGTGTGCCAAAAAGTGGGGGATGTTCACCGGCATCCCCTCATCCATGCTCCTAAGTAGGAAGAGGTCCAGAGTGGTCACCTTTTCAGGCGACTGACCCCTCCCAGCAATAGTAAGTGCAATCAGCCTGTGACACAGCCTCCTCATCGGCTCCCTGATCAAAGTATATGAGGGGGTGGAAGTAGTGATGTCGCCCCCCGAAGAAATCCTAAACCAGTAATCACTGAATACCCCTCTGTCAGGGACAACCCGTAAACTCTCAGCCCAGTACCTGGCAAACCCAGCAGATCCAAGCTCCTCCTCAGTGTGTAGACCCATGGCTAAAATAAACTGCCTCATCGACATCTGCCTGTGCACACCTCCTAACCTGAACACCAGAGTGTCAGCTGTATCAATCTCCACATCCGTCTCTCTGTAATGAATAGTGCTAAAGAACTCCAGCGTGAGCTCCCTAATCAGAGGCTCGTCAACCCTAAACAGTCGCTCCCAAGCACTAGACCTGAACTCCACCTCATCATCACCTCCAACAACAACCATCTCCATACGACGCTGTAAGCTCGCAGCTGCATGTCCACCACCGATCAATCCCACATCGTCAAAATTCAGAACCTGGACTCTGAATATTTTCTTGAAGTAAACTGAGTCAAGCCTATGCAAATAATCCTCTAGAGTGCCATCAGTAAGTCCCATGTTCTCGAATCGTAACCATTGGTGCCTTTGTGCGATATCTGGTAGTGTCATCTGAAATAAACATTCAAAGTCAGTAAACAGTCTGCAAGAAAGGTAGATACGGCGCATTTGATTAAATCAATGCGGCGTATCAGTATAAAGTATAAGAGATGCGGTGCAAGACAATAGATACGGCGTATTGAGATGCGTCGTATCTAGATTAATCAATACGGCGTATCTAAAATTTTATCAATTTTGAAATAGGTCGTTACGCCGCATTAATCAACCCAGATGCGCCGCATCTAAAAGCATATCAGTATAAAATAAAGGGGCAGGCACGTTTATCGAGAATCCGTATCCGTGACGTAAACTACCACTAAATATCACAGTATTATATACTCTTTATATCAGTTCAAATATCGCATTCCACCACTTATTAATTCGCCTTCCCGCTAGATATTCAAAATCAAACCCAAAACCTAAATTTTCGTTCGATTCAAGTAGTGTCAAATTCGATGTCTTATTCTAAAATTAACTTAGGGGAAATAATTAATGCCAAGTTCTAATCATATCCCTTTATCGTTTAAGCGCGAATCGATTCAATCCTATAAACCCTAATTTTCGTATTAATCAAAATTGAATCGAATTGTAACAATTACCTTAGTATTTGTGATTAGGAGAAGGATTAATGCTCGGATTAAAGGCGGATTAAAGAAAGATGATCGGATTTTGAGTATAATTTTAGTGCGTGTTCTTAACTGTGTGTATTTATGCGGCGTATTCCCGTCGTATTTATAAGGCGACACGATGCGCCGTATTAGAAAATTGGGATGCGCCGTATCTAGTTAATTCCGTTAACTAGTCAATAAGTCCTAGTTGGTCAGGGATACGGCGCTTTGGATATTTAGATCCGCCGTATCTCTATGTTAGTTAACGAAATTTAAATGAAGAACGTACCTTGGCCTCCGCAACACAGTTCCTTATACATCAAATTTGGGTAAAAACGGCACACCATATAGAGGAATTCAAAATAAGAGTGATAGGCATAAACGTTTCATAAATAATCGTAATCTTATTGTTTAGTGGATAAGGATTTATTCCGAGGTTAGGAACAAATATCGTTTTTGAGCATACAAAATTAAGATTACGAATTGAATCAGACGTATAATAAGGATAATAAAACTGAGATCATAGTGTAGAGAACTTTCCTTTGTGCAGTTGAATCATCGTAGAGTTTACCTGGGATTCTATTTCAAGAATTAAAGAAGTTCAATGTTACCAGTACTGAGTTTTCCTCCACTCTTCCCGTCTTATGTTCGGTCACTTCAGCTAGCGTCTCTTGGTTTGGTTCAGAATGTAATCCTTCTTGGTGATGCTTGAGTCATCATTTATCCTGAAAATAAACAACTTGCACACGAGAGTAGCGGACCGATCAAGGTAAATATCAAAAATCAACTATATTTATCAAATTATATTCGTCGTATTAACAAAAGTTAATGCGCCGTATTTTCGTTACGTTTAAAAATAAAAGATTTTTGATTCAGTAAGATGCGCCGTATCGACAGAGATCGATACGCCGTATCTGTTTAATAATTCGCAAACTGTTTTTAATTAAAATAATAGATACGCCGTATCTTCAAAAGAAGATGCGTCGTATGGCGTTAATGTTTTAGAAAAAATTTTTATTAAAAACAGATACGCCGTATCTGCAAAAGCAGATGCGTCGTATTACTTTATCGCTTAGAAAAATTTTTCTTATTAAAAACAGATACGCCGTATCTTGGGGAAAAGATGCGTCGTATCGAATTAATTAAACGCGTTGTATATATAAAAAAAATTAAACGCAATACGCCGTATCTGAGAGATCAGATGCGCCGTATCGTTCGATTTAGCACAGTACAACGATAGCAGAACAGAAAAGTACGAAAAATAAAAACAAAAATAAAACACACGAACAAAAACAAATAAAAGCAAAAATAAAAGAAAACAAATAGCACACAATACAACAATTATGCAAAATAGTACAATGATGCAATTAATCTAATAAAAAGAAAAATAACCTAATTAAAATACTAATCAAATTAACAGATAATAACAATTCACTCCCCGGCAACGGCGCCAAAAACTTGATGCGCGTGATGTGTCGTTGCGGTTTAGCAGTTTTAATGCCTACTCAAGTTTTAAATTTATATTTAGCCGACTTATCAATAACACACACACTTAACGAGCAGTGTACCCGGTCAGTATGAAGATAATGGTAAGTAGAGTGTCGATCACAAAGAGTGGAACGTATTATCTAGTTATTCTAATCAGTATTTTAATATCCTAACGCAAGGGGGTTTCAGCCTGAGAGACTGGCACAGTTTTGTTTGCAATTAAATAATAAAATAAACAAATAGGCACGGATCAGCAAGTAGCACACACGTACACAGATAGATACTCGAGACAATAAGAGGGCTGTCCTTATGATTAAGTAGATTGTCACTTGTTTTATTGATAGCTTTATATGAAGTGTATGTAATTAACCCTTTCTCGTTGGTCCTATTCTCATCGGCGAGTAAACCCTTAATGATTACTTATGTCTAAAAGTTATTCCTAAGTGATCAATTTAGAAACAACCGTGGGAGCCACATCTTGTCCCGCAGTCGGATGCCCGCAAGCCACTAATAAACACAGAGGTTATCAATGCACTAATAAGTAGTAACCAAAGACATCAACATATAAACTTTAATTGATGGGAAAGCAAGTATTAAAGGGAGTGCAATCTTTCGTTGTCACATTACACAAGCCACCAATCCTGATGAATTAAAGTTTGCTAACACAATAAAACAAAACTACTTAATGAATTAAATACATGCAGCACCTTCTTACAGCTCTTGTATCTTCGATTCGGGTGTGTCTTGTGCTGCCTCCTTGACTGAATTCGTCCTTTTGCTCTGCTGTCCGAACTTCGGTTTTAGGGTTTCGAACTCTTAATTCGTCTGGTCTACGGGGTATTTATAGTTTCTGTCTGAGGGAAGATGTGGCGCATCTACTTAAGTAGATGCGGCGCATGTACTTAACTTCGCGTGGGGTCCAAGATTATAATATTCAGGAATATTCGTACACCGCCAGAAGATGCGGCGTAACCCTTGATTAGATGCGGCGCATGTCCTCTTGTATCTTGGATCGTATCTGGTGATATCTTGATATATATGCGGCGCATGTTGATAGTGAGATGCGGCGCATCTGGAGCAGAATTGACTTGATCTTGTCCATGTCAGTAGACTTCCACTTTATGCACATTTTGCTCCATTATTAGTCCATAATCGCTAAGTTTCACCAAATGCTTGTTTTTACCTGAGAATTACAAAAGTAAACGATTAAGTATCAATCCTCATACATAATATAGTAAAACAAGTCAAATTAATAGGATAAATGATAGTAATAAAATGTACTTATTTGAGTTCATCAATGTTTTATATAATTGGTATGATATACATATTCCAACAGTGGTATCGAGAGCCCGTTAATACTGTGTAATTAATTATCAAAACACATAAAAATTGGATCTTTATGATTATTACATGTTTATGGTGTTATAGGGTTTTAAAAATTAGTAAACCCTAATTTTTTCTTATTAGGGTCGATCACCCTTAATTTTATTAATTAGGGTTTTAGTTTTGTAAAACTTGTAGAAACCCTAGGTTGCATGTAATTTTTATGTGAATAATTAATGAATATTTGTGATATGTCATTAATTGATATGCGTACATTAGACTTGATTATGTTTATAATAAGTGCTATGTGGAATCCATGATGAAAACATGCATGTTTTGTCATGGATTATATTTGAATTGTAGTAATTGTTACGTGCTTTTTGATTACATGCTATATATTAGGCGATTTATACAAATTAATTAGGGTTTTTTAGTAATAAATTGTATTGACAAGTTATAGTTACTAAAAGGTTAATTAATTATGTAATAAAGGGAAGACCTAATATTAGGGAAGACCCTATTTGAATCGTTACTATCAATTATATGTGTTATTGTATATATTTATCATATGACTTACGCAACCAAGCAATTGGTGTATGTGGTCCATTGGTACCTAGCTTGAAAATCAATGAGAGTCTTAGAATCAATATATGCATGTTAATTGATTTATTTAGCATGTCCATTACTTATGTCGTTTATTGTTTTATTTTTGTTAATTGCTATTTGTTTATATATGTTGTGACATGATAGTAAGCAAAGGGAAATTTTAAAAATAAAAATTAAACTAGACTTAATAATGGTGAAACATGATTTTAAGCTTTAAAAATCTTAAACTTTTAATTGATTGATGCAACTGTACAAAAATGGTTAGAACGACTCACCCATTATGACAAACTATAAGGTGGGTATAAGGTTGGTTTCGTATTAAATTGTGGCCTTAAAGAGACTTCATTCTATCTCTCCGCTTGTTTGTGCATCATATTTGAGCTACCAAGTATAACCATTGTATGTAAGAAGCATCTTAAGGCAAAGTTGTAAGTTTCTCAACGCCATCAATTAAAACTTTGTTGATTTAAGCTTAGTAAAGAAACTAATGAGTAAAAGTTTTTTACATAAAACATATGATACAAGATGAATGCATGACATCTTTGTACATATTTTTTTGATTACACACATCAAAATAAATACCCTTAATTTAAGTTATATGTGTAACACCCATTTCTCAGGTGTTGGGACCCCACCCTAGATGAAAGTGGATAAAGAACTTACATGATTGGTTGGTCAACAAAGTTGCGTGGAAGTCAAACCCGATAGCCAAACTAATAGTCAAAGTATGACTAATATAGTAATATGGAATATGATGAATAAACTAGAAAGACCTAAGTTGCCAAGTGGTAATTATGTGTTATAAGTTATTTGTGGTTAAAATAGAAGGAAAGAGACTTGAGGGACTAATTATGTCAAAGGGCCAAAGTCCACACCTAACTAGTTATATCTAGTTATTTCTAAATGAGTCTTCAATTATTGAGGGTATGAAGACCGGATTTTAGAGGAAGAAATAGAGAGGGAAAAGCTAGATGGTGGATTGAGAAGAAGATGAAGATTTGATGCTTGTAGCCTTCATTAGTAATGATTCTTCAAGTAAGTATTATCCATATTATGATTATAGTGAGGTTAAAGTTTATGGGTTAAGTGGGTTTTCATTATATGATCATGGTGTGGTCATATGATGATATGGAAAGAATGATGGGTAAGTTTAAGATGGGTTTTATAACCCTTGATCATGATTTGTTAATAAGCCTTGATGTTATGATTTTGGGTAGGAAGTAAAAATGATGATGATGATGGGAGAATGTGATGATGATGATGTTCTTGCTATGATGTAGCTTGGATTAAGGTAAGTAAACCGGTATAATGTAAAGTTATAATGATTTCTATGCATTATGTGTTATGTGGCTAATATGTTAAAGTTATGGTTGTTAGTATAATGGTAGATATGTGTAAGAGATTATAAGGTTAGTGGTTGTGTTAGTATGAGTGGATTAAGGAAGAGGAAAGGTTAAGGCTTATGTGGTTAAGGTATGTGTTTATGTTCAAGTTATTGGATTAATGGTTGTGTAATATGTAATGTGTTGAATGAGGTATAATGTTAAGTTATATCCGTTTTACTTACTAAGCATTCGTGCTTACGGTTTAAGTGTTCAATGTTTTGTAGGCGCGAACATGATGCTATGGCTTGGAAGAGAGTAATACTTGGATCATAGCTTAAGGATACGGAAGTGGATTGGAAGTAATAAGCATTAGGAGCTAGGTAGAATACCGAGCTCGAGTCAAGGTTGTATCCCCGAGAGTCTCTTTTATGAGTCGTATAATGTGTGTCAAAGTCGGGTAACGGTTTGGGAGTATAACGAGTTGTCAAGTGTGTTTTAAGTGTTTTTGAGTGAATGTTTAAGGGGCGTTTGGATTTAAGTGTGTTTGTACCCATTTTGGGTCGTAAACGGGTCAAGTGTTGTTGGAATGTGTTGATTATGTTAAATTAATGAATGGTTCAAGTTTGGTGTGAAACGGAAGTCGTATGGGTTGTTTATAGCGAAAATGGGAAAGTTGGGAAATGATTCGGATGACAGAAGGTCCATACCGCCCGGTATGGATTTATACCGGCGGTATGGGGGTGATTTTAGGGCCATACCGGCGGCCAAGGTTTTCTGGCCGGCGGTATGGACTCAGTTCCAGAAATTGTCGATTTTCAAAAATTCATATTTTTTAATCCGTAAGTCGAAACAGGTCGTGTGACCTATCGTTTCGAAGTTAATTGAATGCACTTTCATTTTAAAATAGCCTCAAGAGCTGAATGTTCCTAGATTTTTCTCAGATGTCAAAAGAGTGTTCGTATGTCCATAAATGTCAATCCTTTTGGCGTAAAAAGTTTTAAATTTTAGTCTAAACGGGTACGGGGCGTTACAACTTGGTATCAGAGCTTCGGTTTAAGTGAATTAGGTTCTCTTTAGGATTGCCTAGACTTAAACCACTCGTAGACGTGTTGAGCTTATGTTTAAGTAACGCCGGCTAATATTATGAAAGTTATAGGATTTGAATGTTGAATTATGAAATGGATTATGTGCTTGCTATACGAGTTTAATGATGAGGATTTATGAATATGTTTTATGTAATCTAGGTGGTGAAGGGCCTGATGTGTAAATGATAGGATTACCGTGCACCTCGGGTTGGGTCGGTAATTATTATGTGATTATGCGACTGCGCATTATAGAAGTAGTAAAGAATGTGTATAGAAAGGATAAGTAGTATGCTTGCTATAGAAAGACGAGAATAGAATGTCGTACTAGTGAGAAATTATAAGTGGGCATAAGAAGTTATATGAGAATGTGTTCATGGCAAGGATTTAGATGTTGAGTAAAGCGAATTGTTGAAATAAGTAATTGCAAGATATTAAAGAGACGTACGAGTAATGAATGATGCCTAAGTAGCTATTGCATCAATTGTTAAAGTAAAGTAGTAAGTACCTTAACTATAATAGACAAATGGTATGTCATAGACGTTTTCAAATGTTTTAAATCATAAATTGAGAATAGATTAACGAAGTGTGAACGTTTAGTGACGTTTATCTCTTATGGAAAGAATGATCGAATGTGGGTTAAAAGTATGAATGAGATAAGTATGTACTAATGTGTTGTCGTTTATATGTAAAGTGTTATTTTGTCATAGGCAAGGTGAGTATGAATGCAAGTATAATGTGATGTATAGACTAAGTGGAAGAAGTAAACTACAAGGGAACTTGAATTAGATAAGTCACGCTTAGAATTCTTGTTGTGTCATAAAGTGTTAGAAACGGGATAGAAGAACGAGTTTTAGATTACAAGGTAAGACCAATATATGGTCTAGAAAATAATTCACGTTTAACGTTGGGATAAGTCATGTCAAGATTTAAGTGAGTCAATTGGGATTGGAATAGACAACATTAAAAGAATGAACGTGTGTAAAATGGAGTAAGAGGATAATGTGAAGCTAACAAGAAAATGATAAGCGTAATGTGACAACCCGGATGAAATATAATATATATATGTACTCAAACGTGCAAGGGTATGAAAAAGACGAATATTACTAAGATGGTGTCGAGTAATGAAAGGTAATGGGTGAGTAACTAAAAATGCGTAAACCAAGGGGAAAAGAATACGAAAAAGTATGGTCTAAGAAGTACTTGAGCAATGAATAATAAGTGAGCGTAGAATTAGTAAAGTAGAAGCGATTGATTTGTAATGACACATAGCGAATGGTCTACCGTGCACTTGGATTTGTGCCGGTGATTACATTGTGATTAAACGAATATATAATTAAGTAACGGTAATGGGATATGAATAGGAACGATAACTGGTGTTAGAGATGGGATCAATAATTAACTCAAGGTGTTAACTCATAAATAATGAAACGTGATGACGAGAAGTGTACTAAATCATAATGTGTAATGATAAGATGAAATTGACACGCTAACTGTTAGCGGTTGTTGACATGAGAAAAACGAATAAGATTAAACAATGACGTTTTAAGTGTAAATCGTAATGATATTAAGCGTATTAAGGTAAAGTGCGAAAAGATAAGATAAAACTAGCGAATCAATGATTAAGCGTTTAAAGACTTGAAGATTAAAGAATGAGGATGGGGAATGATGGCATAAAATGTGACCAACATATGGTCTTATTAAATTTAACGACTAAGGGCAAATGTTAAAGTGGTATAGAGACGGGGTAACGGTAAGGTAAAGTACTTGAGGTTAAGTTTTAACGTGAAGTGGCGATACGGAGTGTTGGTATGTAAAAGATGGAAACTTAACGAAACAGTATGAATACTAAAAGCTAATTGCAATAAGTTAAGAATGAAAATGAGAAAGAGATGAGTAAGTAGGAGGATTGAGTATGTACATGAACGTGTAGCAAAGATAACGATGTTATGGTAATAAATAAGGAAAGCGAACATGACTTGACATATTGATTTATAAATGTCTAATAAAACAAAGGTTATAAAATGAGATTTAAGCAAAATGGCATGGAAATGATGACCAGAAGCGGATTTGTCTCTAAATGCTTAGATAAGTAATGAGATGAGTTAAGTAAGAAAGCCAAAATGTAATAAAATTTGGTGTGGTAAGCGTAATGAACTTATGTGATGGAAAGTGTACGAAGAAAAGGTGACGCTAATGAGCTTGTTATAGATAATGACCCATGAAGGGTAGGTATGAAAAAGGGCGAGATAGAACAATATCGCTTGAATACATAAATAATTTAAGAAGTGAGATAAGGTTATGAGAATAAGAATGCGATGAGTCAAAAATGTAAGATAGAACGAGACGAGTATGCATGAGGTTAAGGTATTGTCTTAAAATCATTATATTACGGCTAAGGCGATTAGCGGTAATTATTAATAATGAATGCAAGTGTTACAATTGACGATATGTGTAAAGTCTATAAGTAAAAGAGTTGAGTAGACTAACGTGTAATGTAAAAGGGGTGGAAATGATTAACGCGGGTTAAAGAACGTAAGCTAGTGTGAAAAGTATAAAGACGTAGAAAATGCGTAGATAACTAAAACGTGCAAGAGAGCGAATGGTACTAATGAACGAATGTAAGTTAACCTATGCAAGGTTTAGAAGTAGAAAGAGTCGGGTGGACTAAAAGAGTAAAGTAAGAAGGTGAAAATGACTAAAGCGGGTTTAGAATGTAAGGTGATAAACACATGGAAGTGTGTATTTATAATAAGCAGGCTCATATGCTCTATGCGCTTGCGTTTACTAAAATAAATGGATGAGATAATGTGTGTAGGATAAAATGTTAATGGCTTGGATCCGATGTTAGAATGTGAAAGTGGTAAAGTGATGAATGTTAATGATCCTTCGGGATGAATGTCAATGATCCTTCGGGATGAATGTTAAAAGTGGTATCCTTTGGGATGGCCAAGTCAATGAATGATAAAGAATCCTTCGGGATGTGTTAAAGATCCTTCGGGGTAAAACGTATTGCCTTCACCGGCAAAGATTGCCTACATCCTTGGCATGTGTAATAACCCCTTCGGGGAAAATGTTAAAGTGAAGTGGATCCAAGCTAGAAAATGGAAAGGTGATGTGCGTGATTTTGCTCTAATTATTTTATATCCACGGTATGTCGTTGTGGTTTAGCAGTATTAATGCCTACTCAAGTTTTAAATTTATATTTAGCCGACTTATCAATAAAACACACACTTTAACGAGCAGTGTACCCGGTCAGTATGAATATAATGGTAAGTAGAGTGTCGATCACTAAGAGTGGAACGTATTATCTAGTTATTCTAATCAGTATTTTAATATCCTAGGTTAGCTATACAATCCTAATCTAACGCAAGGGGGTTCAGCCTGAGAGACTGGCACGGTTTGATTATGATTAAATAGAAAACTAAACTAATGAGCACGAATCAGCGATTAGCACACACGTACACAAATAGATACTCGAGACAATAAGAAGACCTGTCCTGATAATTAAGTAGCTTGTCACTTGTTTTATTGCTAGTTTTATATGAAGTGTATGTAATTACCCCTTTCTCGTTGGCTCTAATCTTATCGGCGAGTAAACCCTTAATGATCACTTATGTCTATCCCACTATCCTAGAAACGATAGAATAAATAGGCGAGGAAGGGGCATGGCGACCCAAGCAATGCTCAGCTAGACACATAGGTTATCAATGCACTAATAAAAGTCACCAAAGACATCAACATATAAACTTTAATTAATGGGAAAGCAATTTTAAGGGGTGCCCATGATTTTCCGTAGTCACATGGAATCGGCCCATCAATCCTGATGAATTAAAGTGTACTAATACAAATAAAACAAAACTACTTAATGAATTGAATACATGCAGGACCTTCTTACAGCTCTTGTATCTTCGTTTAGGGTGTGTCTTGTGCTGCTAATACGTCTGAATTCGTCTCCTAGGGTTTCTGTCTCTTTCTTCTGAGTTTTGCTAGCTCTCCTGAAATTCGTCTGGCCTTGGGGTATTTATAGTTTCTGTCTGAGGGTTAGATGCGGCGCATAGGATAAGTAGATGCGGCGCATTGACTTAACTTCGCGTGGGGTCCAAGATTAATATATTCAGGAATATTCGTACACCGCCTTAAGATGCGGCGCATGTCCTTTACCGTCTTGGATTGTCTCTTGTGAAATCTTGATAGTGATGCGCCGTATGTACGAAGTATGTTGCGGCGTATCTGGAGCAGAATGATCTTGATCTTGTACATTTCAGTAGACTCTTAACATCTTGCTTGTTTTGCTCCATAATTAGTCCAAAATCGCCAAGTTTCACATAATACTTGTTTTTACCTGAGAATTACAAAAGTAAACATTAATGTATCAATTCTCATATATAATATAATAAAACAAGTCAAATAAATAGGATAAATGATGATAATAAAATGTACTTATTTGAGTTCATCAAATATCCCCCCACTTGAACTTTACTTGTCCCCAAGTAATCCTTAGAATAAATCAAATGAAAATGTATCCTAAAAGATATTAGGATTTATTTTTATATTTAAGCATGTATTCGTTTTGTCATAATTGCACAACCAAACACTTAACGAATTAGAAATAAAATAAAATAATTCGATAAAAGCAAATCTAATCATTTAACTGTCCAGTCGTGACGAATACTCTATCATAAGCTTGGCAGGTATACGCATCTCCCCCACTAAAGCTAAGGAATAACAAGTCTAAAGCGGTAAAAAAGGGTTTATTGGTTAAGGGTAAATCATTCTTTTTAATCTCTATCGATCTTACATTCCAGAAAAGGCGACAAAATCACAAATACATGATCGAATCCATGACCACGATACTTGCAATTGCTCAAATCCTTAACTCGAATGGGCTAAAGATAGGACCAAGTAATCTTCACCAATAATATTATATCAAAAAGGGCGACAAAATCATAAATTCATAGCCGAATCCACGACTACGATACTTAAGATTGCTCAAATCCCTAATCTCAATAAATCAAAGGTTTGGATAAGGAATGATATAGGGTATGGATAAAATTTGGGATACAAATTGGTGTAAAATGAAAAATAAACAAAACAGATAAATTAAAATCCTAAGTGTGGTAAATTACTTTCCCAACCATCCCATGAATAAGACTCATATCATTGAATAACTCACGCTTTAACACTTGAAACACACGCTTTAGGTAGACACGAATTATACTCAACAATATCTCAATCAAAGAATAATCCTAGTTGGCGTTCCCATAACGGCCAACTCCTATTCAATCCATAAATATAATATATAACAAATAGTGGTGATATCGACCACTTAATACAAAACTTTACATAAGTTGGTTAAAACGAACTTCCAACTTTTCCTTTTTTTTTTTTTTTTTTTTTTTTTTTTTTTTTTTTTTTTTTTTTTGAATCAACATATATGTGTAAAATTTCACAACTTTTCTATCACTATTTTTCCGGATAATTTTTTCATACTCTTCATACTTTCAGAAATAACTGTAATAGCGAAAGTAGTAAACACAAGAAAAATAAACTCAAAGATATACAATATTTACTTTCATACCAATTGCATTGTGCAATTTCCTGACTCAACCAAAGATAATGAATTACGCACGCGAACACAGGTAATGTAAGGAAACACACTTTGCCTAAAGCAATTAACCACGGATTTTAATCTACAGGGTAGGCTAATGTGTAAGGGTGTAACGAAACATTATAACAAAGGTGTATGAAACGAAAGGAATGGCTCTGAGTGTTTTTCTAGGGGTATCTTACTCTAAAAGTGAGAGTAACAAAAGGTTTATACGGGGGTTAACTAACCAATGTAGTTAGTTAATATCACATAACATATAAAGGCTATTTGGGTGTAATCCTAGAAATTTACCAATTTAGACAAGTCACTCCGATTATATAATAATTATTATGGTGGTCTCGAATAGTATACAAGCCAAGTTCTAAAGTTTACAAGTCACCGGCACACTCATAGATTTGTGAATTTTGATAAGTTCACAATTTTTGAAAATAATGTTATGTGTGCAGCTATATAATTTAGACTTTAAACAAAAACATGCTAAAAATTTTAAATTTTGATATATTAAGCGCATTTTAAGCATATTTTGAAAAGTTTAGGACAAGTAAGTGTTCTAATTCTCCAATCCCCCCACTTAAGTTAAACAACGTCCTCGTTGTTTGTGACAAAGGTTAAAAACTGGAAAATAAAAGAGTTAGAACGGAAAAACTCCCCTGAGATTTGCTCGGTATGATCCTCCATTATTCGTATAAGAGCAAAAATCAACTTTCTTGTGGATTAGAACGTTTAAGCTTCATAGATGATGTATCCACAAAAACGCAGGAATCTACAATACCATTAAGACTTTAACACACCTGAGTTAAGAAGGTTCGAACTTGCATAATACATTAGTAGTTAGTAAAAATAAAACTTAAAAAATTAAAATGAAAATCATCAGGTCAGTCGATACGCCGTATCTTATGGAAGAAGATACGCCGTATCGAGCCTGCAATAAATACGAATCAGAATAAAAGATGTGTCGCATCCTTAACCAGGGATGCGCCGCATTAAATAAACTGACAAAAAGTTTTAAAGTCAAAAATAAAAATGCAGAAAATTAAATAAGATATGACCAGTGCAGGCGATGCGTCGCATCCTATGATGGAGATGCGCCGTATCCTCTGCAGGCCTGACAGACTCAATACAAAATCAGAAAATAAAATAAAAGATAAGCATGGGTTGCCTCCCACGAAGCGCTTGTTTTTGTTCGAGTCACGAGCCTGACTCCACCCTTATTTACTGTGTAGTAGGGTGTTGTTCCCCCCACTTGGGATCAAGTGCGGGTGATAATAGCAATAAACATGAAAAGAGTGTAAATTTGCTAGTAAAGATGGAAGAAATAAATAAAGATCATACCTTGGCAATATATGTACATCTTCCCTATTCTTACCCGGTTTGGCTGATAAATTGGATGACTTGACCACTTCATCTGAAAGAGTAGTATGTTGAGGAAAAGTGAGTCTCCTTTCTTCTTGGTTAGTCTCTTTGGTAGTAAGGCGTCCCTTGACTTCCGCAGAAGATGAGAAAGGGTCTTTAGCAAGTAAAAGTTCGAGTTCCTCTATATCCTTCATAGGGTCGAAATCATCATCTTCATCGATCATAGCAATGTTTAAGAGCTCATCACCAAATTCTTCCTCGAGCTCTACCAAAAACGGGTTGATCACAGGTGCTTCATGTGCTTCAATAGGTAGTGTAATGAATTTGAACTCATCATTCTTTTGTTTTGCAACCTGTTTAGGAAAACTAGAAAGATTATTAGTAACGAGATTAATAATATTAAATAAATTTGTACCACTTTGTGTTGTAAGTGACTCCAATTCATCTTGTGAATCTCCATCTTCAACTAGTGGTCTTGCAATTTCATAATCGTCCCGAATTTCATCCTTAAATAAGTCATCCCAGATTTCTTCAAAATCCCTCGTTGGGTCAAAATCTGGCTTATCCGTTCCACACCTAAATACTTCCGTTTGTTGTGGTAATTGCGGTATGCTATCGTACGCAATAGCATCAAACTTTTCAATATCAGAATACTCATTATCTTCATCCGAGGGAATATTATCATGGTGTTTTTGATATGATGAGAATATATCTTCCACCTCGGGTGGAAAATCATAAGTAATAGCACTATACACCATTGTCCCATATTCATCTTCATTTTCATCATAAGCAGTTTCGGATGAAGAAGCTTCTTTGAAAACAATTGCCGGATTTTCATTCAAATCAAACACTTGTGACTCTTCTTCAACTTGTGCAATTTCCGGAGAAATAACATCATCAATAACTATTGCCGGAATCCTAATTGCATCAAAATCATATGACTCTTCATCATCATCATCATTTGATAAAGTCCAAGTGTGTCGAAATGGCAATTTGTTTCTTTCTCTCCCTGACTTTTCCTGCTTCAATAACAAGTATTCTTCCATCGTGGGTTCTTTCGTCTCAATGACTTGTGCACCATATCTTGCTCTTTTCCAATCATAGATCCCATTATTGCTCAAGGCTCTTTCCTCTTCAATTCTGATATATTCTTCCATTGTAATATCCGGATCGTCCATCTTCCTGAAATAAAACTTACTCGTGCAAAAGAAGAGTGAAACAATCAAAGTAAAATAAAAGCTGCTGATATCTGCTGATGATGCGCCGTATCCTATAAATGGGATACGCCGTATCTTAGTACGTTAAAACTAGTCAGACTTTTATTCAGAAAGCAGATACGCCGCTTATGAATTAGAATGCGCCGTATCAGTTTTAATTATCAAAAATCGATTATACTTATTAAAATTAAATGCGTCGTATTAACAGAAGCTAATGCGCCGTATTTTCGTTACGTTTCAAAATACAAGATTTTTGATTCAGAAGATGCGCCGTATCGATAAAAATCGATGCGTCGTATCTGTTTAATAATTCGAAAACTGTTTTTAATTTAAATAGACAATACGCCGTATCTGTAAAAACAGATGCGTCGTATGGCGTTATCGTTTAGAAAAATTTCTATTAAAAACAGAATGCGCCGTATCTTGGGGAAAGATGCGTCGTACTCGAATTTAGTAAACGCGTTGTATTTTATAAAAATTAAACGCAATACGCCGTATCTGTGAAAACAGATGCGCCGTATCGTTTGTATCAGCTCAGTACAACGATAGCAGAATGCAGAAAAATAGAAAAACAAAAAACAAAAATAAAAATAAACAAAAAGAAACGAAAATTAAAGAAAATAAAAACACACAAAAACAGAAAATATGCAAATAATACAATGAATGCAATTTATCTAATATACAACGGGGTTAGCGGTTAGAATCTAAAAATTAAAAAGAAAAACCTAATTAAAATACTAATCAAATTAACAGATAATAACAATTCACTCCCCGGCAACGGCGCCAAAAACTTGATGTGCGTGATTTTGCTCTAATTCTTTTATATCCACGGTATGTCGTTGTGGTTTAGCAGTATTAATGCCTACTCAAGTTTTAAATTTATATTTAGCCGACTTATCAATAAAACACACACTTTAACGAGCAGTGTACCCGGTCAGTATGAATATAATGGTAAGTAGAGTGTCGATCACTAAGAGTGGAACGTATTATCTAGTTATTCTAATCAGTATTTTAATATCCTAGGTTAGCTATACAATCCTAATCTAACGCAAGGGGGTTCAGCCTGAGAGACTGGCACGGTTTGATTATGATTAAATAGAAAACTAAACTAATGAGCACGAATCAGCGATTAGCACACACGTACACAGATAGATACTCGAGACAATAAGAAGACCTGTCCTGATAATTAAGTAGCTTGTCACTTGTTTTATTGCTAGTTTTATATGAAGTGTATGTAATTAACCCTTTCTCGTTGGCTCTAATCTTATCGGCGAGTAAACCCTTAATGATCACTTATGTCTATCCCACTATCCTAGAAACGATAGAATAAATAGGCGAGGAAGGGGCATGGCGACCCAAGCAATGCTCAGCTAGACACAGAGGTTATCAATGCACTAATAAAAGTCACCAAAGATACAACATATAAACTTTAATTAATGGGAAAGCAATTTTAAGGGGTGCCCATGATTTTCCGTAGTCACATGGAATCGGCCCATCAATCCTGATGAATTAAAGTGTACTAATACAAATAAAACAAAACTACTTAATGAATTGAATACATGCAGGACCTTCTTACAGCTCTTGTATCTTCGTTTAGGGTGTGTCTTGTGCTGCTAATACGTCTGAATTCGTCTCCTAGGGTTTCTGTCTCTTTCTTCTGAGTTTTGCTAGCTCTCCCAAAATTCGTCTGGCCTTGGGGTATTTATAGTTTCTGTCTGAGGGTTAGATGCGGCGCATAGGATAAGTAGATGCGGCGCATTGACTTAACTTCGCGTGGGGTCCAAGATTAATATATTCAGGAATATTCGTACACCACCTTAAGATGCGGCGTAACTCCATTTCTCTATGCGGCGCATGTCCTTTACCGTCTTGGATTGTCTCTTGTGAAATCTTGATAGTGATGCGCCGTATGTACGAAGTATGTTGCGGCGTATCTGGAGCAGAATGATCTTGATCTTGTACATTTCAGTAGACTCTTAACATCTTGCTTGTTTTGCTCCATAATTAGTCCAAAATCGCCAAGTTTCACATAATACTTGTTTTTACCTGAGAATTACAAAAGTAAACATTAACGTATCAATTCTCATATATAATATAATAAAACAAGTCAAATAAATAGGATAAATGATGATAATAAAATGTACTTATTTGAGTTCATCAAAAGGTTTAAATAACGAGTGAAATATAAAATGAAAATGAAATGATAAAAGTTTAACTGGAAAATAGGAGTGGTAGTGTTATGTCGGGAGTACATAACCATGAGTTTATATTTCCTGATTTACATCGATTGGGACGCCTCTCCATGTAAATGAGGAATTATAAAAGAGTGGGCTATGTGTTGCCGACACGGCACGAGTAGGGTTAGAAGAGTAGAAAGCGAAAGTCTAGAGTTAGTTAAAAGTTGTAAGAACTAAGATAGGAGGATTAAGATTTGAGTACGCCTTTTAGATAGAACTTATGAGAAACCTAAGCTTGAGTGTTAAATCTAAGTTGACGAAACTAAGGAATTGCAATGATGTTTCCAAACGTTATAAAATGTAATTGTGCCGTGGTGCAAGGTATGAGTAATGGAAATAGTTGATGATAAATATCATGTGTAATGTAAAGATAAATGTTAAAGTATGATGCTATGAATCCATTTCATGTGGTAGTCTTTGAGACTCGTAAAATAAGTGAAGATGACGTGAAGAAAGGAGAAGAATAAATGAGAAAATTGTAGAAACTTAAAAGAAGGGATTGAGTAGTGTTAATAGAACGTGAAAGCATTAGCCAAATGTAATTATGTAGAGTCAAATAACACGAGTTCTTAAGTATCAAGTAGTCAAAGAATGAGAATAGAGGATAAAGCAAGTGAGAATGTGGTGCAACGGTAATAGAACGGACTAAAATGATAGCTAACTTTAGTGAGTATGCCTCGTTTTGTGTAATAGACAAGGTAAGAGTTGTATGGTTATAAAAGTAAGCGGAATGTAATGTGAGTTAAGACCATGTGATATGTTATAGTGCGTATGGAGATGCAAGATCATTTAGATCGTTGCACTAAATAAACTAGGAGTTAAGGTGTTTAGAATGAGATGAATTATGTGACTAAGTGTAAGATAGTAAAGAACGATAGATTTCGGGGACGAAATCTAAATAAGGGGGATAGAATTGTAACACCCGTTTCTCAGGTGTTGGGACCCCACCCTAGATGAAAGTGGATAAGGAACTTACGTGATTGGTTGGTCAACAAAGTTGCGTGGAAGTCAAACCCGATAGCCAAACTAATAGTCAAAGTATGACTAATATAGTAATATGGAATATGATGAATAAACTAGAAGGACCTAAGTTGCCAAGTGGTAATTATGTGTTATAAGTTATTTGTGGTTAAAATAGAAGGAAAGGGACTTGAGGGACTAATTATGTCAAAGGGCCAAAGTCCACACCTAACTAGTTATATCTAGTTATTTCTAGATGAGTCTTCAATTATTGAGGGTATGAAGACCGGATTTTAGAGGAAGAAATAGAGAGGGAAAAGCTAGATGGTGGATTGGGAAGAAGATGAAGAAGATGAAGATTTGATGCTTGTAGCCTTCATTAATAATGATTCTTCAAGTAAGTATTATCCTTATTATGATTATAGTGAGGTTAAAGTTTATGGGTTAAGTGGGTTTTCATCATATGATCATGGTGTGGTCATATGATGATATGGAAAGAATGATGGGTAAGTTTAAGATGGGTTTTATAACCCTTGATCATGATTTGTTAATAAGCCTTGATGTTATGATTTTGGGTAGGAAGTAAAAATGATGATGATGATGGGAGAATGTGATGATGATGATGTTCTTGCTATGATGTAGCTTGGATTAAGGTAAGTAAACCGGTATAATGTAAAGTTATAATGATTTCTATGCATTATGTGTTATGTGGCTAATATGTTAAAGTTATGGTTGTTAGTATAATAGTAGATATGTGTAAGAGATTATAAGGTTAGTGGTTGTGTTAGTATGAGTGGATTAAGGAAGAGGAAAGGTTAAGGCTTATGTGGTTAAGGTATGTGTTTATGTTCAAGTTATTGGATTAATGGTTGTGTAATATGTAATGTGTTGAATGAGGTATAATGTTAAGTTATATCCGTTTTACTTACTAAGCATTCGTGCTTACGGTTTAAGTGTTCAATGTTTTGTAGGCGCGAACATGATGCTATGGCTTGGAAGAGAGTAATACTTGGATCATAGCTTAAGGATACGAAAGTGGATTGGAAGTAATAAGCATTAGGAGCTAGGTACAATACCGAGCTCGAGTCAAGGTTGTATCCCCGAGAGTCTCTTTTATGAGTCGTATAATGTGTGTCAAAGTTGGGTAACGGTTTGGGAGTATAACGAGTTGTCAAGTGTGTTTTAAGTGTTTTTGAGTGAATGTTTAAGGGGCGTTTGGATTTAAGTGTGTTTGTACCCATTTTGGGTTGTAAACGGGTCAAGTGTTGTTGGAATGTGTTGATTATGTTAAATTAATGAAGTGGTTCAAGTTTGGTGTGAAACGGAAGTCGTATGGGTTGTTTATAGCGAAAATGGGAAAGTTGGGAAATGATTCGGATGACAGAAGGTCCATACAGCCCGGTATGGATTTATACCGGCGGTATGGGGGTGATTTTAGGGCCATACCGGCGGCCAAGGTTTTCTGGCCGGCGGTATGGACTCAGTTCCAGAAATTGTCGATTTTCAAAAATTCATATCTTTTAATCCGTAAGTCGAAACAGGTCGTGTGACCTATCGTTTCGAAGGTAATTGAATGTACTTTCATTTAAAAATAGCCTCAAGGGCTGAATGTTCCTAGATTTTTCTCAGATGTCAAAAGAGTGTTCGTATGTCCATAAATGTCAATCCTTTTGGCGTAAAAAGTTTTAAATTTTAGTCTAAACGGGTACGGGGCGTTACAACTTGGTATCAGAGCTTCGGTTTAAGTGAATTAGGTTCTCTTTAGGATTGCCTAGACTTAAACCACTCGTAGACGTGTTGAGCTTAAGTTTAAGTAACGCCGGCTAATATTGTGAAAGTTATAGGATTTGAATGTTGAATTATGAAATGGATTATGTGCTTGCTATACGAGTTTAATGATGAGGATTTATGAATATGTTTTATGTAATCTAGGTGGTGAAGGGCTTGATGTGTAAATGATAGGATTACCGTGCACCTCGGGTTGGGTCGGTAATTATTATGTGATTATGCGACTGCGCATTATAGAAGTAGTAAAGAATGTGTATAGAAAGGATAAGTAGTATGCTTGCTATAGAAAGACGAGAATAGAATGTCGTACTAGTGAGAAATTATAAGTGGGCATAAGAAGTTATATGAGAATGTGTTCATGGCAAGGATTTAGATGTTGAGTAAAGCGAATTGTTGAAATAAGTAATTGCAAGATATTAAAGAGACGTACGAGTAATGAATGATGCCTAAGTAGCTATTGCATCAATTGTTAAAGTAAAGTAGTAAGTACCTTAACTATAATAGACAAATGGTATGTCATAGACGTTTTCAAATGTTTTAAATCATAAATTGAGAATAGATTAACGAAGTGTGAACGTTTAGTGACGTTTATCTCTTATGGAAAGAATGATCGAATGTGGGTTAAAAGTATGAATGAGATAAGTATGTACTAATGTGTTGTCGTTTATATGTAAAGTGTTATTTTGTCATAGGCAAGGTGAGTATGAATGCAAGTATAATGTGATGTATAGACTAAGTGGAAGAAGTAAACTACAAGGAAACTTGAATTAGATAAGTCACGCTTAGAATTCTTGTTGTGTCATAAAGTGTTAGAAACGGGATAGAAGAACGAGTTTTAGATTACAAGGTAAGACCAATATATGGTCTAGAAAATAATTCACGTTTAACGTTGGGATAAGTCATGTCAAGATTTAAGTGAGTCAATTGGGATTGGAATAGACAACATTAAAAGAATGAACGTGTGTAAAATGGAGTAAGAGGATAATGTGAAGCTAACAAGAAAATGATAAGCGTAATGTGACAACCCGGATGAAATATAATATATATATGTACTCAAACGTGCGAGGGTATGAAAAAGACGAATATTACTAAGATGGTGTCGAGTAATGAAAGGTAATGGGTGAGTAACTAAAAATGCGTAAACCAAGGGGAAAAGAATACGAAAAAGTATGGTCTAAGAAGTACTTGAGCAATGAATAATAAGTGAGCGTAGAATTAGTAAAGTAGAAGCGATTGATTTGTAATGACACGTAGCGAATGGTCTACCGTGCACTTGGATTTGTGCCGGTGATTACATTGTGATTAAACGAATATATAATTAAGTAACGGTAATGGGATATGAATAGGAACGATAACTGGTGTTAGAGATGGGATCAATAATTAACTCAAGGTGTTAACTCATAAATAATGAAACGTGATGACGAGAAGTGTACTAAATCATAATGTGTAATGATAAGATGAAATTGACACGCTAACTGTTAGCGGTTATTGACATGAGAAAAACGAATAAGATTAAACAATGACGTTTTAAGTGTAAATCATAATGATATTAAGCGTATTAAGGTAAAGTGCGAAAAGATAAGATAAAACTAGCAAATCAATGATTAAGCGTTTAAAGACTTGAAGATTAAAGAATGAGGATGGGGAATGATGGCATAAAATGTGACCAACATATGGTCTTATTAAATTTAACGACTAAGGGCAAATGTTAAAGTGGTATAGAGACGGGGTAACGGTAAGGTAAAGTACTTGAGGTTAAGTTTTAACGTGAAGTGGCGATACGGAGTGTTGGTATGTAAAAGATGGAAACTTAACGAAACAGTATGAATACTAAAAGCTAATTGCAATAAGTTAAGAATGAAAATGAGAAAGAGATGAGTAAGTAGGAGGATTGAGTATGTACATGAACGTGTAGCAAAGATAACGATGTTATGGTAATAAATAAGGAAAGCGAACATGACTTGACATATTGATTTATAAATGTCTAATAAAACAAAGGTTATAAAATGAGATTTAAGCAAAATGGCATGGAAATGATGACCAGAAGCGGATTTGTCTCTAAATGCTTAGATAAGTAATGAGATGAGTTAAGTAAGAAAGCCAAAATGTAATAAAATTTGGTGTGGTAAGCGTAATGAACTTATGTGATGGAAAGTGTACGAAGAAAAGGTGACGCTAATGAGCTTGTTATAGATAATGACCCATGAAGGGTAGGTATGAAAAAGGGCGAGATAGAACAATATCGCTTGAATACATAAATAATTTAAGAAGTGAGATAAGGTTATGAGAATAAGAATGCGATGAGTCAAAAATGTAAGATAGAACGAGACGAGTATGCATGAGGTTAAGGTATTGTCTTAAAATCATTATATTACGGCTAAGGCGATTAGCGGTAATTATTAATAATGAATGCAAGTGTTACAATTGACGATATGTGTAAAGTCTATAAGTAAAAGAGTTGAGTAGACTAACGTGTAATGTAAAAGGGGTGGAAATGATTAACGCGGGTTAAAGAACGTAAGCTAGTGTGAAAAGTATAAAGACGTAGAAAATGCGTAGATAACTAAAACGTGCAAGAGAGCGAATGGTACTAATGAACGAATGTAAGTTAACCTATGCAAGGTTTAGAAGTAGAAAGAGTCGGGTGGACTAAAAGAGTAAAGTAAGAAGGTGAAAATGACTAAAGCGGGTTTAGAATGTAAGGTGATAAACACATGGAAGTGTGTATTTATAATAAGCAGGCTCATATGCTCTATGCGCTTGCGGTTACTAAAATAAATGGATGAGATAATGTGTGTAGGATAAAATGTTAATGGCTTGGATCCGATGTTAGAATGTGAAAGTGGTAAAGTGATGAATGTTAATGATCCTTCGGGATGAATGTCAATGATCCTTCGGGATGAATGTTAAAAGTGGTATCCTTCGGGATGGCCAAGTCAATGAATGATAAAGAATCCTTCGGGATGTGTTAAAGATCCTTCGGGGTAAAACGTATTGCCTTCACCGGCAAAGATTGCCTACATCCTTGGCATGTGTAATAACCCCTTCGGGGAAAATGTTAAAGTGAAGTGGATCCAAGCTAGAAAATGGAAAGGTGATGTGCGTGATTTTGCTCTAATTCTTTTATATCCACGGTATGTCGTTGTGGTTTAGCAGTATTAATGCCTACTCAAGTTTTAAATTTATATTTAGCCGACTTATCAATAAAACACACACTTTAACGAGCAGTGTACCCGGTCAGTATGAATATAATGGTAAGTAGAGTGTCGATCACTAAGAGTGGAATGTATTATCTAGTTATTCTAATCAGTATTTTAATATCCTAGGTTAGCTATACAATCCTAATCTAACACAAGGGGGTTCAGCCTGAGAGACTGGCACGGTTTGATTATGATTAAATAGAAAACTAAACTAATGAGCACGAATCAGCGATTAGCACACACGTACATAGATAGATACTCGAGACAATAAGAAGACCTGTCCTGATAATTAAGTAGCTTGTCACTTGTTTTATTGCTAGTTTTATATGAAGTGTATGTAATTAACCCTTTCTCGTTGGCTCTAATCTTATCGGCGAGTAAACCCTTAATGATCACTTATGTCTATCCCACTATCCTAGAAACGATAGAATAAATTCGCGAGGAAGGGGCATGGCGACCCAAGCAATGCTCCGCTAGACACATAGGTTATCAATGCACTAATAAAAGTCACCAAAGACATCAACATATAAACTTTAATTAATGGGAAAGCAATTTTAAGGGGTGCCCATGATTTTCCGTAGTCACATGGAATCGGCCCATCAATCCTGATGAATTAAAGTGTACTAATACAAATAAAACAAAACTACTTAATGAATTGAATACATGCAGGACCTTCTTACAGCTCTTGTATCTTCGTTTAGGGTGTGTATTGTGCTGCTAATACGTCTGAATTCATCTCCTAGGGTTTCTGTCTCTTTCTTCTGAGTTTTGCTAGCTCTCCTGAAATTCGTCTGGCCTTGGGGTATTTATAGTTTCTGTCTGAGGGTTAGATGCGGCGCATAGGATAAGTAGATGCGGCGCATTGACTTAACTTCGCGTGGGGTCCAAGATTAATATATTCAGGAATATTCGTACACCGCCTTAAGATGCGGCGCATGTCCTTTACCGTCTTGGATTGTCTCTTGTGAAATCTTGATAGTGATGCGCCGTATGTACGAAGTATGTTGCGGCGTATCTGGAGCAGAATGATCTTGATCTTGTACATTTCAGTAGACTCTTAACATCTTGCTTGTTTTGCTCCATAATTAGTCCAAAATCGCCAAGTTTCACATAATACTTGTTTTTACCTGAGAATTACAAAAGTAAACATTAACGTATCAATTCTCATATATAATATAATAAAACAAGTCAAATAAATAGGATAAATGATGATAATAAAATGTACTTATTTGAGTTCATCAAATATCCCCCCACTTGAACTTTACTTGTCCCCAAGTAAACCTTAGAATAAATCAAATGAAAATGTATCCTAAAAGATATTAGGATTTATTTTTATATTTAAGCATGTATTCGTTTTGTCATAATTGCACAACCAAACACTTAACGAATTAGAAATAAAATAAAATAATTTGATAATAGCAAATCTAATCGTTTAACTGTCCAGTCGTGACGAATATTCTATCATAAGCTTGGCAGGTATACGCATCTCCCCCACTAAAGCTAAGGAATAACAAGTTTAAAGCGGTAAAAAGGGTTTATTGGTTAAGGGTAAATCATTCTTTTTAATCTCTATCGATCTCACATTCCAGAAAAGGCGACAAAATCACAAATACATGATCGAATCCATGACCACGATACTTGCAATTGCTCAAATCCTTAACTCGAATGGGCTAAAGATAGGACCAAGTAATCTTCACCAATAATATTATATCAAAAAGGGCGACAAAATCATAAATACATAGCCGAATCCACGACTACGATACTTAAGATTGCTCAAATCCCTAATCTCAATAAATCAAAGGTTTGGATAAGGAATGATATAGGGTATGGATAATATTTGGGATACAAATTGGTGTAAAATGAAAAATAAACAAAACAGATAAATTAAAATCCTAAGTGTGGTTAATCACTTTCCCAACCATCCCATGAATAAGACTCATATCATTGAATAACTCACGCTTTAACACTTGAAACACACGCTTTAGGTAGACACGAATTATACTCAACAAGATCTCAATCAAAGAATAACCTTAGTTGGCGTTCCCATAACGGCCAACTCCCATTCAATCCATAAATATAATATACAACAAATAGTGGTGATATCGACCACTTAATACAAAACTTTACATAAGTTGGTTAAAACAAACTTCCAACTTTTCCTTTTTTTTTTTTTTTTTTTGACATCAACATATATGTGTAAAATTTCACAACTTTTCTATCACTATTTTTCCGGATAATTTTTTCATACTCTTCATACTTTCAGAAATAACTGTAATAGCGAAAGTAGTAAACACACGAAAAATAAACTCAAAGATATACAATATTTACTTTCATACCAATTGCATTGTGCAATTTCCTGACTCAACCAAAGATAATGAATTACGCACGCGAACACAGGTAATGTAAGGAAACACACTTTGCCTAAAGCAATTAACCACGGATTTTAATCTACAGGGTAGGCTAAGGTGTAAGGGTGTAACGAAACATTATAACAAAGGTGTATGAAACGAAAGGAATGGCTCTGAGTATTTTTCTAGGGGTATCTTACTCTAAAAGTGAGAGTAACAAAAGGTTTATACGGGGGTTAACTAACCAGTGTAGTTAGTTAATATCACATAACATATAAAGGCTATTTGGGTGTAATCCTAGAAATTTACCAATTTAGACAAGTCATTCCAATTATATAGATAATACTTATTATGGTGGTCTCGAATAGTATACAAGCCAAGTTCTAAAGTTTACAAGTCACCGGCACACTCATAGATTTGTGAATTTTGAAAAGTTCACAATTTTTGAAAATAATGTTATGTGTGCAGCTATGTAATTTAGACTTTAAACAAAAACATGCTAAAAATTTTAAATTTTGATATATTAAGCACATTTTAAGCATATTTTGAAAAAGTTTAGGACAAGTAAGTGTTCTAATTCTCCAATCCCCCCACTTAAGTTAAACAACGTCCTCGTTGTTTGTGACAAAGGTTAAAAACTGGAAAATAAAAGAATTAGAACAGAAAAACTCCCCTGAGATTTGCTCGGTATGATCCTCCATTATTCGTATAAGAGCAAAAATCAACTTTCTTGTGGATTAGAACGTTTAAGCTTCATAGTTGATGTATCCACAAAAACGCAGGAATCTACAATACCATTAAGACTTTAACACACCTGAGTTAAGAAGGTTCAAACTTGCATAATACATTAGTAGTTAGTAAAAATAAAACTTAAAAAATTAAAATGAAAATCATCAGATCAGTCGATACGCCGTATCTTATGGAAGAAGATACGCCGTATCGAGCCTTCAATAAATACGAATCAGAATAAAAGATGCGTCGCATCCTTAACCAGGGATGCGCCGCATTAAATAAACTGACAAAAAGTTTTAAAGTCAAAAATAAAAATGCAGAAAATTAAATAAGATATGACCAGTGCAGGCGATGCGTCGCATCTTATGATGGAGATGCGCCGTATCCTCTGCAGGCCTGACAGACTCAATACAAAATCAGAAAATAAAATAAAAGATAAGCATGGGTTGCCTCCCACGAAGCGCTTGTTTTTGTTCGAGTCACGAGCCTGACTCCACCCTTATTTACTGTGTAGTAGGGTGTTGTTCCCCCCACTTGGGATCAAGTGCGGGTGATAATAGCAATAAACACGAAAAGAGTGTAAATTTGCTAGTAAAGATGGAAAAAATAAATAAAGATCATACCTTGGCAATATATGTACATCTTCCCTATTCTTACCCGGTTTGGCTGATAAATTGGATGACTTGACCACTTCATCTGAAAGAGTAGTATGTTGAGGAAAAGTGAGTCTCCTTTCTTCTTGGTTAGTCTTTTTGGTAGTAAGGCGTCCCTTGACTTCCGCAGAAGATGAGAAAGGGTCTTTAGCAAGTAAAAGTTCGAGTTCCTCTATATCCTTCATAGGGTCGAAATCATCATCTTCATCGATCATAGCAATGTTTAAGAGCTCATCACCAAATTCTTCCTCGAGCTCTACCAAAAACGGGTTGATCACAGGTGCTTCATGTGCTTCAATAGGTAGTGTAATGAATTTGAACTCATCATTCTTTTGTTTTGCAACCTGTTTAGGAAAACTAGAAAGATTATTAGTAACGAGATTAATAATATTAAATAAATTTGTACCACTTTGTGTTGTAAGTGACTCCAATTCATCTTGTGAATCTCTATCTTCAACTAGTGGTCTTGCAATTTCATAATTGTCCTGAATTTCATCCTTAAATAAGTCATCCCAGATTTCTTCAAAATCCCTCGTTGGGTCAAAATCTGGCTTATCCGTTCCACACCTAAATACTTCCGTTTGTTGTGGTAATTGCGGTATGCTATCGTACGTAATAGCATTAAACTTTTCAATATCAGAATACTCATTATCTTCATCCGAGGGAATATTATTATGGTGTTTTTGATATGATGAGAATATATCTTCCACCTCGGGTGGAAAATCACAAGTAATAGCAATATACACCATTGTCCCATATTCATCTTCATTTTCATCATAAGCAGTTTCGGATGAAGAAGCTTCTTTGAAAACAATTGCCGGATTTTCATTCAAATCAAACACTTGTGACTCTTCTTCAACTTGTGCAATTTCCGGAGAAATAACATCATCAATAACTATTGCCGGAATCCTAATTGCATCAAAATCATATGACTCTTCATCATCATCATCATTTGATAAAGTCCAAGTGTGTCGAAATGGCAATTTGTTTCTTTCTCTCCCTGACTTTTCCTGCTTCAATAACAAGTATTCTTCCATCGTGGGTTCTTTCGTCTCAATGACTTGTGCACCATATCTTGCTCTTTTCCAATCATAAATCCCATTATTGCTCAAGGCTCTTTCCTCTTTAAGTCTGATATATTCAATTGTAATATCCGGATCGTCCATCTTCCTGAAATAAAACTTACTCGTGCAAAAGAAGAGTGAAACAATCAAAGTAAAATAAAAGCTGCTGATATCTGCTGATGATGCGCCGTATCCTATAAATGGGATACGCCGTATCTTAGTACGTTAAAACTAGTCAGACTTTTATTCAGAAAGCAGATACGCCGCTTATGAATTAGAATGCGCCGTATCAGTTTTAATTATCAAAAATCGATTATACTTATTAAAATTAAATGCGTCGTATTAACAGAAGCTAATGCGCCGTATTTTCGTTACGTTTCAAAATACAAGATTTTTGATTTAGAAGATGCGCCGTATCGATAAAAATCGATGCGTCGTATCTGTTTAATAATTCGAAAACTGTTTTTAATTTAAATAGACAATACGCCGTATCTGTAAAAACAGATGCGTCGTATGGCGTTATCGTTTAGAAAAATTTCTATTAAAAACAGAATGCGCCGTATCTTGGGGAAAGATGCGTCGTACTCGAATTTAGTAAACGCGTTGTATTTTATAAAAATTAAACGCAATACGCCGTATCTGTGAAAACAGATGCGCCTTATCGTTTGTATCAGCTCAGTACAACGATAGCAGAATGCAGAAAAATAGAAAAACAAAAAACTAAAATAAAAATAAACAAAAAGAAACGAAAATTAAAGAAAATAAAAACACACAAAAACAGAAAATATGCAAATAATACAATGAATGCAATTTATCTAATATACAACGGGGTTAGCGGTTAGAATCTAAAAATTAAAAAGAAAAACCTAATTAAAATACTAATCAAATTAACAGATAATAACAATTCACTCCCCGGCAACGGCGCCAAAAACTTGATGTGCGTGATTTTGCTCTAATTCTTTTATATCCACGGTATGTCGTTGTGGTTTAGCAGTATTAATGCCTACTCAAGTTTTAAATTTATATTTAGCCGACTTATCAATAAAACACACACTTTAACGAGCAGTGTACCCGGTCAGTATGAATATAATGGTAAGTAGAGTGTCGATCACTAAGAGTGGAACGTATTATCTAGTTATTCTAATCAGTATTTTAATATCCTAGGTTAGCTATACAATCCTAATCTAACGCAAGGGGGTTCAGCCTGAGAGACTGGCACGGTTTGATTATGATTAAATAGAAAACTAAACTAATGAGCACGAATCAGCGATTAGCACACACGTACACAGATAGATACTCGAGACAATAAGAAGACCTGTCCTGATAATTAAGTAGCTTGTCACTTGTTTTATTGCTAGTTTTATATGAAGTGTATGTAATTAACCCTTTCTCGTTGGCTCTAATCTTATCGGCGAGTAAACCCTTAATGATCACTTATGTCTATCCCACTATCCTAGAAACGATAGAATAAATAGGCGAGGAAGGGGCATGGCGACCCAAGCAATGCTCAACTAGACACAGAGGTTATCAATGCACTAATAAAAGTCACCAAAGACATCAACATATAAACTTTAATTAATGGGAAAGCAATTTTAAGGGGTGCCCATGATTTTCCGTAGTCACATGGAATCGGCCCATCAATCCTGATGAATTAAAGTGTACTAATACAAATAAAACAAAACTACTTAATGAATTGAATACATGCAGGACCTTCTTACAGCTCTTGTATCTTTGTTTAGGGTGTGTCTTGTGCTGCTAATACGTCTGAATTCGTCTCCTAGGGTTTCTGTCTCTTTCTTCTGAGTTTTGCTAGCTCTCCCAAAATTCGTCTGGCCTTTGGGTATTTATAGTTTCTGTCTGAGGGTTAGATGCGGCGCATAGGATAAGTAGATGCGGCGCATTGACTTAACTTCGCGTGGGGTCCAAGATTAATATATTCAGGAATATTCGTACACCGCCTTAAGATGCGGCGTAACTCCATTTCTCTATGCGGCGCATGTCCTTTACCGTCTTGGATTGTCTCTTGTGAAATCTTGATAGTGATGCGCCGTATGTAAGAAGTATGTTGTGGCGTATCTGGAGCAGAATGATCTTGATCTTGTACATTTCAGTAGACTCTTAACATCTTGCTTGTTTTGCTCCATAATTAGTCCAAAATCGCCAAGTTTCACATAATACTTGTTTTTACCTGAGAATTACAAAAGTAAACATTAACGTATCAATTCTCATATATAATATAATAAAACAAGTCAAATAAATAGGATAAATGATGATAATAAAATGTACTTATTTGAGTTCATCAAAAGGTTTAAATAACGAGTGAAATATAAAATGAAAATGAAATGATAAAAGTTTAACTGGAAAATAGGAGTGGTAGTGTTATGTCGGGAGTACATAACCATGAGTTTATATTTTTTGATTTACATCGATTGGGACGCCTCTCCATGTAAATGAGGAATTATAAACGAGTGGGCTATGTGTTGCCGAGACGGAACGAGTAGGGTTAGAAGAGTAGAAAGCGAAAGTCTAGAGTTAGTTAAAAGTTGTAAGAACTAAGATAGGAGGATTAAGATTTGAATACGCCTTTTAGATAGAAGTTATGAGAAACCTAAGCTTGAGTGTTAAATCTAAGTTGACGAAACTAAGGAATTGCAATGATGTTTCCAAACGTTATAAAATGTAATTGTGCCGTGGTGCAAGGTATGAGTAATGGAAATAGTTGATGATAAATATCATGTGTAATGTAAAGATAAATGTTAAAGTATGATGCTATGAATCCATTTCATGTGGTAGTCTTTGAGACTCGTAAAATAAGTGAAGATGACGTGAAGAAAGGAGAAGAATAAATGAGAAAATTGTAGAAACTTAAAAGAAGGGATTGAGTAGTGTTAATTGAACGTGAAAGCATTAGCCAAATGTAATTATGTAGAGTCAAATAACACGAGTTCTTAAGTATCAAGTAGTCAAAGAATGAGAATAGAGGATAAAGCAAGTGAGAATGTGGTGCAACGGTAATAGAACGGACTAAAATGATAGCTAACTTTAGTGAGTATGCCTCGTTTTGTGTAATAGACAAGGTAAGAGTTGTATGGTTATAAAAGTGAGCGGAATGTAATGTGAGTTAAGACTATGTGATATGTTATAGTGCGTATGGAGATGCAAGATCATTTAGATCGTTGAACTAAATAAAGTAGGAGTTAAGGTGTTTAGAATGAGATGAATTATGTGACTAAGTGTAAGATAGTAAAGAACGACAGATTTCGGGGACGAAATCTAAATAAGGGGGATAGAATTGTAACACCCGTTTCTCAGGTGTTGGGACCCCACCCTAGATGAAAGTGGATAAGGAACTTACGTGATTGGTTGGTCAACAAAGTTGCGTGGAAGTCAAACCCGATAGCCAAACTAATAGTCAAAGTATGACTAATATAATAATATGGAATATGATGAATAAACTAGAAGGACCTAAGTTGCCAAGTGGTAATTATGTGTTATAAGTTATTTGTGGTTAAAATAGAAGGAAAGGGACTTGAGGGACTAATTATGTCAAAGGGCCAAAGTCCGCACCTAACTAGTTATATCTAGTTATTTCTAGATGAGTCTTCAATTATTGAGGGTATGAAGACCGGATTTTAGAGGAAGAAATAGAGAGGGAAAAGCTAGATGGTGGATTGGGAAGAAGATGAAGAAGATGAAGATTTGATGCTTGTAGCCTTCATTAATAATGATTCTTCAAGTAAGTATTATCCTTATTATGATTATAGTGAGGTTAAAGTTTATGGGTTAAGTGAGTTTTCATCATATGATCATGGTGTGGTCATATGATGATATGGAAAGAATGATGGGTAAGTTTAAGATGGGTTTTATAACCCTTGATCATGATTTGTTAATAAGCCTTGATGTTATGATTTTGGGTAGGAAGTAAAAATGATGATGATGATGGGAGAATGTGATGATGATGATGTTCTTGCTATGATGTAGCTTGGATTAAGGTAAGTAAACCGGTATAATGTAAAGTTATAATGATTTCTATGCATTATGTGTTATGTGGCTAATATGTTAAAGTTATGGTTGTTAGTATAATGGTAGATATGTGCAAGAGATTATAAGGTTAGTGGTTGTGTTAGTATGAGTGGATTAAGGAAGAGGAAAGGTTAAGGCTTATGTGGTTAAGGTATGTGTTTATGTTCAAGTTATTGGATTAATGGTTGTGTAATATGTAATGTGTTGAATGAGGTATAATGTTAAGTTATATCCGTTTTACTTACTAAGCATTCGTGCTTACGGTTTAAGTGTTCAATGTTTTGTAGGCGCGAACATGATGATATGGCTTGGAAGAGAGTAATACTTGGATCATAGCTTAAGGATACGGAAGTGGATTGGAAGTAATAAGCATTAGGAGCTAGGTACAATACCGAGCTCGAGTCAAGGTTGTATCCCCGAGAGTCTCTTTTATGAGTCGTATAATGTGTGTCAAAGTCGGGTAACGGTTTGGGAGTATAACGAGTTGTCAAGTGTGTTTTAAGTGTTTTTTGAATGAATGTTTAAGGGGCGTTTGGATTTAAGTGTGTTTGTACCCATTTTGGGTTGTAAACGGGTCAAGTGTTGTTGGAATGTGTTGATTATGTTAAATTAATGAAGTGGTTCAAGTTTGGTGTGAAACGGAAGTCGTATGGGTTGTTTATAGTGAAAATGAGAAAGTTGGGAAATGATTCGGATGACAGAAGGTCCATACCGCCCGGTATGGATTTATACCGGCGGTATGGGGGTGATTTTAGGGCCATACCGGCGGCCAAGGTTTTCTGGCCGGCGGTATGGACTCAGTTCCAGAAATTGTCGATTTTCAAAAATTCATATCTTTTAATCCGTAAGTCGAAATGGGTCGTGTGACCTATCGTTTCGAAGGTAATTGAATGTAATTTCATTTAAAAATAGCCTCAAGGGCTGAATGTTCCTAGATTTTTATCAGATGTCAAAAGAGTGTTCGTATGTCCATAAATGTCAATCCTTTTGGCGTAAAAAGTTTTAAATTTTAGTCTAAACGGGTACGGGGCGTTACAATATGCCATCCTATGAAACAAAAACACATGAGATTACTATTTCCATTTGTCGTAATATGGACGAGCATGGATGGTAATCAAAGGGTAAATTACATACTTTCATTACTAGCATCTAAAGCTGATGTAATGAAACTATGTTAATTTGAAAGTTTCTTAAGTTGGTTAAATTAATTGAGTTGATAGTAAGATGGACTAGTCAATCAAGGCATAAAGATGGGGATAAAACATGCTTACATTTGCAACTGAGGTTGGCAAAATATGTAAATCCCATAATTCTAGGAATTACAATTTGAGATTGGCAATTGAGTTCGACTCGTACCTTATTGAGTACTTTCATTACTAGCAGCCAAAGCTGATGTGATGAAATTAAATGGTTAAATTTTATTTACCATGGGTATTTAATTTTCTTGAAAAATTGTATTATCGAAAATACTACAATTGAATTTTGTAAATTCTTTTAATTTATTAATGCAATGTTAAAACCGTAAACGTGGGACACTCTTTTAGTGGTGAATTGATCTACACCCGTAGGGGTTTTGGCTAGAGTTAACTTTACTAAAAGAATAAACCTAGTCTACTTTCCTTGTGAAGAGTGAGACTTAATCCTATTCCTTTTCATGAATGAGAAAGATATGATAGAAAAATTAGAATTGTCTAAATTCTAAGAAATAACTAATAGCAAATTTTTTATAGTTAAGAAAATTGCATATTTTATGAGTTATTAAAATTAGAAGCTAGACTAGTTACCGCTAAATTGGTAAAAGGCAAACTAGCATAATTTTTCTAGTTTTTCTGCTTTGACCGTTTAAAGGTGCTACATACCATTGTGGGGATGGTAGACCTATTAAGGAAGAAATTGCATGCCCAATTATTTCCAAGTTAATTGCATTGATGGATATTCCATCATTGACAAAGTAGAATACATTCTTTGAGTACCTAAGTAATTGTTACGTATGGGATTCCTCAAAGGTGTAGGAGAGTAAACAGCACACTATTTACTTTTACTAGTTATGAAACACTTATCATGTCGTCAAATTCAGTGGGAGCATTGTGTTGTAATTACTGAATTATATATATTAATGTAATAATATGTAATTCAGTGGGAGCTACAAGCTTTGATATCTTGGTAGTAACCCAAATTATCTCTAGAATCTCTTGAGATAATTACTTTCCAATCATAGACACTTGTGGTTTTAAGGATAGTCATGTACGTTTCCTTACTAGACAAGGCGGTCCTATATCTACTAACATCTATGACACAATCATATTGATTACATGAACAAACGATTGACGTGTTGTTTATCTGATATATGATGTTGTTCCATGCACAAGTGGGAGAAATATTTATTGTGTGCAAGCAACAACAAAAAGAAATATGATTTAAAGGATTCTCTTATATACATGGTAAGAGATTAATGTTCTAATGTGATTTATTCACATCTAGTTAATAGAAAACTTGGAATTTATATCTATAGTAAGTGAGATCTTGGCATAGATATTAATGACAAGGTAAATTACATACTTTCATTACTAGTAGCCTCAGCTGATGTGATGAAACTATGTGAATTTGCAAGTTTCTAAATTAGATAAATTATTAGAACAAGTGTCAATATAAGACTACTTCAAATTTAATATTTATGTATTATTGTAACGAAATAAAATAAATGAAGTAATCTAATACTACTTCAAATTTGAATGTTTATGCATTCTTGGAATGTCATAATTATATGGAGTAATAAATAAACTTGAAATTACTATTGAAACCAAATTGTGGTGTTCATGATTACTTTAGTTATACATGTTTATGTTTTATTGTAAAGGTATAAATATGAAGTCTTTCATTGCTATAAGACTTACAATAAAGTAAGACGTTAACTTGTTATGTATTTTAATTAAGACATATACAAGAAGTCATTGAGTTGATCAATGATTTATAACGTATATTGGGATTATAACAGTTTATGTCTTCTCGTTAAGACATGGACATGAAGTGACTTGGTCAAAAAGTACTTAAGTTATAAAGCATGCAATTGGCTTGGAAGTTCTATTATACCATTAAGCTTGACTTAGTTGGTAAATAGGTAAGCCAAAACGAAATATATTTATCTTACATATTGTAAGATTGACTTACAATATTAATCCTAATGAAATACATAATGTTTATGGTATGTTCAGTTAGGAAAATCAAACTCTTGTAATATTGTTTGATTAAAGATAACTATATCTTCTATTATTCCAAAAGTTATCAAGGTTAGGAAATTGAGTAGTATATACTCAATTAGACTCCAACCTAGAAGATTAATAAAACACCATTTATTATGGAATGTGATGAATCACATTAAGTCTTAAAATTGAAGTTCTGAATTTGTTAAACTGCTTTTGAGTAGGTTATTAACAAACTTGATATAAGGAACTGTCAATATGTATTTGTAATGTCCTAAAAGAGAATAATTTTGTGTTGCTCTACTTGCTAAGTATTTATAGATAATCTATAAATTGCAAAAGGCATGTGAAAGTTTTATCTTGATAAGATAAAATTACTAGATACATAATCTTCTAAAAATACACTAGCAAAGTCATAATGAGGATTAAACATGTTAATGTTAAATCTCAAGATGATGGGATTCTCATTCATAGATCCGCAAGGACATCTCAAATATTTGGATAATATATTGAGGATTATGAGTTACAGGACTATGGTAAACCTGTTGATAAATTGCAAATATTGAATTTAGCAAATTACTCATACTATGAATGCTTAGATGCAGTCCAGGAAGATAACTAGTTTTGGAAACGTAGTTGATCTTAAACTCTATAGTTACACTATAGAATGAAGATGAGTTTCAACAAAGGAAATGAAAATCCTAGAGATTTAAATTTTTGAGTAGAAATCATAATGGACAAATTTAGTATACATATTTAATGTGTTATCAAACACACTTAAGCAATTAACTGTGACTGAAATTCCTTTTAAGCACGTTAAATGCATAAATATTATGATTGTCATTATTAGTTTTATTAATATAAAATTAACAATGGAATATCAAAGCTCTTTCTTGGGTAATTACTTGTGCGAGGACGATAAGTAATTGAAAGGAGTATTTGAATTCAAATAATCTTTGAAAGTATACAAAGTGCAATCATTTATGAATGAATTAATGCATGCATCTAGGAGATATACTTATGTTTAGTTTTTAACTCTAGTTTTGATTTATAAAATAAGATATTTCCTTAATATTCCTAAAAGCAAGTGGGAGTGTTATATTTATTTTCTTATTTCATATATGTTGTATAACATATAGGAAGTAACATTCCATTAACATTAAAATATTAAGTCTTAGTTTGGAATGAAACTTCACGTGAAGATTTAGAAAATAAACATATAACCTTGGAATATGTGTTTATTGTTATAAACATAAGCGGTAAATAATTGATTCTAATAAACATGATATACTATTAGAAAGTCTAGATAGAAACATATCTTTAAAAAGATATGGCATGAATAAAATCTAAGCTTGACACAAGGATTTATCATATACATCATGTTGTTTGTTGTATCATGCTTGATGAAAGATGATATGAAAACATTAATATCTAATTGAAAGTTATTAGATAACTAAGTGTAATGGATATGGTTGGATTTAGAATTAAAATCCTCATCCTGGAGTTGCTCCTAAATTCTAAGTATGAACCATATGGTAAAATGTTGCGTAGTTGACATAGTTGACAAATCTTGAAAGATTTGAAGGTATCAAAGATTACACAATGGATATTATAGTTTACGGAATTTTAAAGAGCATATTGTTGTTTGCAAATAATGATGCTAATAAGATTGATATGACACTCAATACTAGTCATGGTAGGATTTCATCCTTGTTAATGGCCATGTGTACTAGTTATGCTTAACTGTGAGCATAGTTGCATGTTACATTAAAGAATTAGAATACTTTAAACTATAGAAGGTTTGGTAGTTCAATTGTCATAAATTCGTGATTGAGGATGTCACACATTTTATGAAATATTATATTGCATTATCAAGATAGTTGAATGCATACATACAAGAACTTCATTAATTGAATTCTTGAAATAAGTATTCTCAAAATTCCGATAGATCAAAATTAGTCGATTTATGCCTTGACAACAAGTATGTTTGACATGAATTGAGGCATAATTCATTAATGGGAATTATCATGAATTGATCTATTTAGTATTTGGATAAGGGATGTTAAGCAATTATTATTTACAATGAATTAAAGTACTTGGTACGTTTTTTTCATTAATAATAGATTGTATCCTATATTTGCAAGTTTAAATCCATGAACAACTTATGTTATTCTAAATAGTCTGTTGTCAATCAATGATATGGAAATATTATTGAATTAAGACAAATCTGAGTTTTCGTAGAATATACTTAAGTATATTGATGCGTTGTTATGCCAAATTTACATGATATTCAATAATGGATAAATTAAATATAGGACAGATCCCAACCACATGATTGTACTTTATGGATATTTGTCATTAAAGTAAATCATGAACATTTATCCTCAGACTTGAGATACCAGATAACAGCTGCGGATGTAGCTTATTTTCTGTAAGATAGTCTAACGCTATCCGTAACTGGTAGTTATAAGGGCTATTTTCGGAGGTGATGCAAAGTTCAAGGGTTATGCTTGTAGTCAAGAAAGAATTTGTTCTTTCAATTTTGTTTTGAAGTATAATACTACTGGGCCCCTCGTATGGTTGACAAGATGTTTGCGAGGCCACGCCCAAGGTCTATCTGGAATACGTTCAGATGATCTGGTAATCTTGATCAATTATAAATAACGAGAAACAGAATAGTTACTTATGGAATGACTTAGATCCATATCCATATTAACGTGGTATTAGAAACAAAAGGATAAGTATGATGATGAATCATCAAAAGGTTTTTTCCAGGAAAGCACACTCAGGGTCGTTCTGGGGGCATTGGGGTGTTATGCTAGACTAACCAATGCCATTACTATATTATTGCATATCCAAGTGGGAGCTGTTAAGTTTATGGATATATATTAATATACGTATGACTGGATTCGAACACGAGACTTCGGGATTGCACACTTTACATATGAGTTTCAATGTTTTAGTAATTAATATAATAAGTTATGTTTAATTATTAAATTCACAATAAAGGACTAAAGAGCGTTAGTTAATTAATGGAATTGACTAACGGTCGATAAATGTCAACGGGATACGAACAAAATGAAACAAGACAAGAGAAGGTTCTAGAAATCCTCTCTTGGGCTTGTTTATGGAAAAATAATGGAATCCCACATCGGAAACCATTGTAAACTTGATCTCAACCCTAAGGTTATAAATACATCCCTATGTATTCATCCCTTGGTACACTTGATTTCAATAGAAGGCCAAACTTCTTCTTTTCTCCTCTCTTTCTCATAGGTTGATAAGTGAAGCCCCAAGAAAGGGATTTACGAGTAACCTTGAGCATTAAAAAGTGTTTGGTTAATCTATTGTGATTCAAGAACCTAGCTTTTCTCATTGAAACGCTACTAATATATGTGTACAAGAACGAAGATCAAGCATACTTTTGCTTGTGTTATCTTTCCCATTCGACTAAGGTTTTAGTCGAGTTCCAAAACCCTAAGTTAGGGGTTTAACTAGTTTTTTTGACATCGATTTCTTGTTTTGCTAGAAATCAAAGGTACGCATATTCTTTTATTTTAGTTAATTAATTACTAGTATTAGATCCAATATTCCGCTGCATGCTTTGATGTTTATGTGTTTATGTTTTATATAATTGTTATGATATACATATTCCAACACATTATAGAATTGAAATGACTTATACTCACTGTTATGGTAATTAGTTTTGAGTTTTGTTGAGTGCTAGACTCTTTGGCATTCTCACTATGTTAATTCAGTCCACAGAAGCCGAATACCTATAGTATAACTAGCCGGATCCATTTTGAAATGGATCCGGAGGAACCGGCTAAACAGAGATACCTTTTATACCATTTTACTTCTCTCACACCCTCTTGACCTTATTATATTAGTTGCTTATCTCTATTAGGCATAATAGAGTTGTCATTAGTCCCATTAGATTCCATATCCTGTCATACCTGGCTTAGGATCTTTCTAAGATGTTTTTGATTTATAATTTCTCATATACTCACTACTTTTCTATTCCGGTGCTTACACTTTTTTTCTCTCATCTTACATCACTTGCTCTCATATTAGCTACATTTATTTTAAATTTTCTTTAAACCATTTCTCCCTCAAAATGCTCCAAAACTTGATTTTTATTTTTTTTTTTATAAATTTTAAGAATTTTTCTATTTATTCTTTTACATCATTTACTGATTATTATCTCTATACGGGTATGTCCTCTTTATCATAGGTGGCTTGTGTTTTTCTATTCCTAAACTAGTCTTAATTTTTGTTATCATTTTCTAATTTCTCCTAGAGAAATTGGAGAACTACCCACAACGTTTTTTACAGACATTAATGATTTGATGAAACATTTTTGGTGGAAGAGGATTTGCTTATTGTGATGTGGGTCATAGTCCTCCTCTTTTGATTCCATCTGAAACCATCGGGACTAAAGAATATGACATTAAGCTAAAGCCATTGCTCTCATCTTTTCACTTAAGACCATTTGCATTAAGATCAGTGAGGTGTTTCTTAATGTTCTATTTGCCTCTAGTGCAATCTAATATAGAAGAATGTGTCAATGTTTCCTTACATGACTTGGTGGATGAGCAAGATGTAGACTATGTTCTACCTTTAGAGTGCTGGGTACCCTCGTGCCATAGAGGTGGTGCCGTCGTCAAAAAATGCTACCACATCACCGAAAATTCCTATGGCACGAGATCTTCAACGGCACCAAAAAACCCCCTCATTCGTAAAAATGTGGTGCCATAGCAAAAGTGGTGCCGTTGGGTCCACATATACCCCACTAAATACACAAATACAAAAAAAAAACTATGGTTTGGGCTGGTCACAATGGCGCGAGCAGCTATGGCGCCACCCACAGTCTATGATGCACGTGGATGACGGAGTGGGTGGAGTACCAGCTCCTAAAGCGCCATGGGGACGAAAACGCCATGGGGATGCCATGGAAATGTTTCCGAGAAGCTTCCAAGATGGGGGATGTTTTATATGAAGTTTCCAATACGTTTCCCTATATTTTTAGAGCTTAAACTGTTTGTATTCGGCCCATTAAAAAAACCCTTTCAAATTCAGCGCTCTTATATATCATCGGCCTATTCATTCATCATCATCATCGATGATCAATTCCCTATTTCCCTCTATCTCCTGATCAATTCATCATCATCATTGATCATACATCAATAGAACTAGATATTATGGCTTCTCAAGAATCACAAGGGTCATCATCAACTACATCAGTAGAAGAACCTCCATTGTAGGAGTATGTGACTAAAATCGAAAAGCAAGGTGTAGGGGGAACTTGGAAATTTAAGTGCAACATTTGCAATGATATCAGACAAGGATCTTATTCAAGGGTTAGAGCACATTTGCTTGGTATAAAAGGTAATCTTTGTAGTGTTTTATGTGTAATCTTGCTTGGTATAACTGTAAGTGCTATACGTTACATGATTATTTGACTTTATTAAGTGTTTTGTTTATATAGCAACATCAACAACGTTTTGTTAATATAGGTACTAGGATTAGTATTTGCAAGTGATATTTGTTTATTAAGTGTACTGACTTTATTAAGTGTAACAGAAACAACGTTTTGTTAATATAGGTACTGAATTTATTAAGTGCTTTCTTGTTAGTGCTATTTGTTTATTAAATGCTTTGTTAATATAGGTACTGGGATTAGTATTTGTAAGAAAGCAACAGCGGGTGACAAAGTTATGATGAAACGCTTAGAAGATGTGTATGAAGAGAAGAAAGCAAAGTCAAAAGTGAAAGAAGTCGGGTTGCCAAGTGAAGCTGGTGTTGGATTTAAGAAAAGAAAAGGTGTTTCAACACCTATTGAAAGAGCTTTTGGTGTTGAAATTAGGGACCAACTGGATCAAGAAATAGCAAGGATGTTTTGTATAGGAGGTTTACCTTTTAATCTTGCAAGAAATCCACACTATATTAGGGCTTTTCAGTTTGCTGCTGCCAACAAAATTGATGGTTATCTACCTCCCGGTTATAATAAGCTCAGAACAACCTTACTACAAAAAGAAAAAGAAAATGTTCAAAAGCTGTTGGAACCAATTAGGTTTACATGGAAAGAAAAAGGTGTGACTATTGCGAGTGATGGTTAGAGTAATCCTACAAGAAAGCCTCTAATCAATTTCATGGCTACCTCAGGTAATGGTCCTTTGTTTCTAATGGAAGTTAATTGTTTTGGGGAAGTAAAAGATAGATTTTTTATTTCTGATTTGATGAAAGAAGTCATCAATGAAATTGGTCATCAAAATGTTGTGCAAATCATTACTGACATTGCAGCAAATTGTAAGGCGGCTGGAGAGATTATAGAGAGTCAGTTTCATCACATCTATTGGACACCATGTGTTGTTCATATGCTTAATCTTGCTTTGAAGAACATTTATTCACCAAGAAATGTGGAAACAAATGAAACAACATATGAAGAGTGCAAATGGATAAGAGAAGTTCACGAAGATGCGCTTGCAATAAAAAATTTCATCATGAACCATAACATGAGACTCTCGATTTTCACCAAGTTTACTCCTCTTAGACTGCTTTCGGTTGCCGATACTCGCTTTGCCTCCATCATTGTGATGCTTAAGAGATTGAAACTTATCAAAAGGGGTCTTCAAGCTATGGTCATAAGCGAAGAAAGGTCTTCTTATAGAGAAGATGACACTGTGAAAGCAAACTTTGTTAAAGATAAGATTGTGGATGATGAATGGTGGGAAAAAGTATCATATATTCTTAGTTTCACTGGACCTATATATGATATGATTAGAGTTTGTGACACCGACAAGCCATGTTTACACTTGGTGTATGAGATGTAGGATTCGATGATTGAGAAAGTGAAGATTGAGATCTACAAGAAAGAAAAACGTCCGACATCTTTAAGAAGTCTCTTTTATGATGTTGTGCATAATATTTTAGAGGCTCGATGGTCGAAGAATAACGCTCCCCTACATTGTTTAACTTACTCTTTAAATCCAAGGTATATGATTTTATACTATCTGCTTGATTTCTATTATGTACTTATGTTTTGACTTTTGAATGTTGTAGATATTATAGTGATGCATGGTTACTTGAGGATTCTACAAAAATTGCTCCACATAGGGATGGAGAAATTTCACAAGAAAGGGGGAAATGTTTTTGAAGGTTGTTTCCTAATGATGATTAGCAGAGATATGCATATTTTTTGTTACCCGCTCAAATCCCGAAAATTCTCCTAAAAAATATGTAACAACTAATATATAATGAAATAAAACTAAAAACACAAGTTCTAACCTATGTTTACATATGAATTAATTTGATGATAATAACTTACCATAAAAGTGGTTAAGCCAAACGGTGGCTTAAACATGGAAAATTGATAACAACGCGTGTTATCATCCTGCAAAATTAAGTTAGTTCACATAAAAGTATAATACTAACATAATATCATAATAACACAACAAGTCATCACATCATTATTTGAAATCTTCTTATACCAAACACTCTTTCACAGATACTACAAGTTTACACATTTTAACACTTTAAGTTAAGTGAAGGTTTGTGCAAGTCAATACATTTTAATACACTTAAACTAGTTTCATTTAGTTCACATTTCTAAGTAAGTTACGCAAGGTTTTCACATAACATATGCAAATAAAAATATCTAAGTCTGTAAGTGAACCAAACACAGTCTATCAACTTAGTGCACAAAATCTAGCAAATGTCCTATTGTGCACAAACAAGAAATTGAAAAATAAGCAAATAAAAATCATGGAAAGATACTTATGTATCACAAACACACAAATGTAGTCACAACATTCAACAAGCAAACAACATGTATACACATAACTAAAACAAGTAGCAAAGTATAAAGAAAATATACTTTTCGTCACTTTGCGTTTAAATATGACGATGTATGCCAAACTTGATTTGTTTCCTTTATATAAACCAAATTTTTTAGTTTCAAAAGAAATCATATCAATGTTCAAAGGATACCAACTTACATTACCCGACTCAAAAATTTAAGTTACTGTGTCAAAAAGAGCCTTAATATTTTGAACAGGTTGTAGTATTTGATTTGTTTACCTACTTCAATTTAGATTTAGGATATGAGATTATTTTTAAATGAAAGTAAACTCAATTCCCTTCAAAATGATAGGTGGCACGACTTCTACGGACTTACGGTTAATTAGTTATGATTTTTTTTTAAGTTTGACAAAAACTGTATACTGTACAGACGGATTTGGCGGATCCAAATCAAGGGATCCGTCATTTATGTGATTTGGTTCCGTGAGACTCTGTACCAGATTTAACAAAACTAGTATTTTGACATAAGGAAAGTGTGTAGGACTTACTAGATTAGATATTAAACATATATTACACATATTTAACGACAATTCTACTTATGTGACTTATCTAAACACTTACTTAGGTGATTTCTCAACTAAATTAATAGTTATCCCAAACACTCCCTTAAAACCTGTGTTTTTTGTAAATTAGCTTTACGCACACAATATGACACTCAATTCTTTTAAGAAATCTTTTCTATTGATTTTCCAAAGATATCTTCAAGCTTGTATACAAAGTAACATTTAGCAACAAAATTTCTAAGTATACTTAACGAAACATTTTTCATATTATATTCCGCTTCAATGGTAATTTGATACATGGATCGTACTCCATTTTAAAACCTTTTGTTTTAAAAATGAGAGCCACGTGGTTCTGATACCAATTGTGAAAACGTAGAGGGGGCTGGATACGTTTTCATTTTAAATTCTTAAAACTTGTTGTATCAAATATCCGTTTAAGCTTGTTCTAATATGAAAGATGTTTCTAACTTGCATAAGTTAAAACATGTTATCACACAAGTATTATCAACAAGTCACACCACAATCAATCACATAATACAAATATAAAAGTAAAGAGATAAGTAAAAGAAAACGCAAACCGAACACGATGATTTATAGTGGTTCGGTCACGAAGCTCCTCTCCGCCCTACTCCACTCCCAGAGTAACCAACTCGAGAGTTACTTCACTAGATCAACAAGCTCCCTTCTCGGCGGAGAAAACCTTACAATTGTCGCTTACACTTTTTCCGGTACTAAGCTAAACACCGGGTTCTTTACAAGGGTACAACCACTCCCATCGTCACTTATACAATTACCGACACTAAGCTAGATGTCGAGTTCTTTACAAGGGTACAACCACTCTCGTCGTCGCTTATAAAATTACCGACACTAAGCTAGATGTTGAGTTCTTTACAAGGGTACAACCACTCCCGCTATGTTTTATGGCCCAACATAGAAACCTTGTGTTTTATGGCACAAACACATAAACCATCTAATCTAGTATGTATATATTGTTTACAAAGATGATCCATGACATAAGTGTATCATGGATATGGATGCCTAATCTATATGAACTTCCATTGACGGAAAGTCTTCAATCATTGAGGATGTCAAGTGTCCTTGAATCTTCATATGTTGGAATGCTATGGTGGATAATAACTTCAAGATCTTCTGACCTTCATGAAGTATGCTATGCTTGTGATGAATGATGACTCATGATCTTGAGCTTGCTTCACAGGATCATTGACAGTGTATGCTTACAACATAATGAAAGTTAGTAGCATTATGATCATTATGAAATGGGTGATTAACGTGTGTTTCTATATGATTCACTAATGATCAAAATGTATGCAAAGGGTAGAGGAAATGTGTGTTTAAGTTGGATGATCAATGGGCAAACAACGGGCTGCTATTTATAGCCAACAGAAAATTTGCCCGGCGGATTTGGCGGATCCCTAAATTTGGATCCGCCTTTGTATGGGTTTGGATCCGCGGGTGTCAGAAAAGAAAATCTCCAAATATCTTTCCATATCTAACCATATCTTCAAAAGTCAACTTGTTAGCTTGAAGATTGATACAAAATATCTTAAAGTGGTTTTGCGACCTTACAACAGGTTTTACCTCTCGAGGGATCTCAAGAGGCTTGCAATCCCCACCAGGCAGTGTACCTGACCGATGTAGTATAGTGAAGTGGCAAGTACCGGGGGATTGATCGTTCTCTAGGGGAATAGTGTCGTTTGGATTGAAAAACTACTCTAATAGGTCTAAGGGTGAGGGAAGATTCTTTTTGTATTTTTTATATTTTATGAAAGCAAGTAAAATCTCGGGTTTGAAGGAGTGGGCGGAATTAGTTGCTAGTCAACTAACCTAAATAGCTACAAATGCAAATAAAATAAAATGACTGAAAATTAAAAGGTGGTGAAACTTATATGGAGAGAAATGTGTTTACTTAGATTTCCTTACTCCCTAACTATCTTTTACCGGTTGATTAGTGTGTATTAATTGCGTGGCTGACGGGTGTATTCCTTAATACCAATCGTGGGGTGGCGTACGTACTTCCCCAACTCTACAAGCTCCTACTTCACTCCTATGTCGAGCCGGCTAAGAAGCTCCTAACATGGGATCACTAGAATTCGCTCATGCATTAAATACAACCATAATAACCTTAGTACGCATTGGTTCATGTTTCTTAAGACGTTCAAGCAAGTTACCGTATAGGAGGTTAGCCAGTTTTCTTAAGCCTAACATCGATAAACAATCATCCAATACAATTAATAACACACTAATAACCAATAATCAATAGTTAGGTTTCATTAGATCTAAGCAAACACAAGATAAATCTAGCCTAGCATGTTAATCAAAAGACAAGAACAAGATATAATCAAACAACACATAGACATATTGATTGATTAAGTGATTACTTATCTTCAATTAAACATGGGAGATCCAAGGGTATAAAAACCTTAAAAATGGCAGAAAATTCGTCTTAGGGTTTCTCCTCACAAAGTTGCACACTAATGACTAAAAATTATGAAAGTATATATAGGAAAACAGATCTGATGGCGTCACGTTATAGATCTTGACGCCGTCACCTCGCCGCGTTTAGGGTTTCTTGATGGCCTTCTTGACGCCGTCCCCCTTTAATCCTCCAAAATCCTCTCTGGCTTATCAAGGCTTGACGACCTTCTTGACGCCGTCCCCCTTTAATCTTTCAAAATTTCTCTGGCTTATCAAGGGCTGACGGCGTCACACTAGGGCTTGACGCCGTCACAGGTACTTTCCAGCATATTTTTGAGACTTTGTCATTTTCTTCACTTTTATGCTCCAAAAACGTCCAAAATGCTTCCTTTTCCAGATTTCATCTCCAAAGTACCTAAAATGACAAAAGGAACGATTTAGGGCAATATTTGATCAAATAAATACGATTTAGGGCTTAAATGACCCCCTAAAAGCGGTACACTTTTTGCTTCATCAAATACCCTTACACTTGAGATTTGCTTGTCCTCAAGCAAATGCGCTTTTATTCTAATCAAAATACAAGTTAGGGGTCATTTAATGCTAATATAAAAGTAATTACAACAAATAGTCGTTCCACTTTAATCATAATAAGCACGGAGATTACAAACTAGCACCTCACAAGTAGTGTTTAGATACTCACATCTCTCAGGTGTCATAAAAGTAAATCTCATAAATGAAAATGGATAATATCTCTCACTACCTCTCATAGCAAATAGATTACCATAGGCTTGGGAAAAGGTCAAAAACCTCCTCCACTAGGCGTAAGCACCTAAGATAAACTATCAAAGAGGGCTTTTAAACGGGTTATAACGTTAGGTGTAGGGATATGATAAACACGGATTCGTTGGATAAGGGATATTTCACTGGTGGCGAGTTAAAGATCTTGATTAATTACATGTACAATATGGCGTTGCTAAGCCAAGACTAGACTCGACTTAAGCTAATGAAAAGAAAATAACAAAAAGATAAAATAAACATAAAATGAAACGGGATGGTAGTTCGTATGTTTTTTCTACTTTTCTTTTTCTCATTTTTTTTGTATTTTTCTTGATTTTTTCGATTTTTTTTTTTTTTTTTTTTTTTTTTTTTTTTTTTTTTTTTTTTTTGCATACACTCTTGCCCTACCATCCAAAATAATACATCATAGGGGCGTTGCATTCCCCTTACACTTGAACTTTTACATAACTTCACAAATAACTATTCTAATGACTCGAATTAAGATAATCGAAACACTTGGAGTACTTTTAAAATATTTAGCACACATGGGGGTAATAATGTTGTTCTTCCCCATTACTCCATTACACTAGTACTTTACCCATGAGTCCCAATCGTCCCAAAACAATATGTACAAGGATATGACTCGACTTAGCAACCATGTAATCAATTAGATAATTAAGTTGGGGTTTAAACAAATGTTGTAACAATAATGCACTAAAGATGAGTGCATACAAGGTAGGCTAAGGCGATTTGGGTGTACATTTAAGTAGGGTGTAAACAAATTCTTACTTTAAGTAAAATGCTTAAAGTTAGAAACGAAAAGATAGGCTCTGAGGGGTGTACTAGGGGTATCGTGTACTAAAAATGAGTACAACGCAAAGGGTGTGGGAGAATTACTTGACCAATGTAGCCAATGTAATTATAACAAAAACACAGGTGTAAAACAATGGGTTAATCCTAATGCCTCTTATCATGTAGTAAATCTAACTACACGAATGTAGTCTCACTTGTGGCCTCGGAATGGTCCTAACGCAAGTTCTAGAATCTAAGTGCTACCGGTACACACATCATAGCATAAATGCTTTTCCTACCAATTCTAGGGGCGAACCTCACATATTTGGGGGTGGAAAATTTTTTAGTGGTACGGTTTTTGTGCTAGTCATATAACTCCTATCCGTGAGACGCTCATTAAGATCAAAGTTACACATCTACCATTAAACAAACAAAAATCAAGCGCAATAGCATTCTCTAAGGTATCGTACTTTACCCCCCCTTACACTTAAGATGAACATTGTCCCCAATGTTCAAATAACAAGATGTAAAAGTAAATAAGGTAAAAGAATGAAATCAAATACTCCCCTGATTCGTTCGGTGGATAAAGAGGTAACATGGTTAGATCTTCTTCCAAGGTAATGTTGAAGCTCCAAGACTAATGCATCGCCAAAAGCTTGATTCCACATACATCTCCTTGTCCAAAATAACCTGTTAAACCTGAGAAAACAAACACGAAAACCTGCATAACATCGGCGGGATAAATCTATATAAGGATATAATGCTTGTGGAATGATTATTTTGCAGATTCCTGGAGTTTATAAGTTAGAGATTTAATAAAAACTTTTTATGAAAACAAAACTTTCAAAAATTTCAGAAAATTAAAACCTGACGCCGTCAGGTTGTAATGCCTGACGCCGTCAGAAATGATCTGACAGAATTCTCATGTTAAGTTTCCGGAAAATTTCTGGAAAAACCTATACCTTACTTCCTGGAAATCCTGCAAAACATCATTATGACTCGATACAAGCATTTGACTCAAACAGTTACTAATATGTATGTTAATTTAATATTGTTATGATTCATGTTCATTTGTTCTAATAAACCGATTTGGATTTCCCTTACACTTATCTTTTGCAAAATACCTTTATATGTAGTTAAGACGAAGTTAAAAACAAGATAAAGCATTTTCACAATTTAGTTTCGAACATGAATCAATAATAATAAAAATTAAACATACATACGGAAGCAAATAAAACTAAACAAACAAATAAATAAACACACAAAGCAAATAAAGCTTGGGTTGCCTCCCCAAGAAGCGCTTGTTTTTGTTCGAGTCACGAGCCTGACTCTACCCTTATTTAACGGAAATAGGGGAGGTTTTCCCTACACTTATGGTTAAGTGCGGGTGATAGTAGCGATACACACCAGCTTGGTAGGAGTATGCCACGTGAGGAAAGATTGGTGGATGAATTATATGCTCAAAGGGGTGTGCTCCTTTCATCATAACCTTACCTAATTCAATTGGGTTAGTGGGCGGATTAAGATTTTCTCCTAGAAAGGGATCATCTTCTATCAACTTCGAGAGACTCCTAGTTGGGAATCCATCTTGACCTAATAAACCCGGTTTAAACCCATAGTGTTTCTTGTGATTAATCATGAATGGGTGATGTAAGTATGAAAGGTTATGGTTCACTCCTATGTCAGCTTCCACCCCACATGGCCTAGAGTCTACTACCTTAATCTTAACATTACCCAGACTACATGGTTTGATGGGTGGATCGGGACCTTTTTTAATTCCTAAATTCACATCTAAAGATGGAAGATTAGGTAACGGTTTCGGTTGAGGCTCCGGTTCATCAAAACTAGGAACTTCCATAGAACTAAAAGAAAGGTTGTGACTACAAGTATTCAAACCTATTTCTTCTAGTTGTGTTTGGTCCAAGGGCTCTACCTCTATTGGGGTTCCTATAGTCTCTTCTACTTTTTCCGGGTAAGTTACGGGCGGTGTGTTAACCTCAAATGATGGTAGGATTTGTGGGGTATTTAGTGGTCTTGCATTTCTAACCTCATTCTCCATAGTATCTAAATCACCTATATGTTCATCATGTGTTTTGGTAGGATCTAACCCAAACACATTCCTAAGTATCTCAAATCCTTCTCTAGCCTTGATTCTAAGTCGTTCATAATTTCAACTGATTACATGTTCATCCTAAAGATTCTCATGCTGTCATATGTTGTGAATTATCCCACAGCAATATAGTTCAAACACCATTCACAATCTTGAATTCCAGGTCTGCTAAAAATAGGTCTTCTTGCTTGGTATAGTCGATAAATCCTATGTTTCTAGTTGTGATGATATAACCCACAATTCATCACTATGTTCACGGTGAGTCTTTCAAGGTTTACAAGGAACCTAACAAGGTTTATAGCGCCTCTTTCACAATCAACTTTCCATCCCTATATTCAAGATCACTTAAATGTTCTTAAAAACTAGGTTTTGCTATGGTACCTCTAGTCGGTAAATCCCTCAATTGTTTCCTCATTGTGATTATATAAACCTCATCTTCAATTATGGTTTTACGGTTAGGGAAACTTTCCAAAATTTTTTCAACAAGGGTTTCACATAAAAGGAGTTGATCCTACAATGAATGTTAATAGAAGCCGCACATGACATAATTCATCAACACTATCAAACTTTACACCATCTCCTTAATATATCTAAGATTTACTTAAAAATATCATTGGACACAGGAAGCAAATCTATCGTGTTACGTTAATTGTTTCCTCTTTTAGATCTAAATGAGGCTTTCATCCGCCATAGTGACAAATGAAAAATGGTTTTACAAACAAAGGGCACAAAGAAAAAGATAGACTAAAGAAATCCTAGAAAAATAAAATAAAAATCCCACTAGAAAGTAATCTAGTGAGTAGACCTAATAAAATAAAAATCTCAACCTAAACAATAACTATTCCCCGGCAGCGGAGCCAAAAACTTGATGCGTGGTTTTGCGACCTTACAACAGGTTTTACCTCTCGAGGGATCTCAAGAGGCTTGCAATCCCCACCAGGCAGTGTACCTGACCGATGTAGTATAGTGAAGTGGCAAGTACCGGGGGATTGATCGTTCTCTAGGGGAATAGTGTCGTTAGGATTGAAAAACTACTCTAATAGGTCTAAGGGTGAGGGAAGATTCTTTTTGTATTTTTTATATTTTATGAAAGCAAGTAAAATCTCGGGTTTGAAGGAGTGGGCGGAATTAGTTGCTAGTCAACTAACCCAAATAGCTACAAATGCAAATAAAATAAAATGACTGAAAATGAAAAGGTGGTGAAACTTACATGGAGAGAAATGTGTTTACTTAGATTTCCTTACTCCCTAACTATCTTTTACCAGTTGATTAGTGTGTATTAATTGCGTGGATGATGGGTGTATTCCTTAATACCAATCGTGGGGTGGCGTACATACTTCCCCAACTCTACAAGCTCCTACTTCACTCCTATGTCGAGCCGGCTAAGAAGCTCCTAACATGGGATCACTAGAATTCGCTCATGCATTAAATACAACCATAATAACCTTAGTACGCATTGGTTCATGTTTCTTAAGACGTTCAAGCAAGTTACCGTATAGGAGGTTAGCCAGTTTTCTTAAGCCTAACATCGATAAACAATCATCCAATACAATTAATAACACACTAATAACCAATAATCAATAGTTAGGTTTCATTAGATCTAAGCAAACACAAGATAAATCTAGCCTAGCATGTTAATCAAAAGACAAGAACAAGATATAATCAAACAACACATAGACATATTGATTGATTAAATGATTACTTATCTTCAATTAAACATGGGAGATCCAAGGGTATAAAACCCTTAAAAATGGCAGAAAATTCGTCTTAGGGTTTCTCCTCACAAAGTTGCACACTAATGACTAAAAATTATGAAAGTATATATAGGAAAACAGATCTGACGGCGTCACGTTATAGATCTTGACGCCGTCACCTCGCCGCGTTTAGGGTTTCTTGATGGCCTTCTTGACGCCGTCCCCCTTTAATCCTCCAAAATCCTCTCTAGCTTATCAAGGCTTGACGACCTTCTTGACGCCGTCCCCCTTTAATCTTCCAAAATTTCTCTGGCTTATCAAGGGCTGACGGCGTCACACTAGGGCTTGACGCCGTCACAGGTACTTTCCAGCATATTTTTTAGACTTTGTCGTTTTCTTCACTTTTATGCTCCAAAAACGTCCAAAATGCTTCCTTTTCCAGATTTCATCTCCAAAGTACCTAAAATGACAAAAGGAATGATTTAGGGCAATATTTGATCAAATAAATACGATTTAGGGCTTAAATGACCCCCTAAAAGCGGTACACTTTTCGCTTCATCAAAGATCTAAACAAAATATCTTAAAATCTTTTTAATATTGTGTTCATGATGCATGTCATGATGTCATCCTAATATATGAAAAATAAAGTTTCCATTTTAAGATATACAAATGTAAATGTATAAGATGTTCCTAAAGTATGTTTACTAATATGTATCATGTTAGTTTTACACCTAAAGTGTACTTATCCTATTAATCTTAGAAAACATGATGTACAAGTAAAAGTACTTGCATATACAAAATGTTAAATGAGGTTCTAAGTAGAATGGTTAGTCTTTTTAAAATACTTAATGACCTAGCCGTATTTTAAACATTCTAAATGGTTTGTTAAGGTTTGATCATAATGCCACATAACAAACATGTACAAACCTGTGTTGTATCATACGAGGACTCGAGAGGTGTTGAATGTATGTTGAGACAAAATAAGATTACAAGTAACTTGTACATTTTGCGTTATGTATCAAGTTACATGTTTGTCATCAATCAAAACAAACGAGAATGCTTGCACTAACAGTCTCCCCAACGAGACTGCTTGCAGTAACAGATTGCATTGTTCATTATATAGTCGGTACCCGAGAAAACAAAGGAGAGCCCTGGAGGTCCATGGGTATTTATCGGTTTATTGCTTCTATTTGACCCTCCAAGACATGACAGTGCTGAAACCATTTGACGTGCACTACACCTTGGATTCAATGTCAAGATCATTGGTAATCAGCTAGTTATCGGTAAGGAAACGGGTCACAGGCTTGGAATGGGAACTAACATCTACCCATCTTCCTCACTTCTTGGTCAATACAAAGATTATCTATTGCACATATCCCAATTGAGGAACTTATCAAGAAGGCTGATGGTTTTCCTGGAGTCTTCCCTGTTAAGCATTTGATACTCACTTACTGTGGCAATGGGCCATCGGGCAACGGGTCAAAATGAGTATCGTTTGCACCCACCTTTAAAATATTTTATTGCTTTGATGTGTGGTTTCTGCTACACAATTTTGCTAAAACAACTTACTATATATATATATATATATATATATATATATATATATATATATATATATATATATATATATATATATATATATATATATATTAAGCTAATCCAAACAATATTCACAATATTATGTTATAACAGTATGTAATTCAAAGCTGTATTACTCAGTAAGCCCAAACACCCCCTAATTTTATCGAACTTATTTAGAAAATGTTTTGGAACTGCTTATTAGAAGATAAATGGATATTCAAAAGTTTTAATCCTTTTAGAATAAATTATATATTTCAGTCAAATACAATTGTGTTGGCTTTGTTACATTTTAGCGGGTCATAGGAAGACCATATACTTCTATCTTTTAATTGAATATATCAACTATCACATGCTTAATATAAACTCATGTGTTTTTTCGATGTTCTGTAGGAAAAAAAGCATGGACAAAAGTGGCCTTTCGAAGAGTTGACCAAGTAGAAAGTCTTAGCTGAAGCTTACTATATCCAGATGGTATTTATATAATCTCAACTTCTAATTTGATCAAAGCCTTATGTTTTTAATTATTTGTTTCAAGTCATCACTTGACACCTAGGGACTACACGTCGTAGCTTATTTTGTGTTTTACACTAATTCGTCGTTTGTTAATTTGTCACCTCTATTATTAATTTGGTTATATTTGTTTCTGGTCAATGTTGAGAGGCCGAAGAAGGAAATACTTGTAAAAAACATGATGGAAGTATGCAATATTTGGTTTGGTAGTAGCCTCTAGGCCTTCCTACCAGGTGTGGTGCATCAATTCATAGGACGAAAAAGTCAAATATGTTCCTTAGTAGAGGGGCAAAATGACCAACCTTGAGAGCGGGTCAAAATAAGTTGCGTTAAAACATGTAGTGTTACACATGTACGTTATATTGCCTTTCTTTAAAATTTTAAACATTATCATTCTTAACAGATTCATACAATTTACTCATGACCATAAAATAGTTGAGGTGTGGCACTTAGTTACTTCAAGTGAGTTCGTGTATTATAAAAAATAACTATTGAATTATTGATTGTAGTATATATACCATTGCACATAATCTAAAGAACCGATGAGCAACAAATTGCGAGATGGTTTAAGTTTATATCTTAAAACAGTACAATAAGTTTTAATTATTAATTTTAAAAAGCTATTCATCTTTTGGGTCTTTGCGTACAAAGAAGCTTTATTTGGTATTTGAGTTTAAAACATACACTTCGTTATTGCAGACAAATTTATAACTTTTATTTGCTCAATAAAGTTAATATTTATTTCTTTTCTATCTTGATATATTTGATAAATACATAATTTGGTATTCATGACAACATACGTCAGGTTTACATGGATGGAACCAATATGAATGCACAGGTATGTTATATAATTTTTTTGGAAAAACTTCTTTACGATTACTTGTCTTCTTTCGCTATAGAAAAATAACAACGTTAACTAAATGTGGTAGAGATTATAGAGTAAGATTAGAGACAAGATTCGTTCGAGAGATTAAATATAGTGACCATGGAAGTGATATTTTGCTTAGCACTAAAAATAGGATTTCTTGAATGAAAAGACATTGTCAATACCATCTCTTAACTTACGTATTTACCGGGCTCATAAGCTTATTGAGATTTAATCTGAAAAGTATCATTAGGACACATATTTTTTTAAATTTGTATGAGCTAATCAAAATGAGCTTATGACATTAACTATGTCATACAGTGTTACATTCCTTGTCTCACGTCGCCATGAAATACAAGAGACATTGGGTATTTAATGATATTGAACATGACCTTCACTTGTGTAACACCCTTAAATTTACCATAGTGTAGAATAGAAATTTGGGACGTTACTTATTAGTTACATAGTCCAAGTCATAGAAAATGAACTCTAAAATGAATCGTTTTCGCAAAACAACACCATTCGATAATATTACAGAAAATTCAGAGTTTTACAGTGTAAAATGATCCCAATACATAAGTGCATAACATAAATTGTTCAAAAGTTTATCGAATGGAATAATTATTAAACAAGTCTTCATTTATGCAAAAGACTCGAAAATGCTTCCCACCTGCTATCGCCTTAAGAACCTGAGATAAAACATGCTAAAAACGTCAACACAAAGGTTGAGTGAATCCATAGAGTTTAATCATAAGCAGTTGATCACAATATCATTTATAAAAGCAACTAAGCAACAAATGCAAAGTTTAGTAAGGTTATTATTGCCCTAAGCTTGTGACCCCGACAATAGCATTTCTGTTGCTAATAGCATAAATTTGCCCTTCACACATAGGTAATAGCCACACCTATCATTTGTTACTAATAAAATACACACGACTGCCTTATAAGCACGTACCTTCATAGGGAGTGTTGTTACCAATAGATCTATTTATTGTATTCGCGCTCACTCGTAAGTGACTCACGGTTCACGATAAAGGGACTTTCGGCTATGGGAAACTTAGGCAATAATAATAACATGATAGCATCCAATTTTCAAAGCATTGTGATCATAAATATTTATGGCATGTATCTCCCCCACGGAGTTTGTAAAACAATTGAAGTAGAAACTTGGGGCTATGAACTCACCAATGATGAAGTAGCGATCAAAATCGGAGAAGTGTGCACGTCTAGAATAACCACAAAGATCACAAGTGACCTAAATAAAGTATAACACGACTTAGGCTCGGGGATTAAAGTATAATACTTATATTTGTGATTTAACTCAGTAATTGAACTCCTAACATCATATGGTCATTTATTTAAAAGTCTTATAGCAAGTCATGGGTCGAAAAGACATTTGTAAAAGCTTATATGGTTTAAAATGCAAAGCAGATGGAAATTTTTATTAAATTGCCGCACTAATCGGGTCGCCATTTCTAAACCGTGAAGGCTAAATTATGAACTTTATATGATTAGAAAGGTATGAATCTATACTATATGAAAATCAAGGCCTCACATTACTGAGAACTTCAGAACATGGGTGAAATTACCAATTTACCCCTATGTCTCTAAATAGTTATACTCAACATCCAAATAAGTTTAGAAAAAAGGGTGTATCTTTTTATCGACAGGTCTAATGGACACATGGCCTATGGCAAAAGTTTTCTACGGGTCTTGGATACAACTTTCATGTTTTCACCAACCTAGTGTTCTTTCCCACATTTTAGAGTAAATTGCCTATCAAATCTTACATGCATTCATGGACCAGTTTTAGTGTGGATTTTCTCTAAAAATCTCCAGCATGAATTAAGATGTAAGGTTTTCGGGGAAATGATCCTTAGACCTTGGTCTAATTCCAAATATTTTTAGTTTTTCTTAAAACCTTTTTAAGACAAAATGGTGAACTAATCTTGTAGCATCAAGTCTGAGACAGACTATTGACCAATCAAAATGGCTACTTTTGTACTTTATTACCTCTAATACACATGCATGCCCAAGATCAATGATTACCAACCTTTTATTCACTCAAGAAACTCATAAGTCCAGGAGATGAAAGTTCATTTTGAAGCTTTATTTCCGTTTTGAATACATTACAGCTAATAAAAATCATCATTAACTAATCAAAAACTCAATAAGATCCATTAAACTCTTGCATCATACTTACCAATCCACACTAACCATTTATCAAACAACCTATTTCCTATAAAATCTTGACTCAATTCATCTAAAATGACACATGCAAGAGATGTTTGTTTATCCTAGAAAAATCTCTAATAAACATAAGAAAATAAAAGAAACGAGGTGAAATAAATTAAATGAACTTACTATGGCTCAAAAGGGACAACTAATGCAAGGTTTTTGGATGCTTGAAAATTGACGAAGATGGTCTTGGGGGGGGGGGGGATGTCACGGCAGCAAAAAGGCAAGGAGAAGGAGTTTTGATGTTGGATGGTTTTTAGTGAGAGAGAGTGGAAGTTGCATGTAACTAAAATGATGGTGTTTATTGGAAATGAGAAGCAAAAGTGTGTTTAAGTAACTAAAGGGGGAGGGTAGCTGGCCTAGGGTATATTAACGCATGATTATTTTTTATTTTTTTTTTTGAGTATTGATGTATTTAGTATAAGTAGTATAAGTCACAGAGTGATTTAAAGGCCAACGGAGCTAAACCGGTAACGTTTTATGTCTAGTTTATGGAAATAAATGTCATGAAGATACTATTTTCATAAAAATGATAAATTTAACTTAAAATGACCCAATTTGATGTTTCATAAATTTCTAGAGCCTTCTGGAGTGTTATATTGTCTTTGAAGCTCAAACCGCGAGCCAAAAACGCGTAAAACGTAAAATGTGCACACTTCGCGTAGAAACGAAAAATTACATTATTCCATGAGAAAACAAGTACGTAGGAGAAAATAAATCATATAAATGGGTAGACTGGACATAGTCTGAGTCATATTACGGATTTAAATGTACGTATCACAACGTACACAGGCAACTTTCCCGGTAAAAGTTAATTTACTTAAAATAGAAAAATTAAGTAATTAGAATTAGTAAAATTAGTGACTTGAAATGCCTCGGTGGTTACATCACCCCACCATTGAAGGGGAATCACGCCCTCGTGATTCTACTTGTCTTATCGGCTGTCGATGTTTCGGGAAAAAGGTGAGGGTACTTTCGTTGCATTTGGTCTTCCCGCTCCTACGTGTACTCAGGTCCACGTCGAGAATTCCAATCAACCTTACCAATAGGAATGCGGCCTTACTTTAGTTGTTTTACTTCGTGGTCCATGACCTCAACAGGTTCTTCGATGAAATGCAGCTTATCATCGATTTAAATCTCGTCTGGTGGAATAATGAGACTCTCGTCAGACAAACACTTCTTCTGGTTTGAAACGTGAAAAGTGTTATGTATTCCTTGTAGTTCTACTGGAAGTTCTAACTTATATGCTACGGGGCCAACCCTAGCTAGGATTCTGAATGGTCTAATGTAACGCGGACTTAATTTCCCACGCTTCCCGAAATGAATCATGCCCTTCCATGGTGAAACTTTAAGCATAACCTTATCACCTATGTCAAACTCTAAAGGTCTGCGCCTCACATCAGCATAACATTTATGGCGACTACGAGCGGCTAACAAGCGGTTTTTGATCTGTACTATCTTTTCTGTTGTTTCTCGGATTATCTCTAGACCTGTGAGTTGGCTATCCCCAACCTCACTCCAGCAGACCAGTGATCTACACTTCCGCCCATAGAGAGCTTCAAAAGGTGCAGCCTTGATGCTTGCATGATAGCTGTTGTTGTAGGAAAATTTGACTAATGGCAAATGCCGATCCCAACTTTTTCCAAAGTCAATCACAGATGCTCGCAACATGTCTTCTAGAGTTTGTATCGTCCTCTCGCTTTGACCATCCGTCTATGGGTGGTAAGATGTACTCATATCTAGGTCTGTATCTAAGGCTTTCTAGAGTGACCTCCAGAATCGAGAGGTAAATCGGTTATCCCTGTCGGATATAATCGATATTGGTACACCATGTCTACAGATAATTTCTTTTAAGTATAACCGTGTAAGCTTCTCCATACTGTTTGTTTCCTTCATCTGTAGAAAATGAGCAGATTTGGTTAAACGATCCATAATGACCCAAATTGAATCATATCCACTGGATGTTTCTAGGAAGCTTGGTGATGAAATCCATGGTGATTCTTTACCATTTCCAAACGGGAATGTCAGGTTGTTGCAGTAATCCAATTGGCTTTTGATGCTCAGCTTTTAGCTTAGCACATGTTAGACATTTGCTAACATAGGTGGCGATTTCAGCCTTCATGTTCGGCCACCAATACAATTGTTTCAAATCGTGGTACATTTTTTCGTATCCCAGATGAATAGAGTATTTGGATTTATGAGACTCGTGCATGATTAAGTCTCTCAACCCAACGAATTTTGGCAACCAAATTCGTTTATCAAAACACCGGGTTCCGTCTGAGCAAATCTCAAATATTGGTTTTATTCCTTTCCCCAGGTTCTCAGCTTCCATATTTTCCCCTTTCATTACTTCTGCTTGTGCATTCATAATTTTCTCAGGTAACTTGGTGTGTACCGTCATTACTAATGACCTGACACGCAACGGACTTATTCTTTCTTTTCGGCTTAGTGCATCTGCTACAACATTTGCTTTACCCGGGTGATAAGGAATCTCGCAGTCGTAATCACTCAATAACTCCAACCATCTTCGTTGTCTCATATTTAATTCTTTCTGATCTAGGATGTACTGAAGGCTCTTGTGATCTGTGTAAACTACGCACTTCGTGCCGTACAAATAGTGTCTCCAAATCCTAAGGGCGAATACTACGGCACCCAATTCTAGGTCATGGGTTTTATACTTCTCTTCATGCACCTTCAATTTTCTAGTAGCGTAGGCTATAACCTTATCCCTTTGCAAAAGTACTGCTTCTAAACCTTTCAGTGAAGCGTCACAATATACCACAAAATCTTCGGTTCCTTCTGGTAATGCTAAAGTCGAAGCACTACAGAGTTTTTGTTTCAATGTCTGAAATACCTGTTCTTCTTCTGCGCCCCACTCATACTTCTTGTCTTTTTGTGTCAACTTGGTTAAAGGTTTGGCAATTGAAGAGAAGCCCTCAATAAATCTCCTATAATAACCAGCAAGACCCAAAAATTGTCGAATTTCCGTTGGAGTTGTGGGCGTCGCCCAATCCTTAATCGCTTCGATCTTGGCAGGGTCGACATGAATACCTTGACTGTTGACTACATGTCCAAGGAATTTTATCGAATCCATCCAAAACTCACACTTGAAAAATTTAGCATACAACTGTTCATTCTTTAGTAGTTCCAAGATGGTCTTCAAATGTTCCCCGTGCTCTTCCTTGCTGCTGGAGTAAATAACTATATCATCGATGAATACAGTAACAAACTTGTCAAGATATGGTTTACACACCCGATTCATCAAATCCATGAATACCGCCGGTGCGTTGGTCAAACCAAAAGGCATTACTTGAAACTCATAGTGTCCATATCTCGTTCTGAACGCCGTCTTGGGGATGTCTTCTTCTCGTACACGAAGCTGGTGGTATCCTGATCATAGATCAATCTTAGAGTATAAACTATCACCGTGGGGTTTGTCGAACAAGTCATCAATTTTGGGAAGAGGGTATCAATTTCTAATGGTTAACTTGTTGAGTTCACGATAGTCGATGCACATACGAAACGACCCATCTTTCTTCTTCACAAATAGCATGGGAGCTCCCCAAGGTGATGAGCTAGGTCGAATAAACCCTTTATCTGATAATTCTTTTACATGATCAGACAATTCCTTTATCTCTGATGGAGCTAAGCAGTAAGGTGCACGTGCCACTGGTGTTTCGCCTAGCACTAGATCGATTCCAAATTCTACTTGTCTGACTGGCAGGATTCCTAGTAAGTCTTCCGGGAATACTTCTGAAAAATCCTGAACAATAGGCACACTGCCAATTGTTTCTCTTCTTGTTACTTTTCGTTACTCGAACCAGAAACACTTGACATCCCTTCTCCAAATACTTCACAATTTTCATGAACGAAATAATATTTAATCGAGGCTTACTATGATTTCCATTGACAACTAACATTTCACCATCGTAAGGAAGACGTACTACTCTTTCATCACAAATAATTTGAGCATGGTTCTCAGATAGCCAATCCATGCCAATAACAACATCAAAACTACCAAGTTCTGTAGGCAAGAGATCTATATTAAACGGGTGGCCTAGTAGGTTGAGCGTACAACCACGCAAGATAGTGTCAGTAATAAAGATTCTCCCATCGGCTATTTCAACATCATACCTAGTATCTAAGGTCAAAGGAATAATGTCAATCTTAGAACTAAAGGCAGTAGATACAAAGCTTCTATTGGCACCCGAGTAAAATAAAACAGAAGCATAATGGTCGTTGAGTAAAAATGTACCCGTAACCACTTTCGGGTTTACCTAAGCATCCTTTTCTTCCATCACATACGCTCTCCCATGAGCTCCCCTGTTTTGGTCCTTGTTTTTCTTAGGGCGTTGATTTTTGAAATGACCTTTTTCTCCGCACTCAAAGAAAGTGACAGGTGGTCGAGTGTTGCTGTCAGTAGCAGGACCCTTATTTCTGCAAGATTTGACCTGATGACCTATCTTTCCACACCCATGACACTTGATAGTGAAGTCACCATCGTGGTGCAACTTGCAGCGATGGCAGAGAGGGTGTGGTCCCCTATATTCTCTTCCTTCTACTGGGGCAGCTACATAAGCCCTAGCGGCTTTCGGTCTTCGGTAAACTTAATTGTGGTGGTCATTGTTATTGTGGCGGGTGTTGGTACTCTAAACAACTCCGAATCGCACAACTTTATCCATTAAGTTGCGAGATATCTGAATAGCGTCATCCAGGACACTAGGTTTTGATGATGCCACGTTCCCTTGTATGCTATGCGGAAGTCCCCAGATAAACCTATCAATTAAATCCTAAGTTGTTGACACCATAGATGGGCACAATGCTGCTAGCTCTTGAAATCGATTTATATAAGCATTAATATCATTTCCCTTTACCAGATGATTCCAAAACTCAACTTCCATCTTTTTCACCTCATTACAAGGACAATAATTGTTGGTCATCATAGCTTTCAATTCAGTCCAAGATATAGTACACGCAGCCTCGATGCCCACAGATTGTGCATACGAGTTCCACCAAGAGGCTGCCCCATCCAACAAGGTATGAACAACATATGGGACCTTGTCTTCTTCATCACATTTTCTAATCTTAAAAACTAATTCCAAACTATCAAACCATCTTATCAAAGCAACGGCTCCTTCAGTCCCCTTGAAGTTAGTAGGCTGGCAGCTTAGGAACTCCTTGAAAGTACATTTGCGCACTACAGCGTCTCCAGCTGCAGCGGCAGGTCCAACACCTCCAGCTTCAGTGGCTGCAGCAATGGCGGCAGCCACTCGTTCTTCGATCATTCTCTGAATAGCAGCATCGCTCATTCTCCTTGGCGGCATGATTTTATCATCAACATAAGGTACACATAATAAGTATCCAAAGATAGTTAAAAGATAGGATATGCGTAAGAATAACACAACCATCAAAAGAAACAACCATCAAAATATAGAATAACATATTTCCAGAATAGCAAAAGTCATCATAATATGAGTAGTTTAAATACTTTCTGCATTGTTTTCACAAAATATGAAGTACAGTACAAAATTCAACAGTATTACTACTAACCGAGACTCTCAGTTTAGTAATAGAATATCAGAAGCTAAAAGAAACAAATGATAATCTACTGTGGATCGCCTAAGGGTCCTGGATGTTCTGCTGGTGGTGATCCACCTGGCTCTTGTGGTAGGGTCTCTCCATAAACCACAAGCACATCTATGGCCTCATATGACCTTCCAGCGACAATCCCTACTCGAATCATCTCCTCCCAATAAGCATAAACCCAACATCTCATCTCATACAAGTCTCTCTCAAGTCTAACTATATCCATGCAAGCATAATTAAGAGTCCCCTAACTTCATGTTTTCACCTATGACATCATCCTCTTCCAACTGCCGCATACATTTTCCTAGTGAAGTCACTGCATGCTCGACTTTATCAGTTTACTTTCCACAACTCCCAAGTCCAAATCCAACAAATTCATACGATGATGAGCAATCTTGTCCCTTGATTGGGCCAAGGCCTCCATCTATTCTCGAACACTCATCTATCTAGATTATAATCCAACTCTGCCATGAATCAAGTCAATATCTCTCCTCATGCCACTGGGCACAAGGTTTTCGAGCTCATAAGCAATTGGGGCAGCAGATGATGATCCGCCCCTAATAGGGATACCACGAGGAAATCTGCGCTCAGTGAGTGGCACTTGTGTGATAGTGCCAACAGTAGCATCATCCTCAATCTCAGGCTTAGAATCGGAGTATGTGTCTGATAAAGGTGGTGGTGGATAAGGTGATCCCATTGCCTCATATGGGTAGATCAACTCATAGTCATCAATCTCTTCATCTGAATTCACATCCTGAAGTATCAGTATATCCATTTATTTATGGTTTTCTTCATCTAGTTGTTCTTCCTCTGGCTCTTCTGGAACTTCTTCTTCTTCATCCGGGTCTTCCTGAGGGTCTTCCTGAGGGTCTTCCTCAGGATCTTCATTTGGGAAGTCAAAGACATGATTCGGGGGTAGGGGTGCTTGTTCTGGAAGGTCTGGTGCAAGCTCAGGTTGAGCTAGCTCAATCTCTGGAACAACTGGTGCATCTGCTGCATGGTTAGGTGATGGTGGTGCATGGTCAGGTGATGTAACACCCTGTTAAAATTTTAGATAGCAGCGGAAGACTTAAACGGGGTATTACCAATTAGATCACAGTTGTAAGCATAGATAATCATTAAAAGTAGACTTTATATCATTCAATGAAAACTCAATATTCAGAGATTACACAATAGTTTCCAAAAAGAGATAAGTTTTCACAAAAGTGATGATGAGTTTGAAAAATGATATAATTATTTGAAATAAAAAGGGGTAGGTTTCCAATGCCCATGCCAACTCCGTGCCTTTAGATCTTTAGACACCTGAGATAAAACATGCTAAAAGGGTCAACACAAAGGTTGAGTGAATCCATAGTGTTTTATTTGTAATAGTTTGAACACAAGTCAGATAGTAGTGAAAACAGTGATATCATGGTGTAATATATATATATATATATTGCCCTAAGCCTCATGACACGCAAACCTTAACATCGGGTGTAATAATAAATGAAATAAATAGCCCACAGCATAAAATGTTGTAGGTGATAATGCCCTCGTCGTAGGAGTTTTTGCCAGACTCTTAATTCGAATAAAGTGCATTTGGTTACCATTCCAGGCTAACTTCAAATGGGGCGTCAGCTTCCAATAGATCTATTCACTAAATTCGCGCTCACTCGCAAGTGATTAATGGTTCATGATATGAGGGACTTTTGGCAAGGTGGTAACTTAGGCAATATTAACTTAGCAATATCAATCAGGATAGCATAAAGAAAAATACTTGTGTTCAGTTTTATAGCATGTATCTCCCCACGGGATTTGAAAACATAGTAAAAAGTGGGACTATGAACTCACCTTAGTGATACAGTAGTCAAGTAGTGATCAAGTGATGTAAGTGAATAGCTCCGACTTGCGACCTAGAGTAATACGATAAATTTAGATTCGTTTGTTCTAGGGTTCGATGTGAAATGACGAGTGTGAAACCCTTCAAGTGTGATAGTGTCGGATTGGTAACATTCAAGAAAAGTCTTATTATAGATATAGTTGTTATTCACAAAAATGTTTTCTAATAAAGCTCGTTTGTATAATATTGTTAGTTATTGTAAACGTTAGTAAAAATATTTATTTTAAATATTTTTAGTTATTATAAAGTTATTATAAGAAAAGTGTATTAGTTACTAGTATGGATATACATTTTTTTTTATAAATGTAATGAAAGTAAAATTTATAAAATGTTTCAAAGTTAACATGGTTATGTCAAGTTTTACCCCCTTTTGTTTACAAAGTTACACTTTATACCCTTTTATTAAAATAGTTACACCTTTAGTCCAAAATCATCCTTTTTATACTTTTACCCTTAACTCTCGGCTATTGACAGTTTCTACCCTTTATTTTATTTAAAAATCAAGTTTTTCAGTTTCGATCCATAAGTTTGATGGTTTTTACACAATTCATCCCTTAACGTAACATTTTACAAAATTAGTCCAAAAGTGAGTTTTCAAAAAGTTAACTTTTATTTTCATAAAAGTTATTATTTTTAACTTGATATAATGTATATAAATCAGTTTTAATTTGTAAAGTTCACGGTTTAGTTCTTGTTTCGAAAATTCCATTTAGAAAATATGTTTGCGCTCGTTAGCCCATTTAAGCCCAAAAATTAGTTTTAAGAGTTTATAAGGAACGGTTCGAGTGTGCTTAGGATTAGTGTCGATTAGGGTAGTGTTTAACATCATTAGGCTTGCATGTTTCGCCATCTCGTTCCACTTTTGTACAAGGAATCGAGGTATGTAAAAATATATATACACTGTACGTACGAAATAAGAGATATCGAGACAATCCTAAGGGTCTAAGTGGGTTTTAACATTTTAGAGTCTTTGTGTTAAATTGGATTATTAAGTATTTCGAGTTATAGCATGCATACGAAGAATTAGATAAACTTCGAATAGAAAGAAGAAGGGCATGGGAAGACTTACAACACCAAATTTGGTGGTGATGAGACACAAAGGAATTATGATACAAGGAAATGAATAGGACACGAGCTAGCAACTTCGAAACCCTTCTCGAACAATAACCACTCGATCAAACTATACCCAAAGAGAACTCTAAGACTTGAAATATAACCCAAATATCTTGCTCATTATCTCCTCTTTCTTTGACAGTAGTCAAATGAAAATGTTTGAGTTTGTTTTTGCTTAGGTGAGAAATAAAAGTAAGATGTGAAGGTTTTTATAGGCAATGTCGAGCATGGGTTTGGGGATATTTTAATCTCCTAGTTGCATGGTTTCAAGGTGGCATGGCTTGTCTTGCCGAATGGAAGAAAATGAATGAGTCAAAGGTTATGGAGTAGTCATGTCAAGTAGAGTTAGGATACTAGTGACTTGTTTTGGATTTGGGCGTGGTACCAAGTGATGAGGGAAGAAAGTATCTCATTTTTCCTTGTTGCACAGCCGAAAGATGTAAGAATGTGTGGACATGTTGGGGAATATGAAGCACAAGATCCCTTGGTCAATAATAATTCAAAAGAAAAGGTATGTGGTATAATATTGTTTATGTGTAGACTTTGTTTTAGGGTGGCTTGGCATGGGATTTGGGTGGTGTTAACACGAAAGAAAGAAAAGAGCAAAAGAGAAAAAAATATGTCGTGCTATGTTGTGTTTGTGTTCGAGACGTGTAAGAGCAAAAGGAAGAAAAGAATTATGTAATTTGTATTTAGAGAAAGAAAATGAATTGGTAAGTTGGTGGGCTGGGGGTTTTGGGTTAGCTCGGCCCAATTGAAAAAGAAAGCAAGGAAATAATAGGATTGGGCTTGATGTGGTTTTCGGCCCAAAGAAAGGAAGAAGAAAAGAAAGAAGGGCCCGATTTGGTTATTTAGGATTTTCGATCCAATGTGCCCAATAGATTCGTATGGTTCGATTTGTCTCGGTGTTTTATATTTGGAGTCGGTGCACAAGTGAGCTATTCCTGTCACGTTACATATTTGTTAAATGAGTGACTTGTGTTAGACATGTTTGCATATATATAAAAATAAATTAACTCGTAAAAATGGGTTAATTAACTTTCCATTAGAATTACTTGATGTTTAATATTAATAAATGACATGGTAAATTACAAGGTATTACAGTACCCATCCGTTAGACTGGATTCGTCCCGAATCCTAAGATGTGGTAGTGGTCGGGGTTGTCTTATCGAATAGGTGAGGATATTTAGTACGAATTTGGTCTTCGCGTTCCTAGGAGTACTCTGGTCCTCTCATAGAATTCCATCTAACCTTGATAATGGGAATACGGCTTTGTTTTAATTGTTTGACATCTCTATCCAAAATTTTCATTGGTTCTTCGACAAAGTTTAGCTTACCGTCAAGTCGAATTTCTTTTAAGGGAACTATAAGGGTTTCATCCGATAAACATTTCTTCAGATTCGATACATGAAAGATATTATGCACTCTACTCAGCTCTTTCTAAAGTTCAAGCTTGTATGCCACTAGACCAATCCTCTCTAGGATTCTGAATGGTCCAACATAACTAGGATTCAGCTTTCCACGCTTCCCGAACCTAATCATTCCTTTCCAAGGCGATACTTTCAACATTACTCGGTCTCCAACTTGGAACTCCATAGGTTTTCTTCTCACATCGGCGTAACTCTTTTGTCGATCTCGAGCGGCTTGTAAACGTTGTTTGATTTGGACGATCTTTTCGATAGTTTCATGAATGAGTTCGGGTCCAGAGATTTGAACATCCCCAACCTCTGTCCAACAGACAGGTGAATGAAGCTTTCTACCATAAAGCGCTTCGAATGGAGCAGCTTTAATGCTAGCGTGATAACTGTTGTTGTAAGAGAACTCTGCCAATGGCAAGTGCTTATCCTAACCTTTTCCAAAATCAATTATACATGCTCGTAGCATGTCTTCTAAGGTTTGAATAGTCCTCTCACTTTGGCCGTCAGTTTGGAGGTGATATGCGGTGCTCATATCTAATCGAGTATTCAAAGCTTTCTTCTATGACCGCCAGAAGTTTGACATGAAACGGCTATCTCGATCCGAGATGATGGAACCTCACACTCCATGCTGTGAGACTACTTCCTTCAAATATAATCGTGCAAGGGTATTCATTTCGTCAGTTTCTTTGATTGCCAAGAAGTGCGTGGATTTAGTGAGACGATCAACAATGACCCAAATGGTGTCAAGTCCACCCGATGTCTTAGGTAGCTTGGTGATGAAGTCCATTGTAATCCTCTCCCATTTTCACATCGGAATTTCGGGTTGTATCAATAAACCGGACGGCTTTTGGTGTTCTGCTTTTACTCTAGCACATGTCAAACATTTTCCGACAACAAAGCGATGTCGGCCTTCATGTTTGGCCACCAATACAACTTCTTAAGGTCCTGATACATCTTATCAGATCCCGGATGAATGGAATACTTTGACTTGTGGGATTCGTGCATGATAAGATCACGCATTCCTTCGTAAAGTGGAATCCATTTTCTGTCATTGAAGCATAACATCCCGTCTTGCTTTCTCACAAAGCCGTTCTCGTTTTATGGCATTCCATAGATTTTCTCCTTTGGTCTGTTCTCTTCCTTCAGGGCTTCGGCCTGAGCTTCTAAAATCTTCGATGGAAGTGGTGACTTAATTGTCATTCTTAAAGATCTAACTCTAAGGGGTTTAATTCGCTCCTTTCGACTTAAGGCATCAGCCACAACATTAGCCTTTCCAGGATGGGAGCGAATCTCATAATCATAATCACTGAGTAACTCCAACCATCGGCGTTGCCTCATGTTTAGCTCTTTTTGATCCAGAATATGCTGGAGACTTTTGTGGTCTGTAAACACCGTACACTTGGTGCCATACAAATAGTGTCTCTACATCTTAAGAGCAAATACCACGGCTCCCAATTCAAGGTTGATGAACTCAAATAAGTACATTTTATTACCGTCATTTATCCTATTTATTTGACTTGTTTTATTATATTATCTGTGAGAATTGATACGTTAATGTTTACTTTTGTAATTCTCAAGTAAAAACAAGTATTATGTGAAACTTGGCGATTTTGGACTAATTATGGAGCAAAACAAGCAAGAAGTTAAGAGTCTACTGAAATGTACAAGATCAAGACATTCTGCTCCAGATACGCCGCATCTTACTTATTACAAACGGTGCATCACTATCAAGATTTCACAAGATATTATCCAAGACGGCAAAGGACATGTGCCGCATCTAAGATTGGAGTTACGCCGCATCTTCTGGCGGTGTACGAATATTCCTGAATATATTAATCTTGGACCCCACGCGAAGTTAAGTCAATGCGCCGCATCTACTTATTAGATGCACCACATCTTACCCTCAGACAGAAACTATAAATACCCCAAAGACAGATGAATTTCAGGAGCCCTAGTTCGACAGTTTTAGAAGAACGAAGACCACAGAAACCCTAGGCCGAATTTAGTCGAAGTAGCAGCACAAGACACACCTTGAACGAAGATACAAGAGCTGTAAGAAGGTCCTGCATGTATTCAATTCATTAAGTAGCTTTGTTTTATTGTGTTAGTAAACTTTAATTCATCAGGATTGGTGGCTTGTGTAATGTGACAACGGAAAGATTGCACTCCCTTTAATATTGCTTTCCCATTAATTAAAGTTTATATGTTGATGTCTTTGGTGACTTTTATTAGTGCATTGATAACCTATGTGTCTAGCTGAGCGTTGATCGGGTCGCCATGCCTCTGCCCTCGCCTATTTATTAGATCGCCTATGCATTCTATCGTTTGTAGAAAAGTAGGAAGAAAGATAAATAGGATAGTCATAAGTAATCATTAAGGGTTTACTCGCCGATAAGATTAGAACCAACGAGAAAGGAATTAATCTCGGTGCGTTGCATCGAACTATACACTTCATATAAAACTAGCAATAAAACAAGTGACAAGCTACTTAACTATCAGGACAGGTCTTCTTATTGTATCGAGTATTTATCTGTGTACGTGTGTGCTACTCGCTGATTCGTGCCTATTAGTTTAGTTTACCTTTAATCATAACCAAACCGTGCCAGTCTCTCAGGCTGAACCCCCTTGCGTTAGATTAGGTTGTATAGCTAACTTAAGATATTAAAATACTGATTAGAATAACTAGATAATACGTTCCACTCTTAGTGATCGACACTCTACTTACCATTATATTCATACTGACCGGGTACACTGCTCGTTAAAGTGTGTGTGTTATTGATAAGTCGGCTAAATATAAATTTAAAACTTGAATACTGCTAAAACCACAACGACACATCGTGGGTATAAATTAGAGCATACGCACACACGCATCAAGATATTAATATCCCCCCACTTGAACTTTACTTGTCCCCAAGTAAACCTTAGAATTAATCTTATGAAAATGTATCCTAAAAGATATTAGGATTTATTTTTATATTTAAGCATGTATTCATTTTTGTCAAAATCACACAACCAAACACTTAACGAATTAGAAGTAAAATAAAATATTCTGATAAAAGCAAATCTAATCGTTTAACTGTCCAGTCGTGACGAATATTCTATCATAAGCTTGGCAAGTATACGCATCTCCCCCACTAAAGCCAAGGAATAACAAGTCTAAAGCGGTAAAAAGGGTTTTGAGGTTTAGGGTTAATCATTCTTTTTAATCTCTATCGATCTCATATTCCAGAAAAGGCGACAAAATCACAAATACATGATCGAATACACGAACACGATACTTGCAATTGCTCAAATCCTTAACTCGAATAGGCTAAAGATAGGACCAAGTAATCTTCACCAATAATATTATATCAAAAAGGGCGACAAAATCATAAATACATAGCCGAATCCACGACTACGATACTTAAGATTGCTCAAATCCCTAATCTCAATAAATCAAAGGTTTGGATAAAGAATAATATAGGGTATGGATATTATTTGGGATACAAATTGGTGTAAAATAAAAAATAAATAAAATAGATAAATTAAAATCCTAAGTGTGGTTAATCACTATCCCAACCATCCCATGAATAAGACTCATATCATAGAATAACTCACGCTTTAACACTTGAAACACACGCTTTTAGGTAGACACGAATTATACTCAACAAAATCTCAATCAAGGAATAAACCTTAGTTGGCGTTCCATAACGTCCAACTCCCATTCAATCCATAAATATAATATACAACAACTAGTGGTGATATCGACCACTTAATACACAGCTTTACATAAGTTGGTTAAAACAAACATCCAACTTTTCTTTTTCTTTTTCTTTTCGATTATTTATTTATTTATTTATTTATTTATTTTTTAACTTGAAACATAGATGTGTAAAATTTCACCACATCACTATAACTTTCTTTCCGGATAATTTTTCCATACTTTTCATGACTTCAGAAATAACGGTAATAGTGAAAGTAGTAAACACACGAAAAATAAACTCAAAGATATACAATATTTACTATCACTCCAATTGCATTGTGCAATTTCCCGACCTAACCATAGATAATGAATTACGCACGCGAACACAGGTAATGTAAGGAAACACACTTTGCCTAAAGCAATTAACCAACCACGGATTTTAATCTACAGGGTAGGCTAAGGTGTAAGGGTGTAACGAAACATTATAACAAAGGTGTAAGAAACGAAAGGAATGGCTCTGAGTGTTTTTTCTAGGGGTATCTTACTCTAAAAGTGAGAGTAACAAAAGGGTTTATACGGGGGTTAACTAACCAGTGTAGTTAGCTAATAACACATAACATATAAAGGCTATTTGGGTGTAATCCTAGAAATTTACCAATTTAGTCAAGTCATTCCAATTATAAAAATAATACTTATTATGGTGGTCTCGAATAGTATACAAGTCAAGTTCTAAAGTTTACAAGTCACCGGCACACTCATAGATTTGTGAATTTTGAAAAATCACAATTTTTGAAAATAACGTCATGTGTGCAGCTATGCAACTTAGATCTTAAACAAAAACATGCTAAAAATTTTTAATTTTGATAAATTAAGCACATTTTAAGCATAATTTGAAAAGTTTAGGACAAGTAAGTGTTCTAATTCTCCAATCCCCCCACTTAAGTTAAACAACGTCCTCGTTGTTTGCATCAAAGGTTAAAAACTGGAAAATAAAAGAATTAGAACAGAAAAACTCCCCTGAGATTTGCTCGGTATGATCCTCCATTTGTATAAAAGCAAAAATCATCTTTCTTGTGGATGAGAACGTTTAAGTGATGAGTGTCTAAATACTCATCATTTCTGTCACATTTAGACTACAAAAACATTTAAAAACATGCAAATATGCTTCAAAATACAGAAACTATCATTTGATTGTGTTTTTATGTGTTGCAAGTGCAAAATGATCAAAAACAATTAAAAACGAACATAGTTTGCATAATTGTCAGTTTCAGTCCCCAAACTTTCATAAATTTGCAAATCTAGTCCCTGGAATTCAAAAATGTGGAGTTTTATCATTCAAGGTCCCTGAATTATTCTAAGTTGTAAAAATTGGTCCTTGAATGATTTTTTGGGCAAATTACAGAAAAGGTCCCTGAACTTTTGAAAAATGGCAATTTTGGTCCTTTGGGTTTTAAAAATGGAAAAATACAAAATTTATCCTTGTGTTATTGGATTGTGGAAACATTGGTCCTTGTGAGCAGTTTGGAGTGTGTACAATTTCAGCCCTCCAATTTTCAGCAATTACAAGATAGGTCCTTGTGTTTAATTAAAACCAAAATCCGGATCCTATCTAAATTAAACCCAACCCTTTATTAATAATAACCCAACCCAAATAACCTAACCCACTACCCAATCCAATTAATCCAAGCCCAATCCCAAAATAAAACTAAACCCGGCCCACTCAATTTTTGCTAAATATCAGGGTCAAACATATGTTTGACCCGTCTCCTTCCCTCCCACTCTCACTGACACAAAAAAAAAACCACCATCACCCACCTTATCAAGCAAAACCACCCAACACCTCACCCCTGACAATCCACCTCAACCCCCCTCCCCTTATCTCTTTACTAAACCCACTTGCCCACATGACTCAGTAAAAAGTTAAAACGCCACATGTCCTGTTTTCCCGCCAAAAATGCCATGGACGATTGAGATCATTTCAGAACAATTGGATGGGTGGGATTAGCTCGGAATCAATCAAGGAGTCAATTGGGATTGCTATTTAAAGAAGAGAAGGCCAAATGAAGAACTTGTCAGTAGTTTAGGACCAAAAATAGTGTAGAAAATTAGTTAAAGTTTATTTCAGTTTCAAAAGTAGTTTCAAGTTGTAATTCTAGTTTAATTTAGTTCAGTAATCTTTATGTTTTCAAGCTTTGTACTTTATCTTAAGTTTAAATAAAAATTCATGTTTCCTGTGTAATTCGAATCAAGTTTAATATTGATCATATAGCTTATTTTCTGTTTATCTAAGCTCATTTAAGCTTCAAATAGCTTTTTGTGAGTTTATATTTAGACTACTAGTTCTAATTCAAGAAAATGAGTAAAAGTCAACAAAAGTCAACCTGAAGGGTAATAAGCTGTTTCTTGGGGTTATAAGCTAAACTGGATGGCTTTTCTGGTTCCTAGCTTGTTGACAACAAGCTAGGAGTAGTTTTTGATCCTTGGTTCTTGTTCTAAAAGCCTTTGACAGTTGTAAGCTTTTTCTAATTTTTTTGCATATTTATCCATATCACTGTATAAGTGCTTATTATTAGCTTTTTATTATTGTTTCATGCTATTTGTTAGTTTTTAGTCATACTTGATCTATATCATCAGTAGTTTAATAGCTTTTCATTAATTTACTTATAAACACTTAAAAAAACCAAAAATAGCAATAGCTTATTAATAAGCTGTTTTTCAGCTTTTATTCCTTATTAGTTCTTAAATAAGTCATATAAGCTTAGTTCATCATTAATCATTAGTTTAAACAGCCTAAGCTAGATCAAATTACCAAACAGTCCCTGGAAAGGAGTGTTTGGCAAAAGCAGTTTCAAGGGCCAAACAAGCCCCTACTATTAATTTGCTTCTTGCTTAATTTTGATTGAACCTTATGGTGTGTAATTAAGCTGTTTCCAAGTTTTGATTAGCAATATATATAGAAAAAAAACATATTTGTGCCATCTGTGCAATTTTTAGGCTGTCAAAAGCTCTTATAAGCCAAATCTAGCCACAAGCTAGTTTGGTCCTTGTTCTTGGCTTTTCTGAGTCTCTTGTGACTCTATTAGAAGTAATCAAAAGAGTGGTTCAAGTCTCCCTTGGTCTGTGCACACTTCTGCACAACACAAAAACCATCAGCAGAATCAGCTTATGCTGAGCAGTTTAGGCTGCTGATCTAGGGTTCAATTGGGCATCAATTGGTGTATTTCTGATAGGGCTTTTATGTTTTTTAGATAGCCCATAGTATAAGCTAAGTTTTGCCCCCATAATATTGCATCTCAGTAGCTTATTTCATAGCTTAATCTGTCTGCAAGTTTGCTACTTTTCTCCATTTTCTGTTTCAATTTCACAGCTGACCATAGTGCTTAACTTGCTTATTTCTTGTGCTTATTGTGTATTTTAAGTTGTTTCATGCTTCTTATAGTTGTTTAAGCTAGTCCTGATCATTTGGTCAATTTTCCTGCTTTTTAGCTTATTTTGGGCTTATAAGCAAACTGCTTATTAGCCCAAAAGTGCTTATTAGGCTCAGAATAGTTCCACTTTTATTTTTCTTATCTTCCTAATAATATTTTAGATTTACTCAGAATTTTTCATAATTTTCTGAATAGTTTTAATATTTTTAATCTTTTTTATTAGTTTTTATTAGTAATAAAATCATAATAAATAGAAAAATAATCAGAAAAATATAAATCCAATTTTCATAATTTTCTTTTGTCATTTTTAATCTAGGAAAAATATAAAAATATTTTTAGACCTTAAGAAAATCAAAAATAGAAATAAAGTGATAGCTTCTATTTAATAGAATTTATCTTTTTAAATTTTAATTAAGTAATTTTCATTTTTATAATTTTCTTAGCTTTTTCTCATCTTATAATATTTTTAGAAAAAGTTTTAGATTTTTCTTTGTTCATTTAATATTTTTTAAATAGTTTAATAAGTAATTAAATAATAAATAATTAATAATAATTAAATAAAAAGTATAAAAAAAAATATAATTTAAGTTTTTAAATAAGTTTTAAGTTATTTTACATTTTTAGGTTTTAAATTTTATAAATTTTATTTTTTGTCCCATTTTAGATTTTTCGTTGCGCGTTTTCAGATTATTTAATTCGCGTTTTATTTTCCTGTGTATATCTATTTTTGTTTGTTATTTAGAATTGTTAAATAAAGCAAAATCAAAAGCAATCTAAATCATCAATCACTCTAATCCAAAGCTTTTCACAGTTTTCCATTCACACCTCGTTGGGAAACGATCCGGGTGATCACTTGCCTGGTTTCACACTACACACGAGCATTCGTTCTGAGGCTGTTTATATTTTATCATTTATTACGGTTGACCATTCACAAGTGGTTGATTTGTGTGATAGAGAAATAAAAGATAACTAGTTTGGGAGGAATCATTAAGCTTCATAATTGATGTATCCATAAGAAATGCAGGAATCTATAAAACCACCAAGACTTTAACACACCTATATTAAGAAGGTTCAAACTTGCATAATACATTAGTAGTTAGTAAAAATAAAACATAAAAATTAAAATGAAAATCATCAGGTCAGTCGATGCGCCGTATCTTATGGAAGAAGATACGCCGTATCAGGCCTGGAATAAATACGAATCAGAATAGAAGATGCGTCGCATCCTTAACCAGGGATGCGCCGCATTAAAATAAACTGACAAAAAGTTTTAAAGTCAAAAGTAAAAATGCAGAAAAATAAAGTAAGATATGACTAGTGCAGGAGATGCGTCGCATCTCAGGATTGAGATGTGCCGTATCCTCTGCGGGCCTGACAGACTCAATACAAAATCAGAAAATAAAATAAAAGATAAGCATGGGTTGCCTCCCACGAAGCGCTTGTTTTTGTTCGAGTCACGAGCCTGACTCCACCCTTATTTACTGTGTAATAGGGTGTTGTTCCCCCCACTTGGGATCAAGTGCGGGTGATAGTAGCAATAAAAACGAAAAGAGTGTAAATTTGTAATTAAAGATGGAAGAAATACATAAAGATCATACCTCGGCAATATACGTACATCTTTCCTATTCTTACCCGGTTTGGTTGATAAATTGGATGACTTGACCACTTCATCTGAAAGAGTAGCATGTTGAGGAAAAATGAGTCTCCTTTCTTATTGGTTAGTCTCTTTGGTAGTAAGGCATCCCTTGACTTCCGCAGAAGATGAGAAAGGGTCTTTGGCAAGTAAAAGTTCGAGTTCCTTAATAACCTTCATAGGGTCAAAATCATCATCTTCATCAATCATAGCAATGTTTAAGAGCTCATCACCAAACTCTTCTTCGAGCTCCACTAAATACGGGTTGATCACAGGTGCTTCAATAGGTAGTGTAATAAATTTCACCTCATCATCTTTTTGTTTTGCAACCTGTTTAGGAAAACTAGCAAGATTATTAGTAACGGGATTAGTAATATTAAATAAATTTGTACCACTTTGTGTTGTAAGTGACTCCAATTCATCTTGTGAATCTCCATCTTCAACTAGTGGTCTTGCAATTTCAGCATCGTCCCGAATTTCATCTTTAAATAGGTAATCCCAGATTTCTTCAAAATCCCTCATTGGGTCAAAATCTGGTTGAGGTATGTCATCATAAACTATGGCGTCAAATGGTTCGAAATCAAAATTAGAATACTTTTCATCTTCATCCGTTGGATTGTCTAATGGTGGTAATACGATTGCAGAATATTCTTCAACGTAAGGTTCCGTATACACATCATCTTGTGCAATCTCCGGAGAAAAAGTACTATCAAGAACAATTGCCGGAATTGGTTTCACGGTATATGAATCTTCTTTATCATCATTTGACATACACCAAGTGTGTTGAAACGGCAACCTATTTCTTTCATTCTTTGACTTAACCATTTCCAGTAACAAGTATTCTTCCATCGTAATATCCGGATCGTCCATCTTCCTGAAATAAAACTTACTCGTGCAAAAGAAGGGTGAAACGATCAAAGTAAAATAAAAGCTGCTGATATCTGCTATTGATGCGCCGTATCCTATAAATGGGATACGCCGTATCTTAATACGTTAAAAATAAATCAGACTTTTATTCAGAAAAGCAATACGCCGCGCTCGATAAATCAAATGCGCCGTATGTTTAAATAATCAAAAATTAGTTATACTTGTAAAAATTTTAATGCGCCGTATCAGCAAAAACTAATACGCCGTTACTTCGTTACGTTCCAAAATATAAGATTTTTGATTATCAGTAAAGATGCGCCGTATCGATAAAATTGATGCGTCGTATCTGTTTAATAATTCGAAAACTGTTTTTAATTAAAATAATAGATACGCCGTATCTGTAAAAACAGATGCGCCGTATGGCGTTAACGTTTAGAAAAATTTCTTATTAAAAACAGAATACGCCGTATCTTGGGGAAAGATGCGTCGTATTCGAATTAATTAAACGCGTTGTATTTTATAAAAATTAAACGCAATACGCCGTATCTATGAAAATAGATGCGCCGTATCGTTTGAATAAGCTCAGTACAACGATAGCAGTATGCAGAAAAACAGAAAAATAAAAACAAAAATAAACATAAACGAAAAGCAACAAAAATAAAGGAAAACAAATAACACACAAGACAGAAAATATGCAAAATAATACAATGAATGCAAATTAACCTAATATACAACAGAGTTAACGGTTAGAATTAAAATTAAAAACCTAATTAAAATACTAATCAAATTAACAGATAATAACAATTCACTCCCCGGCAGCGGCGCCAAAAACTTGATGCGTGTGTGCTACTCGATGATTCGTGCCTATTAGTTTAGTTTACCTTTAATCATAACCAAACCGTGCCAGTCTCTCAGGCTGAACCCCCTTGCGTTAGATTAGGTTGTATAACTAACTTAAGATATTAAAATACTGATTAGAATAACTAGATAATACGTTCCACTCTTAGTGATAGAAACTCTACTTACCATTATATTCATACTGACCGGGTACACTGCTCGTTAAAGTGTGTGTGTTATGGATAAGTCGGCTAAATATAAATTTAAAACTTGAATACTGCTAAAACCACAACGACACACCGTGGGTATAAATTAGAGCATACGCACACACGCATCAAAGGTCATGGGTGGTGTAGTTCTTCTCATGGGTTTTTAGTTGTCGAGAAGCATATGCGATAACTTTGTTCCTTTGCATTAATATGGCGCCTAGTCCTTGAATAGATGCGTCGCAATAAACCACGAAGTCTTCACTCCCTTCGGGTAATGCTAATATTGGAGCTTCACAAAGTTTCTGCTTCAAGAGTTGAAAAGATGAATCTTGCTTTTCTCCCCAGTCAAACTTCTTCTTCTTTTGGTTTAGCTCCGTCAAAGATTTAGCGATTTTTGAGAAACCTTCGATAAATCTCCGATAGTACCCGGCAAGTCCCAAGAATTGTCGTATCTCTGTGGGGTTAGTGGGAGACGCCCAATCTTTCACTGCTACGATCTTTGCGGGATCCACGTGAATACCTTTGCTATCAATCACATGTCCTAGGAACTGCCCTTTCTCGATCCAGAAATCACACTTGGAAAATTTAGCATATAACTCCTCCTTCTTGAGCAATTCCAGGATAGCCTTCAAGTGCTTTGCATGTTCTTCTTTGTTGCGTGAGTAGATGAGGATATCATCAATAAACACGATAAAAAATTTGTCCAAGTACGGCTTGCACACTCGGTTCATTAGGTCCATAAACACAGCGGGTGCGTTTTTTAAGCCAAACGGCATTACTTGGAACTCATAGTTGCCATATCGTGTCCTGAAAGCTGTTTTAGGAATGTCTTCTTCCCTAACTCTCAGTTGATGATAACCAGACCTTAGATCAATTTTTGAGTAGACACTCGATCCTTGCAGTTGGTCGAACAGGTCATCAATTCTAGGTAGTGGGTATCGATTCTTCGCGGTGAGCTTGTTCAACTCACGATAATTGATGCACATCCGAAAGGATCCGTCTTTCTTCTTAACAAACAGCACTGGAGCTCCCCATGGTGAAGAACTCGGGCGTATGAATCCTTTATCAGACCATTCTTGCAATTGCTCAGACAATTCTTTCATCTCGGATGGTGCCAACCTATAGGGTGCTCGTGCAACTGGTGCCGCTCCTGGCACTAGGTCGATCTGAAATTCTACTTGTCGGGTTGGCGGAAGACCAGGCAAGTCTTCGGGGAATACTTCAGGAAAATCTTTAACTATTGGTACATCTTCTAGTCGCTTCTCCTCTGACTTTTTCCCGGTTACTTGAGCCAAAAATGCAAGACATCCTCGATCGATATACTTCATCGTTTTGACGCATGATATGATACTTAGCCGAGTCTTACTCTGTTCTCCATGGACAACTAAAGTTTCTCTTTCGTGAGGAATGTGAACAACCTTCTCGTCGCATATGATCCTAGCATGGTTCTTGGACAACCAATCCATGCCGATAACTATGTCGAAACTACCTAGTTGAATGGGCATAAGGTCTATGTTGAATGGTTGATTTAGTAAGAGCAAAGTGCAACCTTGGATTATGGTGTTGGTTTCTACTCGTTTGCCGTCGGCGAGTTCTATTTCGTAGGTGGTGTCTAATTTAGTCGGGGTGATGTTAAGTAAAGAAGCAAAAGCAGTAGAAAAGAAACTTTTGTCAGCTCCCGAATCAAATAAAACTTTAGCAAGATGGTTATTGAGTGGAAACGTACCCGTGACTACGTTCGGGTCTTGCTGATCATTTCCTTCTCCCATCACATAAACTCGCCCATGAGCATTGCTGATCTGGTTGGTAGTCTGGTCCAGGCACTGGTTCTTGTAGTGCCCCTTTTTACCACATCCATGGCACACCACGGCCACTGGTTGCAAGTTGACACCCGTGGCCTTGCAGTCTTGAGTCTTATGGCCGGTTCTCTGGCATTTCCCACATTTTGCAAAGCAGGGCCCATTGTGGTGCAGCCTACATTGGTTACATATAGGAGCGGGTCCAGCATAGCCCCCAGTTCCAGTGGGTGTGGCAATGTAAGCCCTGGTAGCTTCCTGCCGGCGGTTCTGCTGGTTGTGGTGGTGGTTTCGGTTTTGTTGATAGTTTTGATTATTGTTGCGGTTGTAGTTGTGTTTGTTGTTGTTGTGATGAGTGTTGTTGTTGTGATTGCTCCTGCGATCATCAAATTTTTATTAGTGATCGTTGCTTCCTTGAGTTTGACTGCGTTTGATCTCCCTCTCCAATAATCTCTGAGCAATTTCCATAGCCTTTTCTAGTGTGTGAGGTTTGGATGCAGTGACATTTCCCTCTATGCCCTTAGGCAACCCTTCAACATACCTTTCTAGCGTTTTCTCAAGATCAGGCACTTTGGTTGGGCATAGCAGAGCAAGTTCTTGAAACCTTCGATCATAAGTCCTAATATCATTTCCTTTCACCACTAGGCGATCAAGCTCATCCTCCAGCTTCCTGATTTCAGTACGTGGGCAATACTTATTCAAGAATCTTCGTTTGAAGTCAGCCCAAGTGATTTGGTAGGCTTCCCCTATGCCCATATTCTGAGTGGTAGAGTTCCACCAAGATAAAGCATCTTCCAGTAGAGTCCCTGTAGCAAATGAGACCTTGCAATCATCAGAACATCCGCTTCTCATGAACACAGTCTTAGAACTCTCAAACCATCGATCAAGTTCAGTTACTCCTTCAGTACCTTTAAAGTAGGTTGGCTTGCAAGCCATGAAGTCTTTGTAAGTGCACTTGCGAGTCACGGATGTCTAGCCTTCTCCAGTTGGCCTGTTGATGCTACTGGAATGTGCCATTGCTACCGCTTGCTCTTCCAGTGCTGCAGCAATACTATTGGCAATCAACTTTCGGATAGCAGTTGGGGTCATGGTGGGGGTTGTTGTCGTTGTTACCTTTCTACGAGGAGCCATTTTGCTATAAATATCACAATTGCACACTTTAGAAATCATGATCAACGTAATCAAGTGAGGTATCATAACCAATCTCATAATAGTAGAACATATACATCATCATGAGCAAAACCATCCCAATCATAAATAATCATCACGACATGTATGAATATAATCACAACACACATGGAATTTACAATGAATCAAAATATGGCGATGTATAAGAGAGAATCACAGCACACAAATAAAAGAAAGCAACCATAATAACATAGATTAGTACTGGTACATAGTAATCATAACCAACAATAGAGTTTTAATAATTTAATATATTGTTTCCAAAAAACAACACAATACAAGATTATTAATGCCCCGCAGGGCAAGCTAAGATGTCACTACTACAATAACACATGGATAATCTATGAAGTGCCAGGGGCATCCCCTGGTCCGCACTGCAATCCTCTGACTGTCACAGTCAACTCATCCATCCGCTAGTCCCTGATCCTCTCTCTAGCCTCAAATCTCTGTATGCTCCTCCTGGTCATGTCGAGCTCTCCAGCCTGAGTCTCGATAATATCCTGCATGATCCGGGATATGCCTCCCTGATCCTGGGCCTCCTGTCTCATGCTCTCCATCCGCTCTCCCATGTTTGTGATGAGGTCCCTCTGGTCCTGGACGTCCTACTCCATGGCCTCCAACCTATCTCTAAGATCAGCAACAATCTCTTGTGCCTCCTGTAGGCTAGTACCCATCCAGTCAAAAACCTCCTCCATAGCTATCCTGCCCACTACAAGGTTCTTGACCTCCTCCTGGATGTTCTCAAATCGCTTGAGAGATATGTCGTCAATCAAACTCAGAAGCTCATCAATACGATCCTCATGCCGGACAAGTCTGGCGGCTAGCAGTGGGATGGTATGGTGCATGGGCTCTCCTGTAACTGGGAAGACAGCTGACGAACTCTCTTTTAGCGCTAAAGCTCTAGGGGCTCCCTCCTCAAGTCTCCAGTGACGAATACAATCCAACAGAAATGACCATCTACGAGCATCAACTCTCCTATGAAGTCTAGGATAGGCTGCAGCCTCAGTAGCAACATGAACATATGGGTCAGATAGTGAAGGACTCAAATTATGTGCTCTCTCAGGAGAGGGTAAGGGAACACTCTGAGCACGAATGGGTGAAGAAGTAGGAGATGAAATGGGGGATGATAAGGGAACAGTGGTGGTCTGGGTGTAGAACACAGTAGGTGGTGGTATATGGGATGGTGAAACCTCTGGTGAGAGTGGTGGTGTATAGGTCGAGAGCATATAAGGGTGGGGCTGTGGTACTGATGGTGACGGCTCAGGAGAAATGGGTGGTGGTGTAGACATGAGAGCTGGTAGTGGTGGTACTAGGGCTGGTGGAGTACGTACTCGTTTCCGAGCAGTGCAAATATAGGTGCGACCATCAGGGCAGTACTTAAATCTCTTCCGAAAAGGAGCTGGCTCATATGGCTGAAGGACTCTGGCTCGCTTGCGCCGGCGGACCGGTGCAGGCGGGGGTGGTGGTGGAATGGATGCAACTGAATCAGAAGAGTCTGAGTCAGATGACCCATCGTCAGCCTTTGACCCAGAGCTGTAGTGAGGGGTGAAAACTCGGGGTGGGGGTGGTGAAGGACAATCATCAGCAGCTAGGAACTGCTGTGACTTATAGTACTGATCGAGAGTTAAAGGACCAAAGGCGAGAGAAGATGAAAGTGGGATAGTGGGTGAGATAACTGGTGTCGAGGCGACTTCACCCTCCTCAAAGGGCTCTGTCTCTCCAGATGCGTTCCCAGATGGAACAACAGATGGGATAACAGGTGAAACAGGTAAGGTGTTATCGGTGTCAAGGTCGGATAGAATGATAGTGGGGATGAGAGATGATGCGGGTAGTGCGTCATCACTGTCAGAAAGTATGATAATAGGGGTCAACATGGTACTGTAATATCCCAATAATAATAAATATAAGTCATTAATAATATTAGCATGCATTAGTCATAATAACATTTGAAAGCGATAAAATTCGTTCGTTATGCATAATCTGCCAAGCAAATCTCAATGCAAGTGTTCCTAAGTGTTGGCATAGAGGGCATAGGGTGGTAGAGTATATATATATATATATATATATATATATATATATATATATATATATATATATATTTTTTTTTTTAAATGGTCCTTTTAGAAATCGCGGTTATAGTCCAATGTTTTGAAAATCACTTGGTTCTCTATAACCTAGGCTCTGATGCCAATCTGTAACACCCCGTTAAAATTTTAGATAGCAGCGGAAGACTTAAACGGGGTATTACCAATTAGATCACAGTCGTAAGCATAGATAATCATTAAAAGTAGAATTTATATCATTCAATGAAAACTCAATATTCAGAGATTACACAATAGTTTCCAGAAGGAGATAAGTTTTCAAAAAAGTGATGATGAGTTTGAAAAGAATGATATAATTATTTGAAATAAAAAGGGGTAGGTTTCCAATGCCCATGCCAACTCCGTGCCTTGAGATCTTTAGATACCTGAGATAAAACATGCTAAAAGGGTCAACACAAAGGTTGAGTGAATCCATAGTGTTTTATTTGTAATAGTTTGAACACAAGTCAGATAGTAGTGAAAACAGTGATATCATGGTGTAATATATATATATATATATATATATATATATATATAATATATATATATATATATATATATAATATATATATATATATATATATATATATATATATATATATATATATATATATATATGCCCTAAGCCTCATGACACGCAAACCTTAACATCGGGTGTAATAATAAATGAAATAAATAGCCCACATCATAAAATGTTGTAGGTGATAATGCCCTCGTCGTAGGAGTTTTTGCCAGACTCTTAATTCGAATAAAGTGCATTTGGTTACCATTCCAGGCTAACTTCAAATGGGGCGTCAGCTTCCAATAGATCTATTCACTAAATTCGCGCTCACTCGCAAGTGATTAATGGTTCATGATATGAGGGACTTTTTGGCAAGGTGGTAACTTAGGCAATATTAACTTAGCAATATCAATCAGGATAGCATAAAGAAAAATACTTGTGTTCAGTTTTATAGCATGTATCTCCCCACAGGATTTGAAAACATAGTAAAAAGTGGGACTATGAACTCACCTTAGTGATACAGTAGTCAAGTAGTGATCAAGTGATGTAAGTGAATAGCTCCGACTTGCGACCTAAAGTAATACGATAAATTTAGATTCGTTTGTTATAGGGTTTGATGTGAAATGACGAGTGTGAAACCCTTCAAGTGTGATAGTGTCGGATTGGTAACATTCAAGAAAAGTCTTATTATAGATATAGTTGTTATTCACAAAAATGTTTTCTAATAAAGCTCGTTTGTATAATATTGTTAGTTATTGTAAAAGTTAGTAAAAATATTTATTTTAAATATTTTTAGTTATTATAAAGTTATTATAAGAAAAGTGTATTAGTTACTAGTATGGATATACATTATTTTTATAAATGTAATGAAAGTAAAATTTATAAAATGTTTCAAAGTTAACATGGTTATGTCAAGTTTTACCCCCTTTTGTTTACAAAGTTACACTTTATACCCTTTTATTAAAATAGTTACACCTTTAGTCCAAAATCATCCTTTTTATACTTTTACCCTTAACTCTCGGCTATTGACAGTTTCTACCCTTTATTTTATTTAAAAATCAAGTTTTTCAGTTTCGATCCATAAGTTTGATGGTTTTTACACAATTCATCCCTTAACGTAACATTTTACAAAATTAGTCCAAAAGTGAGTTTTCAAAAAGTTAACTTTTATTTTCATAAAAGTTATTATTTTTAACTTGATATAATTTATATAAATCAGTTTTAATTTGTAAAGTTCACGGTTTAGTTCTTGTTTCGAAAATTCCATTTAGAAAATATGTTTGGGCTCGTTAGCCCATTTAAGCCCAAAAATTAGTTTTAAGAGTTTATAAGGAACGGTTCGAGTATGCTTAGGATTAGTGTCGATTAGGGTAGTGTTTAACATCATTAGGCTTGCATGTTTCGCCATCTCATTCCACCTTTGTACAAGGAATCGAGGTATGTAAAAATATATGCATATATACACTGTACGTACGAAATAAGAGATATCGAGACAATCCTAAGGGTCTAAGTGGGTTTTAACATTTAAGAGTCTTTGTGTTAAATTGGATTATTAAGTGTTTCGAGTTATAGCATGCATACAACGAATTAGATAAACTTCGAATAGAAAGAAGAAGGGCATGGGAAGACTTATAACACCAAATTTGGTGGTGATGAGACACGAAGGAATTGTGATACAAGGAAATGAATAGGACACGAGCTAGCAACTTCGAAACCCTTCTCGAACAATAACCACTCGATCAAACTATACCCAAAGAGATCTCTAAGACTTGAAATATAACCCAAATATCTTGCTCCTTATCTCCTCTTGCTTCGACAGTAGTCAAATGAAAATGTTTGAGTTTGTTTTTGCTTAGGTGAGAAATAAAAGTGAGATGTGAAGGTTTTTATAGGCAATGTCGAGCATGGGTTTGGGGATATTTTAATCTCCTAGTTGCATGGTTTCAAGGTGGCATGGCTTGTCTTGTCGAATGGAAGAAAATGAATGAGTCAAAGGTTGTGGAGTAGTCATGTCAAGTAGAGTTAGGATACTAGTGACTTGTTTTGGATTTGGGCGTGGTACCAAGTGATGGGGGAAGAAAGTATCTCGTTTTTCCTTGTTGCACAGCCGAAAGATATAAGAATGTGTGGACATGTTGGGGAATATGAAGCACAAGATCCCTTGGTCAATAATAATTAAAAAGAAAAGGTATGTGGTATAATATTGTTTATGTGTAGACTTTGTTTTAGGGTGGCTTGGCATGGGATTTGGGTGGTGTTCACATGCAAGAAAGAAAAGAGCAAAAGAGAAAAAAATATGTCGTGCTATGTTGTGTTTGTGTTCGAGACGTGTAGGAGCAAAAGGAAGAAAAGAATTATGCAATTTGTATTTAGAGAAAGAAAATGAATTGGTAAGTTGGTGGGCTGGGGGTTTTGGGTTAGCTTGGCCCAACAGAAAAAGAAAGCAAGGAAATAATAGGATTGGGCTTGATGTGGTGTTCGGCCCAAAGAATGGAAGAATAAAAGAAAGAAGGGCCCGATTTGGTTATTTAGGATTTTCGGTCCAATGTGCCCAATAGATTCGTATGGTTCGATTTGTCTCGATGTTTTATATTTAGAGTCGGTGCGCAAGTGAGCTATTCGTGTCACGTTACATATTCGTTAAATGAGTGACTTTTGTTAGACATGTTTTCATATATATAAAAATAAATTAACTTGTAAAAATGGGTTAATTAACTTTCCATTAGAATTACTTGATGTTTAATATTAATAAATGACATGGTAAATTACAAGGTATTACAGGTGAGGCAGGTAATGACATAATGCCTAACAAAGCAGGCATATGCGGTCAGTAATTATATATAGTATTTAAATATCATTTATATAAATAACTATGCCCCGTAAATAATTCATAAATGCATGTAAAACCTCTAAGGCGATAGGGGAAGTTTCAATAACACTAAAAAAAATAGTTATAGTTTTGGTAGTAAATGCAACCTAATTTTCTATAACTTAAGCTCTGGTATCAATCTGTAACACCCCCAAATTTACCATACTGCGGAATAGAAATTTGGGACGTTACTTATTAGTTACACTGTCCAAGTCATAGAAAACGAACTCTAAAATGAGACGTTTTTGAAACCATTCGATAATATTACAGAAAATTCAGAGTTTTACAATTTAAAATGGTCCCAATACATAAGTGCATAACATAAATTGATCAAAAGTTTATCGAATGGAATAATTATAAAACAAGTCTTCATTTATGCAAAAGACTCAAAAATGCTTCCCACCTGCTATCTCCTTAAGGACCTGAGATAAAACATGCTAAAAACGTCAACACAAAAGTTGAGTGAATCCATAGAGTTTAATCATTAACAGTCGATCACAATATCATTTATAAAAGCAACTAAGCAACAAGTACAAAGTTTAGTAAGGTTATTATTGCCCTAAGCTCGTGACCCCGACACTAGCGTTTCTATTTCTAATAGCATAAATTTGCCCTTCACACATAGGTCATTTGTTACGAATACAATATACACACCTGCCTTATAGGCACGTACCTGCATGGGGAGTCTTGTTACCAATAGATCTATTTATTGTATTCGCGCTCACTCGCAAATGACTAACGGTTCATGATAAAGGGACTTTCGGTTATGGGAAACTTAGGCAATAATAATAACATGATAGCATCCAATTATCAAAGCATTGTGATCATAAATATTTATAGCATGTATCTCCCCCATGGAGTTTGTAAAACAATTGAAGTAAAAACTTGGGGCTATGAACTCACCAACGATGAAGTAGTGATCGAAATCAGAGAAGTGTGCACGTCGAGAATAACCGCAAAGATCACAAGTGACCTAAATAAAATATAACACGACTTAGGATCGGGGATTAAAGTATAATACTTATATTTGTGATTTAACTCAGTACTTGAACTCCTAACATCATATGGTCATTTATTTAAAAGTATTATAGTAAGTCATGGGTCGAAAAGACATTTGCAAAAGCTTATATGGTTTAAAATGCAAAGCTGTTGGAAATTTTTATAAAATTGCCGAACTAATCGTGTCGTCATTTCTAAACTGTGAAAGCTAAAATTATGAACTTTATATTATTAGAAATTTATGACTCTTTACTATATGAAAATCAGGGCCTCACATTACTGAGAACTTCAAAACATGGGTGAAATTACCAATTTACCGCTGTGTCTCTAATTAGTCATACTCAGCATCCAAATAAGTTTAGAAAAAAGGGTGTATATTTTTATCTACTGGTCTAATGGACACATGGCCTATAATAAACGTTTTCTACAGGTCTTGGCTACAACTTTCATATTTTTAGTAACCTAGTGTTCTTTGTAACATTTTAGAGTAAATTGCCTATCAAATCTGACATGCATTCCTGGATCAGTTTTAGTGTGGATTTTTTCTAAAAATATCCAAGATGAATTAAGATGTAAGGTTTTGGGATAAATGATTCTAAGACCTTAAGCTAATTCCCAATATTTTTATTTTTGATTAAAACCTTTTGAAGACAAAATGGTGAATTGATCTTTTAGCATCAATTCTGAGACAGACTATTGACCAATCAAAATGGCTACTTTTGTACATTTATTACCTCTAATACACATGCATGCCCAAGATCAATGATTAACAACCTTTTATTCACTCAAGAACCTCACAAGTCCAGGAGATGAAAGTTCATTTTGAAGCTTTATTTCAGTTTTGAATACATTACATCTAATAAAAATCATCATTAACTAGTAAAAAACTCAATAAGATCCATTAAACTCTTGCATCATACTTACCAATCGACACTAACCATTTATCAAAAAACCTATTTTCTATAAAATATTGACTCAATTCATCTAAAATTACACATGAAAGAGATGTTTGTTTATCCTAGAAAAATCTCTAATAAACATAAGAAAATAAAGGAAATGAGGTGAAATAAACTAAAGGAACTTACTAGTGCTCAAAAGGGACAACTAATGCAAGGTTTTTGGATGCTTGAAACTTGATGAAGATTGTCTTGAGGGAGGGGATGTCACGGCAGCAAGAAGGCAAGGAGAAGGTGTTTTGATGTTGGATGGTTTTTAGTGAGAGAGAGTGGAAGTTTCATGTAACTAAAATGATGGTGTTTATTGGAAATGAGAAGCAAAAGTGTGTTTAAGTAACTAAAGGGGGAGGGTGGCCGGCCTAGGGTATATTAGGGCATGATTATTTATTTTTTTCCTTTTTTTTCTTTTTGAGTATTTATGTATTTAGTATAAGTAGTATAAGTCACAGAGTGATTTAAAGGTCAACGGAGCTAAACCGATAACGTTTTATGTCTAGTCTATGGAAATAAATGTCATGAAGATACTATTTTCATAAAAATGCTAAATTTAACTTAAAATGACCTAATTTGATATTTCATAAATTTTCCGAGCCTTCCGGAGTGTTATATTGTCTTTGAAGCTCAAACCGCGAACCGAAAACGCGTAAAACGTAAAATGTGCACACTTCGTGTAGAAATGGAAAATTACATTATTCCATGAGAAAACAAGTACGTGGGGGAAAATAAATCATATAAATGGGTAGACTGGGCATAGTCTGAGTCATATTACAGATTTAAATGTATGTGTCACAACGTACACAGGCAACTTTCCCGGTAAAAGTTAATTTACTTAAAATAGAAAAATTAAGTAATTAGAATTAGTAAATTAGTGACCTGAAATGCCTTGGTTGTTACAACTTGGTTGACGCGTTTTGGTACAAGCATGAAACAAACCAAATGGTTTGGGTCACTTGGAGACTAGAAGACATGTAGACCAGCGAGACATGAAAAAGGAAGAGGAGAATTTCAATGTGAGGTATCATATTCATCCCACTATCTTATTTTAAGGTTATTCTAAACATTAGATGATGATTTAGTTATAATAATTTCTGCAATCACATACTAATTGTTAGTATAAAATATAAAGACCAGTCAGCCGTTGAGCACTACAAATGGCAAGAAAATAGGGGATTCGATGAAGAATCTATCATTCATAACCTTTCAAGGGACTTGCGAAGGAATATAAAGCGCCACCTTTGCCAACAACTACTTCTAATATCACAATTGGTCTTTAGTATAATTTGTTATATGTATAGACACCTTAATGATTTTTTAGCGGTTTAGGTTATGTGATGTTTTTCAAATTGTCTGATTGTTGTTTAAAGTTTGTCAAATAGTGAAGATTAAGGATGTAGGAGTGGTTCTTTCTTCTTAGTTAATGTATAAAAGAATTTGTCAACCATTTGAATGTTTGGTGTTTGATGTGTTATATGTTTATGGTAATGGAAAAAACTCTATACCAGCCAGTGCCAGAATGTGCAATTCCTATATCATTATGAAATAGGGGCGTATGATGAAAGCATGATGTAAACTCATGGCCGAAACAATAGTAAGAAACTAATGTCTGTTTACAAATTCAGACATGCACAAAGATCATTGATCAACCCACATGGAGCATTTATGTAAATTACTATTTTAGATAATGATCCAATATTCTTTGGTAAAGCAATCTAGGAGGTAGTAAACACTTAGTTACTTTACCTGTTTAAAATAAAAGTATAACTCACATTAACCTGCATTCGCCTATGTGGTTTGAATTGGCTCCTCTGAATCAACTACATTAACCAAAATTTTACAGCGTACCTACAAAGAAATTTGAGATCTATGCTTTGTCCATCAGTTGCCTGATATGAATTTACATTCAGCGTCTGTACCTTCCTTCAAATTGCAGCTTTTCCTTTTATAATATTTTTTAAACTAAAATTACGTGTATGCCTATTTTGTTCCTGCATATATTTTGATTCACAAGATTCCTATATTTTGTGGTTAAACCACACTAGAAGATGATGATTTGACATGTTCTTTTGTACTGTTTCACATCTGTGGCAGAAGTTCAAGAACCAGATGTGAAGATACTGAATCTTACCATCATCTCTGCTGATAGACCCGGCATTATTCTTGAAATCATTAGTCATCATATTGCGCATCAAGGAAATCAATAAAATATAGTTCACAAGTTCCTTCTGGCACTCATTAGTCATCATATTGCGCATCAAGGAAGTTAATAAAATATCCTGCAAATGCTCAATGGGAAAGCCTGGTTTCTTCGTGTTGTAAGATTACCAGAGCTAAACAGGTTTGTTGCCAACAATTCTATAACCATCATTGATGATCAACCCTCTTGTGTTAAGGAACTCAGTATCTGTGAGAACTGAGAAGTTTTGTCAAAAAAGTTGAGTGATATATTGATGTATTGCATTCTGACAGAAAGGAAAAGAAGTTTTGGCAAAGAAGTTGTGAGAATAGAAAGGAAGTTTAAATTTTGAGGTAATGGAATTTGCATTCTTACATTGATATATTGGTGGTAATTGGCGCATTTTAAAATAATAGAAATAATTCTTAGTCTTGTCGTTAAAAGTGGTACTATATCTTTCTTGATCATCACCATATAGGTTAGTAATTATGAGTTCTATACACCTCTGGGCTTTCCCTTGCAGGTCTCGGCACATAAATACTAGAGAGGTGCCTAACCTAGAAGCAAAAATCCAAGGAACGCTACAATTTAGATTATTAGTTTAAGTTTATTTCAGTTTTTATCGTAAATTTTTTTAGTTGAATTGTTATTGTAATGTTTTTTTAATTATGAATGAAATTTTAATTTAAAAATTAAAGTTACGGTCGACATTGTGGTCACTTTTAGCAAATTATGGTTTTCATTAGCATCGGCCTAAACATAGGAAATTTGTCGAAACACCTTGGCTAAGTCTGTGTTATTTGCGCAACCAATATCTTGGCTTTATTTCTTGAAAACACATTGACTATCTATAAAAATCATACACAATCAAATAAAAATCGCTTAAAAAAAATTAATCTCATATTAACATACCCAATAATAAATCATCCACATTAATTTCATTACAAATTATTTACCAACAAATACAACCTTCGTACACATACATGAAACTATTCAAAAATAATACACTCAAACAATTATCAAAATACCTGTAATCACATGATCCACAGTAACTTTCTTACACATTATTTACCAACATAACTAATATTCGTATATCTAACTAAACACATATAATTAACGATAATCATAAGTCTACCCCGCCCATCCACCGGACCATGCAAACAATAATCATAAGTGTAGTCCATCTTTCTTTTAGAAACAACCCATCAATGATTTATCAAATGCAACATTCATGTAAATAAGTTTGTAAACACGAAGGTATTCAAGCTTTGTATTTTCTCTCATATTCGATAAACATATAATTTATTCGTAAAGTAGTACATTCAAATAATAATGACAAGTCATGCCCCTCCAGTGTAACGGGTCAAAGTGCTTCAATGAAATGTGTCAGTTGTCAAGGTTCTGGAATGAAGGTGTCAAACAGGAAACTTGGCCCATCTATGATTTAGCAAACGCAACATTCATGTAAATATGTTTGTAAACACGAAGGTTGTCAAGCTTTAAATTTTCTATCATATTCGATAAACGTATATTTCGTTTCGTTCTTAATCCATTCAATATATAATTTAGTATCTTAATATCTTTTTTTTGCTAACTTACTTTTTTCGACCATAATCATAAGTCTACCCCGCCCATCAGGCGGACCATGCAAATGATAATCATAAGTGTAGGCCGCTTTCCTTTTAAAAACAACCAAAAATATAAAAACAAAAATAAAAACAAACATTTTCGTATTATAAATATAATTGATTTGTAGAACATAATTTAAATTGTTGATTCACTTATTTAAATATTATTTTCAAATTAAATAGGATAAATGTATCATTTCTTAAATAATATGTAATCTGAATCTAAATCTTTTCATAATATATTTAAATTTAAAAAAATACTAAAGAAACTAAGAAATAGACCGCAACATAAATAGAAAACAACAAAGGGTGTGTTTGGTAAAAGTAGCAGTAAGCAATAGCTGTGAGCAGTAGCCATAGCTCACAGCCCACCGCTCAATGCTTCTTAAAGAAGCATTGGAAAAATGAGCATTTCTAAAAAATAGCAAAGCTCACCGCTCCTTTTACCAAACAAACAATAAAAATCAAAAAGATCATTGCTCACCGCTCATCGCCCAAAAAAGCTCCAAAATGATCCGCGCCAAACATAGCCAAAACAACTCTATTATTCACAACATCTTTCACATAATAATACGAGTTAATTATTACTAACGAAACTAAGAAATAGACAACAACATGCATACACAACAACATACTAAAATATATAATTAACAACATCTTTTACAAATCATTACATAATTCATATATCAAACTAAACACATAATTAACAATTAATATAAACTCTCTGAGTAATTATTTACTCACAAATACAACCTTTCCCTATAAATGTCGCATTATTCAAACTTATTACACTAAAAATAAACAACATCGACAATTGCAAATCGCTAAATAATCCAAGATTCGTTTTTTATGTGTCTCGGTAATTAACAATTATAATAAAGAGCGTGAAAATTACAAAAGTAAAAATTACAAAGCATGGCCGCCCATTGGTAGCTTTTTTTCATAATTTGATGTGTTGCATTTGGAAAACTCATGAATGTGGAAAAAAGAACGTTAAAATTACAAAAGAAAAAATTACAAAGCATGGCTGCCCATCGGCCTTTTAATCACCTCATAAACACTCATTATCACCTTCACACTCATTATCACCTTCCTCTTTAGATACTCCTCTAACCAAGTTAAGGAAGTTGTACACGTCTATTCTATCTTTCTTATTCACTCGTTAAACATCTCGAGAACAAACATATCATCTTGGCATTCAAAATAATAGTTTGTCCAAGAACTAAAAATAGACTAATAATGACAATGTAAAAAAAATGAAAACCACATATAAAGAACATGGAAAATTGCTAATCGCTAAATGATCCAAGATTCGTTTTTTATGTCTCTTCGTAATTAACAGTTATAATAAAGAAGGTGAAAATTACAAAAGAAAAAATTACAAATCATGTATATAAAGAACGTGGATAATTGCTAGTCGCTAAATAATCCAAGATTCTTTTTTTATGTGTCCCAGTAATTAGCAATTACAATAAAGAGCGTGTAAATTCAAAAAGGAAAATTACAAAGCGTGACCGCCCATCTGGCGGGCTTCGACAACTAGTGTATATATATATATATATATATATATATATATATATATATATATATATATATATACACACGTGACCGCCCATCGGGCAGGCTTGTATATATATATGTGTGTATGTATATATATATATGTGTATATATATATATATGTATATATATATATATATATATATATATATATATATATATATATATATATTATACATATATGTATAAATATATATATATATATATAATATATATATATATATATATATTATATAAATATATGTATATATATGTATATATATTGTATATATATATATATGTATATATATATATATATATATATATATATATATATATATATATATATATATGTATACATATATGTATATAGATATATATATATATAATATATATATATATAATTATATAATATATATATATATATATATGTATACATATATGTATACATATATGTACATATATGTATACATATATGTACATATATATATATATATACATATATTACATATATATATATATACATATATGTATATATATGTTATATATATATATACTCTACATTATATATAACAGGAGGCGTTACACGTAGATAATGCCACATAAATGCCACCTCAATGCCACCTCAATGCCACATAATCATTAAAATGCCACATAATCATAAACTATGCAAAATTCGGAGTCTACTTATAGTGTGCGATGCAATCCTTTTCCATTTAGAAAATTCGGATGCAATCCTTTTCCATTTAGAAAATTCGGATGCAATCCTTTTCCATTTAGAAAATTCGGATTTAATTTGTGTAAAAAAGGAGTTGTCAGGATTTGAACTTGGGATGGGAGGCCCAAATAAACTACACCTGAACCATTGGAGCATTCCAATGGTTGTGATAAAATTTGCAACTCATAATTGATATTGCATGAAACAATAGTTGTCAAAAAGAGATTAGGGTTTAACTAAAACACAAAATTCCAGCGTATAACCAAAAACAAGAAGAAAAAACCAGTTCATTATCATATATCCTTTTTCTCAAAACCCTAATATCATTCATTCGTATTTTCACAAAGGTATTTGTCATTCATCTAACATTCAATATGTATTCGTCAGTCATGCATCATATACTTTCATAGTAACAAGAACATCTCGCTCACAATATATATGTTTTAACTGCAGGTATACAATCTGATGAAAGATAATGTCGCAATCGAAAGACAGCTTTTGTATCAACAAGTCAGTTACGGCAATTCTAAAGGTAAAAACTCTTCGCAATGAAGGTGCTGCTCTTGAGGTATATTTAATTCCATTCTTTTCCTACACTAGATGTTGGTGGATGTGATAGGTGCACACGTATTTAAAGTCTATTTTACTATGATATGGTTAGAGTTCATATTTTACATGTCTACTCAATTGTAGGCATACCCCTTATATATATATTATGAAGCAACCATGTAAAGTGAAGGATGAAGATGGAGCATTTGGGTTTGAGTTTTTATTCAGTTTTGTGAATTGGGTTTGCTCACGTGGCTATATAACTTTTAGTCTCTGAGTCCATATATTAGCTACTTACAATATTTTTTCATATGTATAGTTTTTTTTTTCTTCTGTTATACTATTATTTTAAGCTGAGGGTTTGTTTATTCCTTAACCGGCTTTCCTTTGTGCTGTGTGATCACTGAATCGGAATCTGAAGAAGGTTAGTTTACTTTTTACATTGTATCATACTTCTTTTACTTTATGATGGTTTTTTTTAAATGTTTTTTTTTGTAAAGCTTCATTATGATTTTAGGTGTGTTTCTTAATGTGACAGATGCATTTAGTATCTGTGTAACCGGGAATAGCAGGTATCCATCCAGTAATTCAATTAAGCCCCTAGGCATGTGAAGCTATCAGTATCTCTGTAACCGGGATCGGGCATTGCAAGAAGTGTAAAGGAAAAGGCACAAAATACAATGATGAAGGAGCGGGATCTGTATTTTTGCTAGCTGAGGTATGTATATATATTTGGCATACACATATCAGGTTAGACTTGATTGCTTTTACTAAGTTGTTGTTATTAAGTTTTAGAAATTTTAACGTATGAGATAATAGTTTGACTATCTTTTAAATGCAGTATTAGGAGGCATTATCTTGATCACATTTATGGCGTGTGTGTATCTCGAATGCCGAAGTTATTGTTCAAGAGTTATTGCAGGTACTAATGTGAAAGATATAACTTTAACATTGTATTTTTTTGGCGCAATTAACCCGCACGACGTACTTTCATAATACTTGCTTCTTTAAGTTGGTCTTTCAAGATTGTTAAATTTGTTAGAGTAAATCAGTATGTGACAATTGTATTTTTTTTAAGATTACAGGTTTTATGTCACATCTAATTGGAGTGCAACACGGCCTTAAGAGGTTGAGAGTTTAGCGAGGGAGTTCTTACGTACTCCATTGAAGGTGTTAGTATTCTGCACCCTTATGATCCACATATGAAATTGTTTGTTCTTATGTTATGTGGCATACACCTTTAATCATTGCTTATTTTATTCTGTATAAATTCATAAATGACTTATAGTTCAAAAAAAAAATATCATAAATGACTTGGGGATTACCTCACCTGTTTTCAGAAACGGCCCGCTTTGCACTTAGACCCATTTTGACCCGCTACCTGAGCCGCCCAGTTTTCACTTTGTAATAGCAAAGGAAATTTGGTATACATACTGTTATCTGATATGGGTACACATAATTTGCAATTGGTAAATGTATCTCTTAAAATACATTTAATATATGGATTATGATCTGATTGCAGTCTCCCGTTATGTGGTGTAAAGGATAGGGGATTTGGACGGTTTACAGGCGTTGAAGGATTGCGTGCTTGCTGTCTTAAAAAAAAACAGTGGTGGAGGATAGGTGATGGCCTTTCATTAAAACAAAAATACCAAAGCCAGTCCAGGTAATGCAGCCAAAATGCTAAATTTCAAACGCACGCACTTTTGACCCAAAAAAATTGCACTATTGACTTGACAAGAGTTTTGTTCTAAATAGTTACATTATTTCAAGACAAGATTAATTTTGAAGTAGTCAAACTGATTACTCAAAATTAAATTGTTGTGCAACTTTGAAGAAGCCAATTAGGTTCTACACCAAGACTGATGGTGTTCTGTCGAATAAGAAGGAGAAGAAAAGCTGTAAGGAGAATACATATAGAGACTGTGGAGAGTGTAAAAGGCTGTGGCAGGAAGAGCAAAAGGCAGAATGTGAATGTGAAGACAGTGTAAATCATGCTTTGACTTGGTCAATGATAAGAAAAATGTCATTAACATATAGGGTATGTACTGACAAGCCTATTGCTTTCCTTTTCTCACGTCAAGTGCTATTGGCAGGGACATATGAATATAAATTAAATGCACAAAAATTTAGAAGCCAATTGAAGTTATGGTGTACTTTCTTGAATATACTTTGGTCCTTCTTTTATTTTTTCATGAGCAGGAGATTCAATATTCATTCGAATGAGTTGATAGAAAAGCTTCAAACTTTCAGCGATATATGCAGCAATTCCACGACAGGCAGGAACTTATCAGTTTACACTGGAGGGTCTGTGGAAGACTTACTTTGGATGTTTACCAAACTTATACCCAATACGTTGTATATGGTTGAAGCTTCTACCCAATTTTATCACAAGTTTTGTTGCGTAACACAGGGCCTGTTGCATATGACGTATGTATCGATACAATTATCAAGTGTCAATTTTTCAGGCAAAAAACTTCGATGGAAGTACAAGCTTTAACTGCATTAGGTCAGATACCTTTTTATACTCCACTAATTCCCTTGATATGTGTATCAGGAGAGCGCAATGATGATAGGTGCGTTGTATACCTGTAGTTACATATGGGTCTCATCCGTATGAGATGCAAAATGCTTTTATAAAACGATCCATTGGGTGAGTTCACAGTTTGATCATAATATCATGAACATACGCGTGTATCAACACAACTTTACAGATTTAGAGACAACTTGCTTTTCCTTCTGTCACATCTTTTATGTTACAATACTTTGGTATCATTTTTTTGTTATTGTTTTGTAGGTATAGTTTGATCGATTATATTAAACAATCCAACTGAGGTATGTTTTTTCTTTTACATAGGATGATAAATTTGCAAGTTTTTGTATAATTACTTGCTTATATGCTTTGAACAAGGATATTTGAATTTGTACAAGAAATCGAATTACTGACTCGATCTTGATGATCTGATCATAGAATGCTGACATATGGTCATGACTTCATCAGGAACCATTTCGTGGGTATTGGCAAAAGGTTCTTTTGGGTGGTAAGTTATTAAGATTATCTTTGTTATTTGTACAACAATGGTTGTGTTTCTATCAGATGCCTTTGAAGAAACAAGTGTGATCCATGTTAAGTTAAATGATGTATTAAAAAAAAGGCAAGTTTTATTAATATAACTTTTGTAGTGAAGTAATGTTTTCTAAATGTGATAATTAATGTGTTATGGTCATGTTTAGGTGTTTTGTTTTGATGTTCTATTAGACTTGGTCATATCAGTTACTTTCAAGTATTTCTAGCCTTGGTCATATCAGTAGGTTTGGTTTGAAGATTGTGTTATTGACTTGCTCATATCATTAGGGATAAAAGGACTTGACGTAGAAGAAAAAAAAAGTAAGGAAAATGTAGTTGATTTTGATTCATCATCAAGTTCACATGATGGTTGTAAGATAAGAAGTTGGTTCTTACGGAAAAAAGTAAATGATACCTTATGATGAATTAAGTCATCAATTGATTAGTGTTGAGAATATGATGTTTTTATTTGAACCTTTGTTACAGTGAAAATCCCGTAAAGTATTTGTGGTCATCAATATTGAAACAATGAATAAATGGTTTTGATATAGTCTTGATATGATGCTATATAACCTTCTTAGGATCTGAGGTATAATTTTAATTTTTCACTTCGATTCATATTTGTGTGTTTCCCTGTTATGATTAAAAGATTTCATATTTTTGTTTTTCAATTCATTGTTCCAGATTGACAACCTGAACTATTCTATCTTAAGGGCTAAAGCGTTACTACCAAAATATTTCTTGAACTATACACTTCTTTCTTCACTACTACAAGAACATTTCTTCGTCTTTAGCATGGTTTAGAAACATCAAAGGTATTTATTTATCAATCGAATAATTGTGTAAAAAAGGTCTAATTGGTTATTTCTTTCTCACCTTATCTGTTAACAGGGGCATGGACCTGGTGCAGATATTGGTACACTCTGTGTTGGACCCAGACATGCAGATCGAGTTGTACGATATGCTCTTCGCAATGAAGGTGCTGCTCTTGAGGTATATTTAATTCCATTCTTTTCCTACACTAGATGTTGGTGGATGTGATAGGTGCACACGTATTTAAAGTCTATTTTACTATGATATGGTTAGAGTTCATATTTTACATGTCTACTCAATTGTAGGCATACCCCTTATATATATATTATGAAGCAACCATGTAAAGTGAAGGATGAAGATGGAGTTTCGGTCTCTGGTAATGTTGGGTTTCTATTGCTGTTCTTTTAATTTAAATACATCTAAAGAAAGTTGTTAATATATATATTCGAAGTTCTGTGTTATGTATATTCAAATATATACTAATAAAAAAAGTGAACTTATCATTTGTATTCAATTAGTTAATATGGTGCATACGGTCTTAATATAAAAAATATTTATTTAGCATTTTAGCCTACCTTTGATCTAATTTGTGTATTACTCATGTGACATCAAAGTGCTTTTTTGAATAAACTTCTTATGGATTAAAGGTTTGGATAAGGAATACTTTACCGATTCGATTCAGAAGGTGTAACCTGATGTGGAGTCACAAATCCTGAATGATGATTATGCAACGTGCTTTTAGCCCTTTTGGAAGATCAGTAATTCAATAGAGATTTAATTAAAAATAGTCACACAAGTAAACGTTAACAAACAGATTATAAAACATGAACGAACGGACAATACTTTTGGTTATGTTCGTTCACATAAAAAAAAGGACTTCAAATCATGTACATGTTTGTTTAAAAATAAACAAACTTAAACGAATAGTGGTTCATGATTGGTTAGTTGAATTTTTGGTTTTTTTACTGCTTTAAAGGTTGTTAACTGATGATTTTTTTGGTGTGTTATGTATATATAGTGCATTAACAAACCCTAAGGAACGTCATGAGATTGTTTGTCATGATATCAAGCAAATAAGAATGTTTCTGATGAGGTTATTAATATATCCGCTGTTTTTGAGGTTGTTGATTCAATGTTTAGCTGTTTCTTTTTAGGTTAATTGTGAACCTTTTGTGATATATCTTACGGTGAAGGGGGGTCACTTAATGTTTCTAAATCAGCCTAAGAAGTTCTGTACCTTAATAGAGTGGTCAGAAGAACTTTGTACATCAATGGCTACAGTTGCATTTGGTGCAAAACGATCTGAAGTATGGTGAGTTTTTCCTAACCCTATTTTTGCTGCTATAAATAAATACAGGTTTTATGACCAAGCTCAGCAGTTATCTTATGCATGCACATGCATTTGAGAATTTTTACCATACTTTGAAACCGTCTTCGGAGATACGAAAGAGTAAGAATAATGGATTGGAGCAAGATGAGAAGGTGAATGCTTTGCGTGAGATGTGTGGGAAGCGTGGTGTTAATATTGATGCCTATATCATTCCTTCTCAAGTTGCATTTATTTTTCTCAGTGTTACTGTATTTATTATGTTTAATTAACTGTGAAATTTAACTCATGCTATAATACCGAATCTCCTTTACCTTATTCAGTTAGTAGCATATAAAGAAAGTGTAGTCCCTGTTGATCATGCAAAAGTGAGACGAATTTGCGTGACAAGTTTTAAAATGGCAGTTACGCCCCTGGAGAAAAGTTAAAAGTTTAGGAATATTTTGTTAAAAGTGACACGAATTTGCGTCCCGTTCACAACTTGATTCATGACACAGGTATTGTATATTTCTTGATGCATTTTATTTCTTGATGTATTTTTTTATGTTTGTAATCGTTTAATGATATTTTTGTTAGCAGGGGGTTGCAAATCAATCACACGATCAAGCAATATTTTTTTTTCAAATCTGTAACTAACAAATATATTCTATGTCTGTAGTTGGTCAAGTGTTGCAAGAATCATCCGCTGGCCCTTAGTGTGATTGGTGGTTCGCTAAAGGGGATACCAATTGCACAATGGCAAAGCCTGTTCAGTGAACTGTCTAAAAGAAAGCCATCTGTTTGGGAAAAGCATGATCTAATATTACATCCTCTAGAAAAAACATTGCATCAGTTTAAGGATCAGCCTGAAATCAAGCAATGTTATATGGGCATGGGATCATTTCCTGAAGAACAAAAAATAGCCACTACAGCGCTTATGGATATGTGGGTCCATTTATACAAGCATGGTGAAGATGGATTAGCCACCCAAGACATCCTCTTGGAACTCTCTTTCAGAAACCTTGCAACTTTGTTCGTACATATGCTCCTTAATTAACAGCTGGTAGGAATATACTATCATTTGGTTATAATTTGTATTAGATTGCATGAAATAGGTACTTATTATTCTAAATTGTTTCTAAAGGCAACATAATGTTCCTACTACTGCCTACAATTGTGTAGAGGAATCTGTTATGCAGTACGATGTGCTGAGAGCGCTAGCTATTCTGTTGAGCAGTAAAGAATAATAAGCTAGGTACTCTTACATGGCCAAATCGACATGCCAATCAAGCTGATCCCAGGTTACTTGGCAGGCACAGTTGTGGCATTTTATGTAAGCCCGATATGTTACATCATGTATTTGATATGTTAATTGCGCTATGCTTTTTATCGTAATTGAACATCTCAAGGAACTTGGTCTATGCTCCAATATAGCCATTCCCTTAAAGATGTGTTGCTGTACCAAACCTAATTCAAGGGAAAAAAAGAACATAAAGGAGGACTAAATATTCAATCAAAACGTTTACCATAATTTTTCAAAATATAACAGATAAATCATCATCCTGTAAAGTAATTACAGGCATAGATTGGCATAGTTGAACGAAAAAACCATAGCCATGTAGACAATTTTTAAGACCCTTAACGTAACCTGTTCTACATCTCCTGATTAGCTTGATAAGATGAAGTCACAGGTAAATGTGAAGCTTATTGATAATATGTGAGATTTGGTTGCTTGTTTTTCTAGCTCTACGTGGTGCAGCGACATTAAAGGCAAGGACACTAAAGGAAGTTTGGAATATTTCAGCGGTAATACCAGTGGATCGAGGGCTTAAAGAAAGCAAAAGCCAAGGAAAGAGTAGTGGCTACAATGAACAGCTTCCAATTGAAAATAAGTGAATGTCAATTTGGAATAGGGGTTGATATTCTAATCGGAGATTTAATTTAATTAGAACAGAAGGGTCGTGGAGGAGGTACATGTGTTTTCTTAAGCTATGCTATTGGCCTATTGGGACTCTGTCCAATAACCCTGCATACACAAAAATTATATCTTTATTGAGTTTTTGAGGCTGCATTTAAGACTGATGCAAGCTTATAATGAATTACATATATTAAAGAAAAAGCTGAGAAAATTGTATCTCAAATTGATGATTAGTATGTTACCAATTGGTGGACAACCTTGCACACACAAAAATAGAATCTTATTGGTTTCTTAATCTTATATTAAAGAATTATGCATACCCATATCATATTTTTCATAAAGAAGCTAATAGAAACTGATTAACTAAGTCTAATAAAAACTTACTTCCACCAGTATTTGCCCTGGTATAGTTGTCCCATTAGACCCGTTACTATTAGCTTGAATGTTTTTAATTTACCCGTCTGCGTAACTGAACTTTCTTACCTGTAATGGAATGATTTTACGTTGGTGTAGTTGTCCCATTAGATCCGTATATGCACAATTCAAAAAAATACCAGTGTATGCATCTCTGAAATCCCAGCATTGAATTTTTCTAGAGTTTATCGATGGAAGGTTGAATTTGAAGTGTTTTTGCTTTCATCTTCGTTAAGCACCTGAAATAAGGACTCTGTACCTGCTTATGAAAAATTGTTTTTTTTTATCTCAAAATAAACTGACAAGCTGAGGCAGTTGGATAACATGACAAACGATGGCACCACAGAATCAAACCAAGATGCCATCTACACGGATGATGGGACGGCACCACAGAATCAAACCAAGATACCATCTACACGGATGATGGGACTGACTATGAAAGGTTACATTAGGATATCTAGGAGTTGAAAATGCTCTTTAGCATTTATGACACATTAAGTATACATGCGGCTCATGTCGTTTTGGTTGCATTAGGATATAAGCACCCCCTGAATATATAAGCTTCCTCTCCTTAAAAAGTTTGATGCTGTATTAGAAGCTACACTCAGTTTATACCAAAAGTTTGTGCCCAACTGGGAGGGTACTACATATAAGCATATAAAAAGTTTATATATATGCTACATTGACTAGATATAAGCACCCACTGAACACACCCTTTTGAGTCTAATCAATCAATGGGCAAACTAACTTATGATTATTTTGGGTTTTAATTATGTGATGTTGTTGTGATAAGGATGGTAATTACGCAATATCAACAACAAATGTTGTGTATAAAGAAGCTTTATATCACATTTGAGTTTAAAACTATATACTACGCTCTTACAAAGAACTTTGTATATTTAATTATTCTATAATTGTTAACTTTCATTTATTTTTATTGTTAATGCAATAAATATAAAAATTGATACGTTTATATCTTATTATTAGTTAACTAATACCTTCAAACAATATTTATAAGTAATGCCCGCCCATCGGGGACAATAAAAGTAGTGGCAACAATGTCAAGGACAAACCCGATATCATTTGAACATGTCATATTTGATTGTTACCTACGGAGTATGTTTTAAAATGTAATTTTACAACCTTCTTTCGCTATAGAAAAATATTTCAACGATAATTATAAGTCATGCATTCAATTCAATATAAAAACTGGTATGTTTATATCTTATTATATCCACTTTTTGCAACCATTCTTTAAAACCCTTCTTACGCTATACAAACATATGTCAACAATAATTATAAGTCATGCCCGCCCATCGGGCGGGCTTCGACAACTAGTATATATATATATATATATATATATATATATATATATATGTATATAGATATAGATATATATATGTACATATACATATATATATGTATACATACACATACATACATATATATATATATATTATATATATATATATGTATATATATATATATGTATATATATATATATGTATATATATATGTATATATATATACATATATGTATACATGTATATATATATATATATATATATATGTATACATATATATATATATATATGTATATATATATATATATATACATATATGTATATATATATATACATATATGTATATATATATATATATACATGTATATATATATATATATACATATATATATATATATATATACATATATATATATATATATATATATATATATATATATATATATATATATATGTATATATATATATACATATATATCTCTACATTATATATAACAGGAGGCGTTACACGTAGATAATGCCACCTCAATGCCACACAATCATAATAATGCCACATAATCATAAACTATGCCACCTAAGCAACCTTTAATTTGTTCATAAATTTCGGATTTAATTTTTACAAAAATGCAAGATGCTGGATTCGAACCTGGGTTCGCTAGCTCACAAACAAACACTACAACCAATGGAACAAGCCACAAGTTATGATAGGCAATTCAAAATCAAAATGTAATGTCTTAATAACAACACATTCTTAAAACCCTAAAATATAAACCCCATATTTATTTTCTCTCTATTACGGTTTGATACAAAAAAAAAAGTACGCCTCTTTTAAAACCCTAATGAAACACGATTGGAGTTCATGGATACATGTATCAACTGTCGACTTACCATTGTTTTGCATACTTCTATATTACCAGGTTTGAGACTCATGTATCCTGTTAAGCACACATATTGGTTTGACATCTACAAGGTATGTATTCATTAGTCTCATTTGATTTTGCTAATAAATCATATGAATATTGTTTCTTGAACTTATGATTGGTGATTGGTAATGTGCAGATAATTGATTAAATTCAGTTTGTGAAGTGTCATGTTCTCATCATGTATGTAAGCATGTATTTTATGTCGAAATCTATATAGGATTTTCTAGAACCTTAATATTAGCATAATCAGTGATAACATATACGAAAGAATTAGCATTGGTAACCTTACTATGCTGACCCTTTTTTTATAGTTCTAATCCTTACTATCTTTTTATTCTTGCATATGTTGCTTAACAATGACTTTTTGTTTCTGGTGCAAATTTGGGAATTGGGACATATTGCAGATCAAGTTGTCGCAACGCATTAAATACTGTTGGTAAATTGAATGTAAAGTAACCATTTAAGAATCAGGTAAAAATCAACTTTTTTACAGTTAACTGATTATGTCTGAAGTGATTATCTATGTTTTGGATTGCTTAATTATTTGATTAAGAAATAAGCAAATAGCAACCTGCTTTTTTAAGTGCTAATTACTCTTTAATACCTTTGGATAATCTAGGCAGGCATTACCAGAAAGGGCTCCGGTTAGACCCAGAGCACACCGAATTGAAGAAAACATATTTTGGTTTGAAGAATTTATTTAAGAAGACAAAAAATGTAAGCAACTTGATATTTGTAGCTATCTAAACATACTTTTGAGTGTTCTGTGTATCTCTAATTTAATTTTTTATTGCAAGCAGTTATACTGCATGCCTGAGATTTTGTTTGAACATTTTTCACTTTTGTCCAATTAATTGAGATTTGCAATACCTCATTTAGTTCTTATATATTTGTGTTTGAGCCTGCATGAAGGCCTCCAATGTTATATATTTAATGTAACCAGGTGATATGGGGAATGCTAGGAATCAGGTATGGATTTTCCATTCCTTTGCTATAAGTCAATTATCTATAACATGTATAAATAGAATTGAGTCTTGTTGGGGTCAATTGGCAGAAAAAAACCCATAATTCGTTCAACTCCTTAAAGATCAGACATTACCCAATTCGGACCACTTCATAGTTAAGTGGGTTAAATTTACTACCACTATTGTCTGATTATCTTATGATGCAGGCAACGGAAAGGTTTGAAGCTGTATATCCTACACTTAAGGAAGTTCGCTCGACTCCATAAAGATCAGACATTAACCAATTTGGACCATTTCATAGTTAAATGGGTTAATTTACTACCACAACAAAAATACCTTGATTTTGATGACCAAATGGTCGAGGAACCACACATAGGTCAGAGGAGTCTTCTTTTCATCTGCCTGGTGTGAATAACATAGTTTATTTTGGCTAGGTAACTTTTATTCGTCATTTTATTATGCTTTTTGTGAGAAGTTGATGCATTTTCTGTTAGAGCAGAGTCTCAAAAGGAAATGCGCAAAAAGCAACGTCTAAACAAGTATATGAAGGAAAATAAGTACGAAAGAGCAGTAGTTGATAAAATAGCGAAAATGCTTTATTGGCAATAGCTGATCTGTCGCTAATGTTTATCAGGAAGTGTATCAGAATTAACCCTGATGCTATTAATCATTGAAGTTGTATTAATAGGTGGCATCCACGTCGTTAAGGATAACTTTGTTTTCACTATACGGTTTAGTTGATTATTCCATAGTCACATAGCCGAGCCGTAGGATGTGTACTAGCATTAGCCTTCACACAATAGTTAAGCCTTGTGATCACTTCAATCATATTCGCTAGTCGTATTGGTAGTGTATTTGCTGCAGAATTAGGAACACTGCAAGTTTCTGAGAAAACTGACACTTATATTATTTTTGACTCCTTTATAATAGTTTAGCTTATTTGAATTTGGTGTTGCAGGTTTCAAACAGGTAAATAAGCAACCTATAACAATCCTTTAAAAGGTATTATACACAGATTATGTTTCCATTTATGAAGTTTGTAGCTTATGTCTATTTTACCCATAATACCATTTGATTTGCTATAACTTGCACACATGATGACCCACATGTTGATGCTTTACAAACTTCTAATCAATGATCTGATTTTGCTAAAATTTTATTTTTTTAAAAGGTTCATTACAGTATATTAAGCATAATTGTTGTTAGATTATGCAAACATATTAGAAAATTGATTTAAATGTTGCACTATATTGATACGATTAGTTTTTCTGAACAATTAGTTTTAAAGCATCAATGCTTGCTGTTAGTTAGATAAAATAATTAAAGTCACTTGTGAAGAAATCAACAGGAGAATATCATTGCCAAATAGTTGAATCTAAAGCAAAAAAGAAAAGGATTACATATTCTGAAAACCAATCTAACACTTAAAAAAACTGCTCTTTCTGAGAAGTCTATTTTATTACAGCAGTAGCCATCCGGTTTTATGCTCCTTGTCTCGTGGTTTATAGTGGTGTTAACCATGTTATTATAACCGGGCTTCGTACTTTGTGTACGCCGTCTTTCCATATCAAATCTCCAGACTGTGGTGCTGTTTGTCTACTCTTTGTGGTGAAGGTAACCTTATACGACAGTTTCTGGTTTTTGTTGGTGAAACTTAGTACCGATGGTTCCACTTTCACGTCCACACCGTTGAACTGTGAAATCACAACATGGTACTTTGAGGTTGGAGGTCCAACATTGGTGACTGTTCTGTGAATGGTTAAACTAGACACTCTTTTATCTTCCGGAAACGCAGCCGATAGAGCCGGGTAGTTCGAATCGCTTGGGCCAGCAAGCGTGTGCTTGCATGTTCTGTTTGAGAATTTAGCAAAAACGACAAGCTGAGTGCGGCTCAAACCCTGTGTACACAAGAAGTCAAAGTTATCCTGTGGTCCAATATCATAAATCAGACCAGGTTCGACTGCTCGAGATGGGTTAATGTGACCCGCTCCGTGGTCATATGGGCTGGATTGTCCACCACTAGAAGAATCTACCAAAGGTTTATAGGTATTATCATGGATATAAGCCCCAAAAACTCTGCACAGGAATTCTCACCCTAGGCGTTTGGGACATGGTAAGCTGAACCCATAAATGCATTTACATTTATGCAGCCTGTTACTTGCACCCATATTTATGCTCATCTACCTCGCTTCACTCTACATTTAGGGGTCCTTTGGCATCTGGTGGAGAGGTTTAAATGATTGTTTGATTAGTGTGTTTTAAATTAGTATATAGTATTCGTGTCAATCAAATAGTTAGTGTAGAAGTAGCTTATCAGAATCCTCATAAGTAGGAACTATTAACTATTTAGTTGTTTATAATTTTCCTAACCACATTTAATCAATACAGTTTGGTTGTGGTCATGGGCTTCCTGGAATATATTCCTGCCTTCAGGTAAGCATTCATGTTTATCATTATTGCCTGGTCTTTACAACGAAGATACTTTAAATTTGGAGGTAACTGATCTATTATAATATTTTATACTTCAGTGTGCATCTGCTTTACATATCCAAGATTTCAATTCTGAGGTTCTACAGTGTCTCACAATTCCGAATGTTGTTGTTAATCTTCCACTAATCTTCCTGTAGAGTCTCACTCACCAAATACTGATGCATAAGTCCGGTTCTTTGCTGGTGATTGGAGTGAAATACATAAAATCCTGTCTGATTTACAAACTGAGGAAAAAGACTCGAACTGTAGCTCTAGGTCGAGTGCATCTTACGGTTATGATATTATTCATATGGCTGAGACTGTTTACTAAATTTTTACTCTTCCTGCTCTCTATGAACTTATTAAAAATGCATTTTCATGGTTTCATATCATTTATAATTTTTGTATTATTAAAATTTCCTGACAATAATGTAGATGTGTTTGTTTGCAGTGTACGAGTCATCCTCATAAAGTTGTTTACATGGCAGCCAAGAAGTACTATTTTGGAGTTGGAGGGGGCTCAAGACATTTCATATCATTGTTCGAGAAAGATGGTGGGATTTTTCTCCATTTATTGATATTAAAGAGAACCACTCGAGGTTCGATCCTCTCCACTAATATTTTGATCTAATTAATTCCGAATAGCATGCTTGGATTCACTTTCAGGTTTACATAAAACTAAGATTTTTCTATTAACCTGGTTACTTCTAGGTATTCGAGTTTGTGAATCAGAAGTATTTAAGTTTCTGATTTATGTCAATGATTTTATCTAGATATTTTTGTGAAGCAGAAGTCTTCCGAAAAATCACATTTTATCAGGTTTGTTCTAAGTTTGATTCTTTTACATCAAGTTTGAATCTCTATCATTTGACATCATTCTTAAATACTGTACCTTTTTCAGGTGATTTTTCGACTTAATGGAAAAGGGTTTTGATTCTTGGTTTCTAGACCAACAAACTAATTGGCAATCGCCCAATCCGAATTTATTGAGTGCCCAATTCGGTTTAGGGCCTTGAGTTAGCGTCCCATATTTTGGGAATATGGTCTCACCAAAAGCAAGCACTCATCAAGAACAACCATGTGGTTGGTTCTATGGCTTGCCTCGCTACCGTCAGGGTTTAATCCCTGTGGTTAACTCGACTGTGAAAAAACAACTTCTAGTCGTGGGCCCCGATGTCACTCAAGCAGTGAACAGGGTATGAGCGTCAGTTACAACAATTATATATGCTATCGTGGTGAGCAGACCCTTCTTTTAATTTGCTCATTCACATTGTGTAATCTTTTATGTAAACTGAGTACCAAACCTTTTTGGAATTCTTATTTTTATTGGGAAAAGGTTATTCTTATTTTGACTTTGACGCGCATTCGACATCATGTATAACACTATAACATATAAGAATAGCGTACGCCACACTGCAATTTGTCTAGGATTATGCACTATTTCTAGGCTATGATATGGTATCCATTATCTATAGTGTGCAGGTGCCAATAGTGCATTAGGTTGCAGTTTTACCATGTTGTGGCCATAGTGCTTGTGACTTGTCACAGTGTCATTTCCAGTTTCCATTATGGTCGGTTTATCTCATTGAGTAGCAACTGAGCAACACACTTAATTGGATGCATCATTAGCATTACCCTAATGCATTGATACTTTTATATGACAGTTTGATAATTTAAATAGACTATACGTAAATGCCTGGATTTATAGTTTTTAATGCTTCAAATTGTTTGCATTTTATAAAAGTTTGATTTCTCTGCTTTGTGGTTTCATGTAGCGAACTTTGTGTCATTTTCTGTCAAAATTTGTTGTCATTAAATGGAAGAGAGCTGAGGTTGCTGTATCTTTGAATCGATTTGTGGTTCTTAAAAGTGACGTGTATTTGCCTCATATACATCTCCTTTAGCATATTGGAATTGCAATGGATCTCCCTGTATGAGTATGTCAACTAATCCAGTTATCAAAGTCAACAAAATATCATGTTTAACTGCGTTTAAATTTCTTGAATTTTGTATCTTTTTACCTATATAATCATTAATGAGTTTTGGATAATTACGTTTTCTGTTAAGTAGGTAATGAGTCTAATGGTTTGGAAAAAGACATGTTTTAACAACAATACTTCATAAGGTAATATCTTTATCATCAAAACGTGTGACTGTGACTAAAGGTCACAATATAGCAGGTTGGTTAATCGGTCAAAATGAGACAATTCTTGATTACATAATAGGTCAAAGCAGGTTGAGCTTGGTTGACCTGTTCCCCTTTTAGATTTTTATTTTTTATTTTACTTGAGATTGAATACAGTAATCATGTTAACCAAACTTTAAAGCTTAACCAAGTTATAGGCTTGATAAGCTCATAGGCCCTAGAAAGATAATAAGCCCATATGCCACACAAACAAACTAAAACAAACACCCTATAAGCAGAAAATGGTGTTTGGCAAACCGTCATAAAAACGTTGTTTAGAAACAATAATAGTTACTATTTATTTTGTATGTTTTTCTGAAATTTGTGACTGGATTTGTTTATTTAGCAGGATTATGTAGTGACAGGATGGTATGGGGCTCTTGAACTATGCTGATCGTTTTATTCAAAGGTATAGCCCACGAGGGTATATTTTGGGACACATTCCTGAGTTGGTTGCAATGTCTCTTTAGAATGTTGAAAAAAGTGTAGCTGCTCAATTACTCAAAGATGGCTCTTTGACGAGGTTTTTGCACATAATGAATGTAGAAATGTCTATGCTCTTTTTCATATTCATATGAAAGTTTTGAAATGGTAAACTCACTGTTTAACTGATATATCAAAAACAAGCTTGGACACTTGATAACTTTTAGTTAGCTCAAGAACGTTTTTGTGTCTTAAAGTTACTGGGTCAGGCCACATAGTAATCAATTGAGGGGTGTTTGGCTTTGTGTTTTGACAATGAGCATGTGATGAAGCGATAAGTGTACCGCTTTTAGGGGGTCATTTAAGCCCTAAATCGTATTTATTTGATCAAATATTGCCCTAAATCGTTCCTTTTGTCATTTTAGGTACTTTGGAGAAGAAATCTGGAAAAAGAAGCATTTTGGACGTTTTTGGAGCATAAAAGTGAAGAAAACGACAAAGTCTCAAAAATCTGCTGAAAAGTACCTGTGACGGCGTCAAGCCCCAGTGTGACGCCGTCAACCCTTGACGCGCCAGAGAGGATTTTGGAAGATTAAAGGGGGACGGCGTCAGAAGGCCGTCAACCCTTGACGCGCCAGAGAGGATTTTGGAGGATTAAAAGGGGACAGCGTCAAGAAGGCCATCAAGAAACCCTAACCGCAGCGAGGTGACGGCATCACGCTCTATAACGTGACGCCGTCAGATCTATTTTCCTATATATATTTTCATAATTTTTAGTCATTGGTGTGCAACTTTGTGAGGAGAAACCCTAAGACGATTTTTCTGCCATTTTTAAGGGTTTTATACCCTTGGATCTCCCATGTTCAATTGAAGATAAGTAATCAATTAATCATTCAATATGTCTATGTGTTGTTTGATTATATCTTGTTCTTGTCTTTTATTTAACATGCTAGGCTAGATTTATCTTGTGTTTGCTTAGATCTAATGAAACCTAACTATTGATTATTGGTTGTTGGTGTGTTATTAATTGTATTGGATGATTGTTTATCGATGTTAGGCTTAAGAAAACTGGCTAACCTCCTATACGGTAACTTGCTTGAACGTCTTAAGAAACATGAACCAATGCGTACTAAGGTTATTATGGTTGTATTTAATGCATGAGCGAATTCTAGTGATCCCATGTTAGGAGCTTCTTAGCTTGCTCGACATAGGAGTGAAGTAGGTTCTTATAGAGTTGGGGAAGTACGTACGCCACCCTTGATTGGTATTAAGGAATACACCCGTCATCCACGCAATTAATACACACTAATCAACCGGTAAAAGATAGTTAGGGAGTAAGGAAATCTAAGTAAACACATTTCTCTCCATATAAGTTCCACAACCTTTTTATTTTCAGTTATTTTATTTTATTTGCAATTGTAGTTATTTGGGTTAGTTGACTAGCAACTAATTCCGCCCACTCCTTCAAACCCGAGATTTTACTTGCTTTTACAAAAATATAAAAATACAAAAAGAATCTTCCCTCACCCTTAGACCTATTAGAGTAGTTTTTCAATCCTAACGACACTATTCCCCTAGAGAACGATCAATCCCCCGGTACTTGCCACTACACTATACTACATCGGTCAGGTACACTGCCTGGTGGGGATTGAAAGCCTCTTGAGATCCCTCGAGAGGTAAAGCCTGTTGTAAGGTCGCAAAACCACGCATCAAGTTTTTGGCGCCGCTGCCGGGGAATAGTTATTGTTTAGGTTGAATTTTTATTTTATTAGGTCTACTCACTAGATTCCCTTCTAGTGAGATTTTTATTTTATTTTTCTAGGTTTTCTTTAGTCTATCTTTTTTCTTCGTTTCTTTGTTCGTAACCATTACCATCCGACATCATGGAAGGTGGTAATATCCTCGATCCCAACAACCCACCACCACAACAACACCCACCTCCTAGAGCCCGTACCTTAGGAGACTACTCTCGTCCTAGCCACCATGGCTATCGAAACACCATTGAGCTCACTCAAGGAGCCAATGTCACTCCCTTGCGATCCGACACCATCCGGTTGGTGCAAAGCGGATGCGCATTCCATGGACTTCGTTCCGAAGATCCTAATCAACATCTCAAGGACTTTCTCAAAATCGTTGATTCCATAGACCTTGATGTTGCCACTCGAGAGACGACCCGACTGCGTCTCTTTCAATTCTCTCTGCGGGACCAAGCTAGTCAATGGCTAGAGCGCCTACCCGCAGGATCCATCACCTCTTGGGATGATCTCACCACTCGTTTCCTTGCTCAGTTTTTCCCACCAGGAAGAACTACCAAGCTAAGGAATGATATCTTGATGTTCCAACAACATCAAGGCGAAACCCTCTACGAGGCATGGACTCGATTCAAGGACTTACTCCAAAAAGTCCCTCACCATGGCATAGAACTTTGGCTCCAAGTCCAAATCTTCTATGACCACATCAATCTCTCCACGAGGCAAACCATTGACCAATCGGCCAGTGGTAAGCTACGTGATCTAAGTGCGGAACAATCATGGGCTCTCCTGGAAGATCTTGCTCTTTATGACAACGAAAGTTGGAATGATCCCCGTGATTTGAATAAAACGGTCAAGGCAATATCCTTGCCTTCGAACAATTCAAGCACTTCCGACCGTAGGATCATTGAACTTGAAGACCAAGTCAAGTTTCTTATGAAATCATACGAGGCTCCTAAACCCTCAATCCAAGTGAACAAAATCACTTCTTCGTGTGAATTATGTAGTGGTCCCCACGACACTCGTAATTGTGTGGAACTCCCCGAACAAGCTTTTGCGGACTACACATCCTTGCGTACCGACGGAGCAGGAGACAAGTGGTACACTTTCAAACCCGAGCCAAACCCCTACGGTGATTCATACAACCCCTCATGGAAAAATCACCCAAACCTTAGGTGGAAACAAAACCAAAACGCACAATAAACCAATTCTTCCAACCCACCTAATCGTTTTCAATCAAGCGGTTCATGCCCAAACCGTACTTTCAATAACAATCCTTCCAACAATTATGGTAGTACCAATAATCTTGAAGGATTGATGTCCAAATTTATGGCATCTCAAGAAGCTCGGATAGCTAGATTCGAATCCGAATTCAATCAACAACAAACGGAGATGACCAATAAAATTGACAACTTATTGAAAGCCCTCGATAACCAAGTGCTATCACCTCCACATAAGGACGCTAGGAACACAAATAGCGGACCCCAAGTAAAAGACCCCTCTTCATCCAAACATGTCCACTTCGTCAACATTGTCACTATTAAACCAATTGATAGGAATGAGGATAATAGTGGACCTAAGGATGAGATTAAGAAAGTCGAGGTTGATAAAAAAGTTAGGAAAAGTGAGATTGAAAAAGTAGATGATGGTGAGGACTACTTCAATAGGCTACCCACTAAGGAAGAGCGCGCATATCATACAGACTTATTCGATGACCCCGAGACACCGTACTTCCTAGGTAGACCAATTATAGAAATGGGCGACCCTTCTAATCTTAACATACCATGCAACATCGGACATTTACATGTGTGGAAAGCTTACATCGACCTTAGATCGCCCATAAACATCATGACTAGAGCTCACTACAACTTGATAATGAAAAATCAACTTGGGTATAGGATGCTCCCTGATAAGGGTTGGATGAGTAACTTCACGGGAAGAGTTAAGGGATTACCAGTTTATGTAGGAAACTTCACCTATGCCACCGACTTTGTAATTGTAGAAGATATCCGCCCAATAGTCGATGCATGCTTAACTCAAGTAGTTTTTGGAAAACCATTTGTTGAGGTCTCTAGAATGACTTATGAACCTTTCTTAGGGATAGTTAGATTTGAGGATGAGACCGATGAGGTAAACTACCAAATGCCATATAAGATAGAGAAATTCCAACACTTGTCAAATGTTGAGAAGGAGCTTAAGCAAGCAGTCTACTATAGGAATGATGGAGATAGAAGTAAAGGAGTAGACTATGTTATGGAAAGGATATCCGGTTTCTACAAGGATTGTTTGAAATTAGGACCGGAATATAAAACCGGACATGAGAATGGCCTAGAAACCGTGACCAATGATGGAGTCACGTAATGTACGGTGACTTTGAGTCTAGCTACAAGACTCGTTAATAAAGAAAAGCGCTTCTTGGGAGGCAACCCAAGCTATATTTGCTTTGTGTGTTTATTTATTTGTTTGTTTGATTTTATTTGCTTCCGTATGTATGTTTAATTTTTAATTTTATTGATTCATGTTCGAGACTAAATTGTGAAAATGCTTTATCTTGTTTTTAACTTCGTCTTAACTACATATAAAGGTATTTTGCAAAAGTTAAGTGTAAGGGAAATCCAAATCGGTTTATTAGAACAAATGAACATGAATCATAACAATATTAAATTAACATACATATTAGTAATTGTTTGAGTCAAATGCTTGTATCGAGTCATAATGATATTTTGCAGGATTTCCAGGAAGTAAGGTATAGGTTTTTCCAGAAATTTTCCGGAAACTTAACATGAGAATTCTGTCAGATCATTTCTGACGGCGTCAGGCCTTACAACCTGATGGCGTCAGGTTTTAATTTTCTTAAATTTTTGAAAGTTTTGTTTTCATAAAAAGTTTTTATTAAATCTCTAACTTATAAACTCCAGGAATCTGCAAAATTATCATTCCACAAGCATTATATCCTTATACATATTTATCCCGCCGATGTTATGCAGGTTTTCGTGTTTGTTTTCTCAGGTTTAACAGGTTATTTTGGACAAGGAGATGTATGTGGAATCAAGCTTTTGGCGATGCTTTAGTCTTGGAGCTTCTACATTCTCTTGGAAGAAGATCTAACCATGTTACCCCTTTATCCACCGAGCGAATCAGGGGAGTATTTGATTTCATTCTTTTGCCTTATTTACTTTTACATCTTGTTATTTGAACATTGGGGACAATGTTCATCTTAAGTGTAAGGGGGGGGGGGTAAAGTACGATACCTTAGAGAATGCTATTACGCTTGATTTTTCGTTTGTTTAATGGTAGATGTGTAATAAAACTGAGAGAAATACTTGTTAGGGCAATTTTAGTGCCAAATTTAAAATTTTTTACAACATTTAGGAGTGAAACTTTGGTCTTAATGAGCGTCTCATGGATAGGAAGTTATATGACTAGCACAAAACCGTACCACTAAAAAAAATTTCCACCCCCAAATATGTGAGGTTCGCCCCTAGAATTGGTAGGAAAAGCATTTATGCTATGATGTGTGTACCGGTAGCACTTAGATTCTAGAACTTGCGTTAGGACCATTCCGAGGCCACAAGTGAGACTACATTCGTGTAGTTAGATTTACTACATGATAAGAGGCATTAGGATTAACCCATTGTTTTACACCTGTGTTTTTGTTATAATTACATTGGCTACATTGGTCAAGTAATTCTCCAACACCCTTTGCTTTGTACTCATTTTTAGTACACGATACCCCTAGTACACCCCTCAGAGCCTATCTTTTCGTTTCTAACTTTAAGCATTTTACTTAAAGTAAGAATTTGTTTACACCCCACTTAAATGTACACCCAAATCGCCTTAGCCTACCTTGTATGCACTCATTTTTAGTGCATTATTGTGACAACATTTGTTTAAACCCCAAGTTAATTATCTAATTGATTACATGGTTGCTAAGTCGAGTCATATCCTTGTACATATTGTTTTGGGACGATTGGGACTCATGGGTAAAGTACTAGTGTAATGGAGTATTGGGGAAGAACAACATTATTACCCCCATATGTGCTAAATATTTTAAAAGTACTCCAAGTGTTTCGATTATCTTAATTCGAGTCGATAGAATAGTAATTGTAAAGTTATGTAAAAGTTCAAGTGTAAGGGGAGAACCGAGGCCCCTATGATGTATTATTTTGGATGGTAGGGCAAGAGTTTATGCAAAAAAAAAAAAAAAAAAAAAAAAAAAAAAGTATATATATATATATATATATATATATATATATATATAATATATATATATATATATATATATAATGTTGAATAATAAAAGTTTTATTATTAAACTTAAAAATTATTACAAACGTGATGTTAAAATAATGTATTCGAAAAAAAATATAATGTTGAATAATAAAAAAGTATAAAATAAATAACCTTGAATGTATTGTTTAAAAGATAACACGGTCAAACAAAAAATGGAAAAATTCAAAGACGATTAAGGACTTCTTTGTACACAACATTTGTTGTGTGATTGCAATGGTCCCATCAGTATCACAACATAATAGTTTGAGGCCCTTCTTGCTCTTTACCCTTGATACGGCTACATATAGTTGTCCGTGCGAAAATACCGGTCGTTCCAAGTATAGTCCCACCTTAGATAATGTTTGCCCTTGACTTTTATTAATTTTCATGGCAAAACAAATAGATATCGGGAATTGTCTCCTGTTAAGCTGAAAAGGCATTTTCTTATCGGAAAGGCTAATATTCATGCGAGGAATAGCGACTACCATTCCTAATTTACCACTAGATATGATCTTTGCCTCGATGTTATTTACCCTCATTCTAACTATTTGTAACCTTGTACCATTACAAAGACCACCTCTTTGGTCTATGTTGCGCAAACATATTATTGGAGCACCAACCTTCAAAACTAACTTATGATGTGGAATACCAGACATTCTTATTGTATTTAAGAATTCTGTTGTGTACAACGACTCGTCGTAATTGAAATCCACATCTATATCTGACACAGAATCTGAACTATAACAAACCTTCTCCCTACCTTGCAATTGGGACATCATTCGGTCATTAATTTTGTCAACCTGTTCATGTGTGGGAGCAAGAATAGCTCGATCTTGAAAATATAACGGATCCCACAAATTATCCTCCCAATTGTCGTAAGTATCTTTTATAATAGCGCCCACGTGATCATCAGAATCAGGAATTAGCATTTCTTCTGGGAATTCTACCTCCACATGACCGTCATTTTTTGCACCTATTTTCCCCTCGCCTATATTCAAAATCCATTCAGCGAACTCATTTATTTCTGCTGCATCATTTGGATTGGACCCCACACGAAGCCTCATGTTTTGTGTAAGCTTTAGAACTGTGCAATGCTTCCATAAATAAGACTTGTTAAGTGAAGCGTGTACAACGTCTTGCCTAGAACCATTTGGAATGACAGGAAGTATTTGGCGAAAATCTCCCCCAAAGACAACTACTTTACCACCAAACACATTGTCAGAATCAGTGTTGTAATCACCTGAACATATGTCTCTTAATGTTCTGTCAAAAGCTTCAAAAGCAAGTTTATTAATCATCGGAGCTTCGTCCCATATTATTACCTTTATCTCCCTTATCAAATCAGCAAGGTCTCCGTCAGCTTTAATAGTACACATAGAATCTTCAACAATATTTATAGGGATAGCAAACCGAGAATGGGTTGTTCTTCCACCCTCAAGCAAAAGGGATGCAATACCACTCGATGCAACATTTAAAACAATCTTACCTTTAGACCTTAAAGCTGCAGTCAACGTCTTGTACAAAAAAGTCTTACCGGTGCCTCCGTAACCATATAAAAAAAACATGCCTCCGCTATTATTGTTGCATGCATCAATAATAGTTTCATAAATCCCTTTCTGCTCGTTGGTTAAACTGTTGAAAAGGATTTCATGTTGGATAATGAGTTCCGGTATTTTATAATCCAATTCATCATAAATCAACCGGTTGTAACCTTCCATCATAAACTCATCATTCGGGTAAGGCATATTGACTATATTTTTAAGACTCTTACCGCAACTTAGCAGCTTTTCCTCAATGTACGTTAAACAAATATTGTATCGCTGTGTATCCATTAGTTGAAGATCTGCAACCAAGAGACAATATGTTATTTAATATAAACGTATTAAAATGATCAAACATGTATGTTATTATGAAGAATACAAATGATTAAATACCTGGATGATTTAGTTTTCTCTTTTCTAATTCTAACACATCATCAGCTAAAAGACCCCATGTCTTCTCCCATACAACCTCAGGCCGGGACATACTGTCGGTTAATATTAAACTTACAAAATAATTTCATAAGTAATCTCCCATTCCCCATTCACTTGCTTCAATCAATCCATCGATATATTCCTTGTCCTCATCCAACAATCCACGGGCATAACATGCATCTTTACGTGTAGGATAAACTACATCATCAAACTCCCTAAAGTCTTCCCACTCTTGAGGACCTCTGACATGGTTTAACAGCCTTCGTAGATAAAACACCTCGCCCCAAGAAACAGGAACATGATGAATCCGTCCAATGCTTTTACCTATTTAATCAAAAGGTATGGCTGTTAAAACTTATGGCTGCTAAGACCAGCATACCTATTTAAATTATGTGAGACATTGAATAATATGATTGTTTAAAAATGAAATTTTACCTTGCTTTCTTTTAGTCCAAATTTTGTCATTTTTATTCCAAACATAGAATTTTGGGATTTCCACATACAACAACTTTCTCGCTTCGACATCAGTTTTATTTAAATCCATCCAAGCTAAGAACTTGGAAGTGTTTGATGAAACCTTATCAAGTTGAAAGTCGATGCTTTCAGAGGGATCAAAAATGACAGATTGCTGGTTTGGGAGGTGAAAAGGTAAGCGTTCAACAGCGGGTGACCTATGATGTATATCAAACCTAAAAATCCTCCATGCAACCTCACATGAAGATAGGTACCGACAGTCTAAGTAATCCTTAATCTCATATGTTTCTTCATCTTCTACAGCCGCAGTAAATCTATCCGGACCCTTATTAATATACTTAAAAAGGTATTTGATTAATCCAAATTGATTGCAATATTCTACGTTGATGTGAGCTTGGTACCTTATAGACAACAAATGATACAACTAAAAATAAGTATAGTTAAAAGAATTACAATATAAACGATAAAATTAAAAAATGTTTTGTTTTGGTACCTCTTCAATAACGTAGGGTTGTAGGGGACAACAAAGCCACCGTCAAGCTTAGCTCCTTGTTTGCTAATAGTTCTGCCATTATCGCTCCTTTTGTATATGCAATATCCACTTTCATCAATAAAAGTGGACTCATTGAAGTGCTTGGGGAATTTCTTAGAACACTTAGGGGCTGTTTCTTTTTTACTTAATATCCTGAATGGTAACAAAACTGGATGGAAACAGGAAACTTTGGTGTTTCTTTTTAACTTATTGTAAAAGAGAATCCTTAATGTGAAAGGGAGAATCCTTAATGTGAAAGGGGGCAAAATTTGATGTTGTTTCTATCCAGGACGTCATATTTGAAAAAAAAATTAAAAATTCGAAAAAAACTTATTAAAATTTAAAAAAAATTTAAAATTCGAAAATTTATAAAAATTCAAAAAAATCGAAAAATTTATAAAAATTTAAAAAAATTCAAAAAATTCAAAAAATTTATGAAAATTCGAAAAAATTTATAAGAATTTTAAAAAAATTCAAAAAATTTTAAAAATTCAAAAAATTTATAAAAATTTATTAAAATTCGAAAAATTGATAAAAATTCAAAAAATTCGAAAATTTTATAAAAAATTTATAAAAATTCAAAAAATATATAAAAATTCAAAAAATTCAAAAATTTTATAAAAAGTTATAAAAATTCGAAAAAACTTATAAAAATTTAAAAAAAATTTAAAAATTCAAAAATTTATAGAAAATCCAAAAAATATATAAAAATTCAATAAAACTTATAAAAAATTCGTATTTTTAAAATTTTTTTTTCGAATTTTCATAATTTTTTTGAATTTTTAAAAAATTATAAATTTTTACAAATTTTTTGAATTTTTAAAAATTTATAAATTTTTATAAATTTTTTGAATTTTTTAAAAATTTTAATAAGTTTTTTCGAATTTTTATAATTTTTTATAAAATTTTCGAAATTTTTGAATTATTATAAGTTTTTTGAATTTTTATAAATTTTTTATAAAATTTTTGAACTTTTTTGAATTTTTATCAATTTTTCGGAATTTTTATAAATTTTTATAAATTTTTTGAATTTTTAAAATTTTTCTAATTAAGATGGTCAATTAAGCATAAAAAAGAAACAACGTTTACTCAAAATTATCTTATTCTAAACAGGACACATATATCCACACAGACACTAACTAGAAACAGGAAAATAAAGAAACAACCCCTTATTCTCGACCATGCACGGGCAATTTGGATGTTCGGGACCACATGGGCCGTGCATCATAAATTCTTTAACCAATTGGTGTAGCTCGGGGTCTGCCTCTTTATCTGGTATTTCAACCGATATACACCTGTCTACATCAGCCAGTAACCTCAACTTATCACCGGATTCCAACCATATAAATAAATGGCAATGAGGCAAACCGCGCTTCTGAAACTCTATCGTATATACTTCTGTTTAACAATAGAAAACAGAAATAGATTTTAATAACATAAAGACAAATGACAATATGGGCAGTATTAAATATATCATGTATATTTTATATAGATTGTAAGTTACCTGCACGCACACGTCCAAAATTTTTTTTCTCTTTTATATCCTTTAACAATTGATCAAGCTTCATTTTAAATACCCTCGTTGTAACATCTGGTCGGTCTTCAGATTTTAGACCCCTTTTTCGAAGAAACCTTGTAATTTCAGACCATTTCAAATTACATGTAAACGTAATAAACAAATCGGGGTATCCATAAAACTTGCACATAGCCATGGCATCCATGTAGTTTTGCAACATGTAACGTGGACTACCGGTGTATGATGACGGTAAGATAACTTTTGTACCACGTTTCTTTTTTTGTTGGTTGTTTGACTCTGCCGCTTGTGCTAATCATGAGTAAGTTTCACACCTAAGTTCTTTGTTTTCCCTACGCACATATCTCATCCTTTCAGCCTCAACCCTGGTATAAGCGTCAACCAAAAATTGTTGGAATAATCTTCTACCATTCAAAATTGGTGAATACACGTTTGGCCATTCTTGAAGACGGTAAGCAAACCATTCACGCATAGTGACATACTTTTTTTTACTGTCTGGTGTATCATCAGTAATACCTTGGTGATAAATGTTCGTACGATAACCATCTTCAGCGTACGGGAACAATAGCGGATACTGTAATGGAAGGAATGAAATGTGCAACTCGCTAATTGTTTTAAGTTTACCACTATTTTTGTGCACAATTATGTCTCTTTCATCAAGCATAGAAGCAAAGTCACCAATGATTAGTGCTGCAACTTCATTTGATGTTGGAAGGTCATATTGCCTTCCATCATGTGGACGTCTACCTAAAAGCCTGATCTTAACATTTGCCTCACCAGCAGCTAATTTAAGACCAGCATGCCTATACTTCTGAACCAAAGGGTTGTTTAGATCCAACATATTTTTTATTTCTTTTGTGAGTTGCCGGTCTATGTCTTTTGATGAGGAAGAAGATGCGTTGTCTCTTGAACTAATGAAAACGGAAAAAATTATTATTATAATATATATACTGATAATTTATAATATAGGTTTCTTTAATGTATGAACAATTTGACATACCTAACAACATTAATGCGGTTTTGAACCTCATTGGCTGGATCATATATGTAAAGCTGTCCAAACTTAGGTGGTTCACCAGGTTTTGGTAACAAATCTCCCAATACATGATTGTTTTCTCCTTGAATTCTAAAACAAAATGGACCTCGTCCAGTATTAACCGTAGTATCTTGCTTACCAGACATCCATGTGAAAGCAAACATAGAGTTGTAACGCCGTATGTTCTCCATAAATGAGTCACTTTTTGGGTGTTCTCCTTTTAATAAGCTTGTTAACAACGTTGGAGGACTATTCTTTGCCACCGGTAGTTTAACTTTTCCTCGACCACAACAAATAGAAAATGCATCAGCATCTTTTGCATTGTTAGACCCTCTTTTACTTTCGGGAAGCCACAACAATGCACCACATTTGTCGCATTGTTCAGTCGGATCTCCAAGGTCTAAATACTCTGATTAAATCCAAAAAAAGGTTGGTTGTTTAATTAAAGATACTAATATATAGTATGCCTATAAAAGTGTTAACACGTGTTTACCTTTAGATATCCCTTCTATACGTTCAGTATAGCCATGCTCATCTTCATATTCTTCATCAGAAAAATCAATTTGAGGTATATTTGCGACTGATTTTCCTTTTTGAAGGGTGGTGGCATCTGTATCAGAAGTTCTTTGTCTAATAGTAGGACTACCTATTTAATGTATACGTATACTCTTTAGGATTTGGTTGAATGAAGAAACATATAAAGAGAAAAAATAGTAAACGGATAATAATATTTAAGCTCACCAATGTCAAAGTGAACAGGAGTTTTGTTTTTGAATCTTGAACGTGGGTTAGTCTTTGATGCATCAACTTTATTGTGTAATTCTTGTTAAACAACTTGTATATGATGAAAATATATAGAAATGCAAACAAATTATATAATTTACATTAACAAAACTTACTTGTATATGTGTTGTCACTTGTGTTAATAGCAGGTGGTAACTCATGTGTGTAGAAAGTATGAGATGAAGATCCAACGCAATTGGTAAAAGGAGTATTCTGAACATGTTGTATGGTACTACTTGTATTATGATCTATTAAAGAGAGACAGTTTAAAAAAAAAATATTTGGTTATCAACTATGCAGCCGTTATATATGCACATCAAATTATAATACTGTTATAATCATAAAAGTTAATGGATTTAACCTTGTGTGGAACATGACTGGCGATTTGAATCAACTGGATAAGTTGCATTGATTGGCGGTTCAGTTGGTTGTTTTGGTTTGCGAGGCCTTCCTCTTGATTTAATAGTGTTTGAGGTAACAGGCTGTGATGTTGGATCATTACGGGGTCGACCACCTTTCCCATTATGTGAAGTGGCTACCGTTTTGTTTAAGCTAGACAATGTACCTAATAAAACGTAAAATGCGTATAAAATTAAATGTATTTAAAAAATTTATATAATGATTAAAAAAAGTGTAATTGAGAAAATTTACTTGATGTAATGTCGGACAGTGGAGATTGCTGCAAATGGGTCGTAGGAACAGGGCAAACAACATTTGACGGCGTCACTACTAGGCTTTTAGTTATTTCAGGATTTCTATTCTCTTTTGTTTTACGAACTTTAGTTGTATTGGATATAGTTACTGTATCAACAAGGTTTTTACGGGGGCGTCCTGGCTTCCTTTTAAGTGGTATAATATTTTGCGATCCTGCTATAACAGCAACATTTGGTTGGTTTGTTGACTGTTTACTCCCATAAGTTGAGTTGCTAAATGTTTGATTCATGGATGACATTTTACCTACAAAACATATTACACTTAGTATGAATATAAATGAAAATGGTTTAGTAAAAAATGAAAGACTAAATGGAAACAGGAATAAAGTTAAAAATTACCTGGTGTGATATCTGATAGAGGAGATCTATGTATATGGTTATTAGCATGTTGGTTAAAAACATTTGATGGTGTTGGGATGTATATCGGCTGATAGTTAAGAACATTATCATTAACTTTAGCCGGAACATGATGAATCTTGGCATTAGTTGTAATAAAACATGTTACAACAATAAGAGATATATTTTTTTTACATGACCATCATTTATATTTAACGACTTACATGTTATTGGGATTGAGCCAATATTTTGAGTAGTACGAATCGGTGTTTGATTTACAAACATGTTATGATTTGATCCAGAAACATGAGAAGCAACATCATATTGGTTATAGGGTACTTGCTTATGCGTGATAGAGTGATCCAATTGAGTGTATGGCAAATCAGTGTTGGATAAAACTTTGTTGTTCAATGGTTTATCTAACATAACGGACTTTTCCTTCTTTCTTGTATCATGATGATCTGGTATAATTGGGTTGTGCATTAAAATTATAGTAGGGTATATTGTTTAAATAAAAAAGAAACCAAATGTTCACACAAACAAAGAAAAAGTATTTTAAAGAATATTGAATAACATACCATTTTGTAATGAAGTATGATCATCAATTTGTGTATTCAACATGCTGTGATTTAAAACCTTGTTGGAGCAGATATTGGTCGACGGATGATGTTGTTGTACATCAAAAGTTCCATTAAGATGTTGAGGCATGTTAAAACAACCTTCATGATGTTCATTATGTGAGTGATTTGGTTGAAGAATCCTCTTCTTCCTATTCATTTGGAAAAACTAAAGGTGATATAAATGACAATTTTTAGCAATGTGATTCATATGCTAATTGACAATATGATTTTTTTCTTTACTATTATTTCGCTTCATGATAACTAATAAGAGATTTGAATTACCATGTTTTTAGGATTTTCCATAAATAAGATACGTTTTGGTTAACCAAAAGATACTACAAATATTATTGGGCCCAAACTAATGAATTTATATAGTTGGCTAATTTTCTGAAAATAGTTAAGGATAAGTACAACAATATATTTTAAGTAAATATGTGTTATGTTATAAGGATCCATTTAGCATAAACAGAATAGTTGTTCAAACGTATGATTACCTTTGATGAGTTATGTTGTTGATCAGCCATGTAATGTTGTTAAATGAAGGTTTAGAAAATAGTATAGGCAAATGTATTTGGTTTAGAGTTGATAGTATATATAGGGTTTAGATAGAATGAGTTTTGAGGAAATGATATGGATAGGAATAAAGTTTAAATGTATATATTTATCAAATCTTTAAAATTGGAAGTTTGTTACTAATATTTTAGTATTAGATTAAATTGGTATAACAGTTGAATTGTTAAAAAAGATTTGCCTAACTGTTTTTATAAGAGTTTAATAAGTTTTTATTTAATTGTTATAAAGCATAAGCTTAAAACGGTTCCATAAAGTTGTTTTGTAACATATGTAAGCCATCGTATTCCTTTTTATCTTAAAATGGTTCCATAAAGTTGTTAATTTGTTGTCATATACTTTTAGCCAAATCATAAACTAATGTTCAAATTTATGTTTGTTTACGTCTATAACTTTGATGATTAATAAATATATGCTAAAAAGGTCTATAAGTTTGATGATTAACAAATCTATGCTAAAATGATATACATTTGATAAAGAAGGCAAAGAAAAAACATGAATATATCATCCTCTTTATTCAAAGGCTTTGTTTATTTGGAGAACAACACCAAAAAAACACAGATGTTAAAGTCTTAGGAAAAACCATAGCTAAAATGCAAACCACGCAAATGAAACATGTCTTAAAGAACACTGAAGAAAACAAACGGTATTGGAAAAACAAAACAGTGAAGATGATATAACAATTTTAAGGAAATCACTCCTCAGGCTCAATTTTCACTTCAACCATCTTCTTTGACTTTTTTGCTTCATCATCTTCTTCTTCATAATCATCCAAGTCAATGAATGTGCGCTTCGCACTGCCAGAACTGCTCGTATCGCCACCAGAAGCTTGAATGCCTGAATCACCAACAGAAGATTGATTTCCTTTAACAGAAGTGGGTGTTACTTCCATGTTAAATGGAATGTTGTCTACAGTTTTGAATTTGCTGATGTTGGTGGCAGTCAGTTCAGGAGTTTGGACCTCATCACAAACCTCCTAAGAAGGTGTATTTCATAAGATCAGAATATATACATGTGGAATTAATAAATCATTTCAGTATTGTTAGGTATTTGATTAAAAGAATAGCTTAATTTTTAACCATAAAATTACCTCCGTAATGAAATCCTTCTTAAAGGTGTTGATCATAGCCTCCTCATCCGACTTCAATTTCACTTGGTAAACATGGTTGTTATTGCTTATGTTGAAGTCCATATATTCAAAGCGAAATAGCAACTTTTTACCAACCATGACATTAAGCTCAGCTGGAAAATAGTCATTAACTTCAGGTCCATATTCCTTGATGAGACCGTAGCATTCTACTCCACAAAGTTTCACTATCATATCATCAAACATCACCAATGATGCAGATCCAGTGTCATCAATAACACGGACAATGACTTTCATTCTGAAAGGTAGAGTTTATATATTACCATAAAAGTAAATGAAAACAAATCATTTGAAAAGGTATAAAATGTAAAAGAGAGCAAAAGCATGCATACTTCATCCAAACAGCAGTGATTTCCTTGTGTTTCTTACAATGCCAGACCTGTTGCTTTTTGAACTTAGAACCACTCGATGATGGTTGCCCTTTCTCAATTTCTTTGGCCCTACACCCACACCTCTTGCAGGCAAGGTATGCCCAGCCATGCTCTCGATGAATCTTGTGTATCTTGGCATAGACAATACAGTTATAGTTCAGCAAGTTTATGGTTTAAAGGATTTTAATATGCATGCGACATTTTATAAAGTAATAAATAAGCCCAATTTTATAATATAAACTCACAGTTTTAGAATCACGTATACTGCCGACCATTTTCTTAACAGCCCTCTTGAAAAAGTCTTCCGAGGTCAATTCTTTTTTAGCAGAGGAGAAAATAGAAATGCTATGTTTAGCGGGATCATAACCATCTTGACTTTCATACCTAGAACAATGATTAGTATTTATAGTTAACTAAACCTTAAATAACAAATGTATTCAGTAAGCAAACCGTAAATTATAAACGATGGTGTTACATCTGTCTGAAGGCAGAGATTTCTGGAATATCATCATTTATATACAGTTTTGAGCCCCACATAGCATTGGTTATAGAAGGCGAATCTGTAGCAGTACATACACAATGGCAATATTAATTTAGTGTAAAAAGAATATAATTGAAATATATTAGTTAATATGATTTTTACCATTAAAATACGTCACTTTAGCAAGCTGCAATATGATGACGACATGACCGACTTTGTCCCTCTGAGCGTGTAAGTTATCAAATTTTGACGCCCAAGCATCAAAGAAACAACATTAAAGCTTCCTTCCTCTGTTACAGATGGTATATAAAAATGAAACTGTATAAGAGTTTTAAATTTATGGTTAATAAAATGTTTGGAAAAAAACTTACTCAACATCTTCAAGAATAAGATTTCTTCTTGTCTTCTCCTTCCCATATTTGTTAAAGTGGATCAAGTCAGAAATAGACACAATGGTTCCAATCACATCTGCGTTTTAATAAAAAAAATCAAATGACAAAACCAAATCAAAATATGTGATTCATCATGCATGTCTTATAAGATGTAATACTAACCAACAGACTCTGATTCAGAAAAACGTCTAACAAATAAGTTGGAGAACGGCTCAAATTTGAATCCACGAACATTGTTGTCAAAGCTTGAAAGCCTTGTCACAGAAGTGTTTTTATACAGATTCATCTTGTAACGATGACTGAGTAATGGATAGCTGCCTCCGTTCTCTCCTACCCCAAAGTTACCAATTCTGTAACATGATCCTTCATCAATCAAAAGTTGGAACTTGTTAATATGGTCCTTCCTACATGTACAATGAACACGGTTTCCCTGAAATAGATTATAACCGTAAAAACATTAGCATACTGGTTATGTAAATTCATATACATGATTTGATAGCTTTGATCTAAAAACATAATTATCAATATATCATGTTGTAACTAATTCAAATAAATTATGGAAAAAGAACAATAAACAATTTAAAAAGTTTAAACTGATAACACACAAATATTTATTATACACATATCTTATTGTAAGTAATACAGATGCAGTATACAAATATAATTAGGCACAATTTTAAAAGTAACACAGATCCATTATACTAAAATTTTCAGTGTATTAGTAAACTATTGTCATATGACTGTCTTTTGCTATTTATTTCATTAGACATTATATAAATTGGGCAGTGTATAGGATTGTACATACCTGTGCATCTTATAATATAAAGTCTAATGACCAAACATCACTGGGCTTTCCTAAAGTATGGGGTTTCCACTTGCTAATGCAGCGTGCGACAACCTTTATATCATCTAACATAGGATCTATGTCACACAATGGAGTCAAATTCTGTTCCATTATTTGTATCTACAAAAAAAATGCAGAGAACATTTATCAAATAGCTAACAATATGAATAAAATTATCACATTTAAGTGTTTAGGCACAGAAAACCTTACCTTTTGGTTCAGAGAATAAAATACAGGGGAGTTGTAAAGATGAGTGATTAACACTGGATATGAGAAACCAATTTATAGAAGATTATTAGGTTAAAATGTAATTCAAATTTCAAAAGTTTATGTGGATAAGCAAGGCAAATATTGTAAAAGTAATTAGTTACCGAATATTATGCACAATTTATTCAATTTTTTGATACACTATATCAATATTTTAAAACTTTCCAACATTATCGTCATTTACTTTCCTACATTTCCTACATTATCATCAATTTTTGAATCCTAACAACACATCCAAAACCCCGAATTTCATAAAAAAAAAACTTTAAAACAAAAACTTAAAATAACAATGGAACTGTATAAGCAATAATTTAACAAAAAGGATTAAAAAACAAACCTGTTTGCAAATTGAAACTTGGTAATCAGTGATATATATATATATTGGTTTTTTGGTTTATGATAATAGAAAGACATACTGATTGATTAATTCATCATGTGAAGATTATCAGATCATTGTAACTGAAATTGGGGATTATTTGATTTAGGGTTAACTGATTTTTAGATGTGAATCGAAGTGAAATAAATTGTAATAAAATCGATTTTTTTTTAAATGTTTTGGTTATGATTTTTTTTGGCGATGAATTGATCATGATAAATGATATTGGAGATGATTTTATTTAGGGTTTAATGTATCGGTTATGAATTTTGGGGATGATTTGATTTGGGGCAAATCAGTTTTAAGGTAAATGAGGTAGTACCGCGAAAATGTTGGGGTGTTAGATGATTATCAACCGCTAGATTAAAATAAATGCCATGTGGCAGTTTTAGGGATTTTTGGGAGGGTACTTGCCAAATCCCAACCTTGTTTTATATAGTGTTGAGATTCATGCGACACAAAGGATAAACACAGAAAGAGTCCTGCTATCTTTTCCTTTCAAAACTCTTAAGGGTCGAAGTTTGGGGGCTGTGATCGGGCATCATCTTGTGTTTGATTACTGCTTGTATGCGTGAGTACTTCACATGGTCTAGTGCAAGTTAAGGTCTAGGGTTGCTGGGTGTCATCGTTGTTTGGGTCAATATTATTCATAACAGAATTGTGGGCGTTCAAGAGTTGCTGACGCAAGCACCATCCTCCTTTCCTTTCTTCGATCATCACGGCCAAACCCTAAGGTATTACCTAATCTCTAATCTAAATCCTGTCACACAGCAACATCTCGTCAATATAAAATCATGTCGTCATTGTACACGTATGTATATATATATTGTTAGAGTTTAATGTATAAATATTAATATACGTATGTCTGGTTTCGAACCCGAGACTCGGGATTGCACTCAATAACGTGAGAGTTCCAATGGATGAATAAATTAAATATGTTTATGTACTTTATTTATTCATTTCACAAACAAAATACTTAACGACAGTTAGTACTTAACGGTGTTAAAGATAACGACCGTTAAAGGACTAAATGTGAAAAAGGGAATTAGAAGAATCTAGAAACCCATCTCATGGGTTGGATCGGCCGATGCCCTCCCCTTGGGCTTGAAGTCGGTTCATAGATAGAGTAGGGAACAAGTTTGGTGTTTGTAGGTCACTAATATCTCAAATACACACACGTAAAAACCAAAGTAAAACTCGTACTACTACTCTATATAAGCTACGACAAAGAGATAAGTAAATACGCTAATAAGCTAAAGAGAATAAGAAGAGAATAAGATGAATGGAAGGATTTCACTTAATCGAATGTTACAAGGACAGAGCTTTCGCACATACATGAAAAACCAACACAAAATATGATGCCCCATGCCTTCTATTTATAGGCTTAAGGATAGGGCAACATTTACATGTTATCTTCTAGAAAGAAAAATGAGAGGAGGGCCGGCCCATGGACTTCTTATGGACCGGTCCTTAATTGCTAACTTAAAGTCCATATTGTGCAACATTCTTAAATGAACAAGACTTGTATAATTAATAAAAACATGTTCCTAACAATCTCCCCCTAAGTCTTGATCATCAATGTTGCTTGACGTCATCTTTGCTTCATTGGCTTCTGACGTTTTTATAATCTTTGTTTCTTTGTTCTTGCATAATGATGATATGATGTTGTCTCGATCTGCCAATCTCCAACGTCTTCTCATCTTCTCCATCATGCTCATATATTTTTGACTTGTTTTCTGCAATATGTTCTTACTTTTCAATCATAAAACTTGAGAAAGGTTGAAGTGCTTGAACTTTTGACTTTACTATATCATATGTTGAACTTTTGATTAAACTGCGTCTTTGAGAGAACATTTCTTTAAGATATGAACATGATGGAGTCTTGATGGTCGAACTCCAGCTCCTCAGCAGCAGCAGCATCAGCAGCATCAGCAGCACGAACCAACCAGTACTTACAGGCTCAGACTTGAGATCATCAACAGCATATTGTGAAGACTTTCTCAAATCCTAACCCAGACCGTTCTGAATCGGATTCCCCCGAAAGGGATAACACGGACACACCGAAGTGCACCCACGATTCAGTGAGTCGCTGGAGATCACCCCACGACTGTAGACCGTTTGGAGTAAACACTAAGCGTAACCCACAAGGAGTTACCGAAGTGACCTGCTGTCAGAGTTGTTTGATGTTGTTCTGGCAGGATTTCCATTCAATCATTGATAATCACAAATTGTGACTTTTCTCATGAATGTTCTCGGCAGATTGCTAGGATCTGCGAAGGACACTTTCTTAATTTTACAACTGCTGCCCATGATGTAGAACAGCAGAGTAATACTAAGTGTACCTAAGAGATCTTTTATGAATCTCATGGCTCTAGACTCAATTAGTGCACATTGTTTGGTCATCGGAGGCGTGGAGCAGATTGCCTCCTTTTCAATATCATCATTCTCGTAATGAGAGGTCGATAGATTATGAAGGGTTCTCCGTGTGAATGAAAAAAATGTCTTTTGAGAGACACTTGAGTGGCTTAGAAGGTTTATTGGTGTGTCACTGGGTCCATGACGTCTTTTAGTCTTCAATACCGGTGATGCTCATCAACCAGTAGATTATGAATTGAACCCGGTGTCTGCCCTAAGGTTGAACAAATGGAGGGCTATTTCTTTTCACCCTTTTCTTTGCTTTTCTTTTTAATTCTTCAACCCCTTCTTTCTCCGTTCATTCATTTTCTCCTTTTTATATCATACCTAGGACTTTCTAGTTCTAAACTATTGGTATTGTCCTTGGGTAGATCCCTCCGGCTCTGGCGGATCATAGGACGGTTTTCCCTAACCTTAGTCACCTTATAACTCCATGACTATCCTAATGATGCCATAAACCAAAACCATTGAAAATCTCTCAAAGTGTCGATAATTTGTAAAGACATTTTGTTGACACCTTGAGAGTTTGATGATTTTCAGAAAGACTCCCCCTTAACATGTGCGCATAAGTAATAATTTGAAATTTGCACATGCCGGAAAGAGTTGGCACTTTTGAATTGATTGACTTTCAATGAACCTGATCGTTGCGAGACACGCTTACATCACCGGTTAGACTGGCTTGAAATTATTACCCGTCCAGATCAGATTCAAAGATTATCGCTCGAAATCGGTACATTCTACTCAGACACGTCCTTTGCGAGACACGCTTACATCACCAGATAAACTGGCTTGAAATTATTACCCGTCCGGGACATGTCCTTTCGACTACTGACTTTCCTATTCGTCAATTCGAGAGTCAATTCTGAGTTTGAGCACACAAGATTCCAGCAAATGAGAGATCATATTTTAATCATCTTTTACTTCTCCCCCTCAAAAATAGCATACTCATGATGTTTTTGGAAAAACGTTTATGATTAAAATATGCTGTTTTTGAGTTTTAGGGAAGAATTTCAAGAACATTAAAATTTTCTTTGAACAAAGATTAGATTTTTTTCAAATACTCCCCCTTAACAAGGGAATACTTGTCCTTATGAGCAGAATGTTTGAAAAAACTTTAGAAAACATTCTAGTTATAATTTTGCTCATAAGTAAGAAGCTTTCGCTCCTTTTTCAGGATTGAGGCACTGAAGCGTACCTCAGGGTCCTTTCTTTGGGGTCCGGGTTGTACACTGTTATGTGTGCACAAGCCGTTATCATAATACAGTCATATATAAGTAAGAATTTTGAATGAATAATGAATATTGAAATCAAATTCTTACAATTAACCACCTTTGCCAAAAGTGGAGAATTGTGGATCTGTTCTCTGAAATAATCTGATGGCAAATGGAGGACGACCACCAACATATGTTTCCAATCTCCTCATCTGATCCCTTCGGTAGAGCCTTTCTTCGATTGACCAGATAAAATTCTTGACTTGCCTAAGCTGATTATGATTCCATTTCTTGTGCTTCTTCAATACTTGATCCTGAACCCGTGTAACTAACCCATCTCGAACATTCTTTAGAGTGTCATCACAGAACTAGTGAATCTCTTTGTGTGGCATGAAACGGTTAGTGTTTGTGGCACTTCTGTAGACGAATCCGAAGACAGGGTCGTTTTTGAGTAAGTACTGAGGCTCCTTGTTGTCAGTAAGAGTAAACATGGGTTCCTCAAGATTCAGCTTCATCTGATAACTTTCAACTCCAAGCTGAAGATCCTCTACACGTTCTTTGATAACCGTTCTTCTGATGAAGTGACAGATAGCCGTGCTAAACGCATACAGAAGAGTAGGATTAAGATGATTCAGCTTCCCTTGTACTTTCATCAAATACAAATCTTCAATGTCGTTGAGATTGAGTTCCAGAAAATCTGCTTCATTGAACGTGTAAATAAGATCATCTTGTCTGCGAACAGAGATCTCAGAAATGAATGTGTAGCCAAGCTTTTGTGATCCCTTAGCATCAAGCACTGCCTTGATACGAAGATCACTGAACACCTTTTCACGAGATGCCATGAGGCCAAGCTTGTACTTGTACCACGACTTGCGTTTGTCAAACCAGTGGTGAATTCCAAGTTCAGCGTCACGATCATATTTTGCCCGTTTGTTGATGAAGAGTTTACGGTGTCTAGCTTCTTCCTCAATGGCAGGATTGGTGTAGTTCGCAGCAGGAGTGAATGTGATTGAGGTAGCATATTTGACTTTACTGGAAGCCCCATGTACGAGTAGTTCCAGATCTTGATTGAAGAAGAATGTGAATGGAATTTCTGACATTCCATGATATGGTCGTATCACAGGAAGTGGTTTTGTCCAGTCAGTGATGTATGGACATTTCTTACTGTCAAGACCACCTTCCCTGTATACATCTTGATTTGTCCAATCGAAGTCTTTGGATAATGCCCTAGCAATGTTCTCCAGATGATATTCCAACTCAGCAGCACTTGCAGATTTATCTTTTAAAAGAGTGAAGGCATCATTTTTAACTCTACGAAGCTCTCTTTTTGTCATCTTCTTAATGTTGAATGCATGTTTGACTTTCTGAGTGTATTCAAACGTGCTATCTTCTATTTTTGAAGCTTCGTCGTCGTTGATTTGAGCCTTTGCAAGATGGTCGAACCAGTCGTTTCCTTGTAAGTCTTCGTCAGTATCTAACCATGTAACCACAGCTGGTTCTTCAGAAGCTTTCTTACTGCTGGAAGGTTTAGATCTTGCTGGTTTTGGAGGTGATTGGGGTGGATCATCTTGAGGTTGAAACTCAATGTCATCATTAATGAAGTGTTCAAAGTGATGCTCAGTGTCCTTTGGACCAGATTCTTGAGGATTTGGAGATGGTGAAGAAGTTTTCTGTTCTGTTGGTTCCTGAATGTGAAAACCAGATCCACTCCCATTCTTTTGTTTCTTCTGTGTGGGATTTGGATCTTGATCCTCATTGTCGTCATCACGAATTCTTTTTCCCTTATCAGCAGCAACTTTGCAAGAAACCGTCTCAATATGTGCTTCAATAGACTTTATGAGACTGATATCTTCAGGAGAAGGAGATGTCATAGCTTGGAATCTGTTGAGAAGTTCAAGTTTGAGTTCTTCAGTTGTGAAGTCTTTAAGTTGCTTGAAGCCAGAATTGGAGATGATTGCTTCTCTGACCTTGACATCAAGTTGAGTATTGACATTCTCGTTAATATTTTTCTGTAGATCCGCAGTGAAGCGTTTGACATAATGTCTTGTCTTACTTTTGATATGATCTTCTATATCAAAATTAAGAAACTCATCCATATTCTGCTTTGTTTCCTGCATCTCCTTGACTTGATCAGACAGATCCTTGATAAGGTTATTCATCTCTGACATTTGTTCTTGCAACTTGCTCTCTTTTCTTGCTTGAGCAAGTTTAGCTGCTTTCTTAATTTGCCTGGATATAGGTGAGAGAACTTCAACTCTTGTGACTTTGGCGATTTTACTAATATGTTTGCCTTTTCTGACTGTTCTGATTCTTTCTGCCATTGTTGCTTTGCCTTTGTGTGATGGTGACTTTGATGGTGATGGAGTGAGTGAAGGTATAGATGATGAAGAATTTGGAGGTGTAGGATCCTTGTGAGATGAAGATGGAGGTTTTGAAGAGTTGTTTGGTGATACTGGAGGAGTTGGATGCTTGGGAGGTGAGTTCGGAGGTGTGATAGGTTTGGGAGAAGGAATGGGAGGAGTCTGATCACGTGGTTGTTGTTGAGGAGACTTATTCATAGGATCATGAAGTGGAGAGATAATGTAGTTATCAGCTTCTTCATCCTCCTTTTGTTTCCTTTCCTCTTCTTCCTTCCTTTTCTTTTCTGTTTCAGCAAGTTCCTCCAGCTCATTAGCAGCTTCAGTAGTCTTTAATCCAGTAATTTCCTTCTCTTCCTCAGAATCTCCCCATTCCCCAGTGTTATCTTGGTGATGTTCTTCCTCTTGATGTGGGATGTCATCAAACATTGAATCTGAAATTTCATTTTCTGTGAAGACTATCTTTTCTGATTCGGATTGTGGTTGATTTTCCAAGTCAGGTTGATTAACCGAGCTTGATTGAGGAGGGGGAACCGTAGATGTAGCCATACCGGGTTGATTAACCGTATCTGGCTGAGTTGTGGAAGTTTTTGAGTTACCGGGTTGATTAACCGGATTAGGGGATGAAACTGGTGCTGGAGTGACTCCTGATCCTCCTGCTCCCTTAGCAATCTCTTCCTTCTTCTTTTCTTCCAATTCCCTCATTACTCTCTTTTGTAGATATGCTCTTCTTTCTTCATCAATCTTCTTTTGCTTAATACTTGCCTTAGCAGCATTCTCCATGTCAAGCTGTGTTTGAAATTCAGCTTCTTGCTCATTAAGTATTTCCAATTCTGGTTCAGTGTCTTCAGAGGATTCAGAGGATTCATCACGAATACCAATGTCTTCAACTTTTGGTTTTGGAGCAGTCTTAATAATTCTCCTCTTGCTAGGGGGTTGTTTCTTTGGAGCACTTGATGCACTTCCAGTTTTACTAGCTCTACTACTTTTGGAACGAGTCTTGGAGGAACCTGTTCCCTCAGTCAGTTTAGTGATGCCGACAAGCTTCTTTTCATAAGCCTGAATGTAATCTTCGTAAGCCGGAGTTTCCTTGACTTCATCAGTAAGTAGAACATCAAACAGCTTAAGACCTTGTTTGTGAGTGCTATCCTTTGGAAAGTATACTGATTTGAAATCCGTGTCCATCTTTATCACATGTCTTTCTCTGTCTTCGGGTCGATTAGAAATATCATGATGCTTATCAAGAAGAAGACTGATCAGCAACTTAGTGTATCGGACAAATGGAATTTTAGTCAATCGTTTTCTATGCTAAGCATGCATTTGAAACATGAGATCTTCCCAGATAATAGCAGCAAAATCAAGATCATGTTTGGTAACAATTCCCCAGAAGAGTTGAGCATGAGAAAGTCTTGGATGTTCGTGACCACTGTCTCTTCCAGATACTGATCGAATCAGAATGTAGTACATTGCTCTCCATGGTTGAGGAATGGACTTGGCATTGATATTTGAGATAATGTTGAGTGGAAGATTGGGATCCACATCATATCCAATGCCAATGAGAAAGTTGAGAATGTCTTGTTCAGTGGGTGAAGGCTAGTATCGTCGTGAGATATCCGGTGGATTAGGTAGAGATAAAGCTTCACGTAGATGTGCTGGTGTGACTTTGACTTGTTTTCTGTCAAGTGTGCATGTGAAGAATTTGTTGCTGTCATCAGGTTTGAGAGTACTCCATATCTGATGGATGTATAACTCAGGAATGCTATCTGAATCTTCCAAAATACTACGGCATTCGTGTCTTTTGAGGATTTCAATAACAATGCGACAACTTGGTTCAGCACACTTGATGTTGTCAAAGACAACTCTTGAATTGTTCTTGCCATACTTAGCCGTGAATCCTTGTGGAAATAATTCAGCTTTGGTGATTAATGGAAGTGGTTGTTGTTGTTGTTGTGAAGACATTGTGGATTATCTGAAACAGCATTATGAAACCAATTTGCAGGATATATGTGTTAGCATTAGTTGAGACTAAGTGTTTACACCCAACATCCTTTATTAACATGACTTAAGCAATCGTTAATCTATGAATTGATCATTTTAATTTGCATAATAAACCTTCTCTTTAATTTGACAAGACTTAAGGAAATTTGTAATTTCTTTGGAAATTTGTAAATTCAAAGGCAGTTGTCAAATGCGAGAGACTTTGACAAATGCGAGAGAAGTTACCAATTGCGAGAGAAAATACCAAATGCGAGAAAAATTGTCAAATGCGAGAGAAAGTCCAATTGCGAGAAAAATTGTCAAATGCGAGAGAAATTCCAATTGCGAGAAAAATTTTCAAATGCTAGAGAACATCCAATTGCGAGAAAAGTTTTTCAATTGCGAGAGCATTTACCATTTGCGATAGCAACTACCAATTGCGAGAGCAATGGCAATTGCGAAAGCAAATGACAATTGCGAAAGCAATTGTAAATTCAAGAATATCTTATACAAGAAATTCCGAAACCCTTTAGACGACGATTTTTCACCAATATTTTTCATTTTAACACAGATTCAAGATATCATGCTAATTTCAATAGGTTCACATAGCTATTTTTCGCATTTTGTCCAAGTTATAACATGTTTTAACCACAAAATCTCTAGAATCAAACTGCTTGTGCATCGTGTTCTTCATAAACCCTAAATTTCAATTCTCGACTAATGAGTGTTTCTGAGTTTAATCTGAGGCCACATATGTTCAATTCACATTATAACAACAACGCAATAACTCTCTAATTACACCAAAACATTCGTACTCGATTTTCCCCAAATTATGAACATAAACCCTAAAATTAAGAATATACATTCATATGGATTTCTGTTATGATTAAGCATGCATATGTTTTATACAATTATGTTCTAAGCATAAAAGTACAGTCAAAATCGTTCATAACACATAGGATTAAAAAATCCCAAATCTACGCAAGACCTATAATTTCAAACAATCATTATGTATTAAATCCACTGTTGGATCTTTAATTCCTTACAAACCGTTTGTTATAATCACTTAACAATCATAAAAACACTCACAGATTAGTAGAAACTTGAATGGATGATCAGAATAAATAGTAGCCGTCGATTGGGTTGTTGAAAGGGAGTAAATGCGAGAGACAGGAAATGACAGTGATAGTAAATGACTATCGCAGTGCATTAACTTCTTTTACTTTTAACTTTTTTCTTTTTCTCACAATTGGTCCCTAAACCTCAATATTTAGCACATTTTATCCTAACCAAACAATTTTCAATATTAATCACATTTGGTCCTTTAACCTTTTGTTGTTACCATCAAAGTCCTAACCATTTAGCAAATAAGCCTTAGGATGTACCATCATAACCACTACGAAGCAATAGTGTTGCAGAAAATATGCAAGTACAATTTTTTTAAAAATTTGTGAAATTTTTTGTCTCCCCCTCAACATTTGTTCGAAAATAAACAAAGATGGTTGAACAAAATGTTGAATAAGGGTTTGTACTTGCACACACGTTTTTTTTTTTTTACAAAGATAGTTTTGATGTTTGACTTTTGTTTAGTTGTTTTTGAGAAATTTTTCTAAATCATTTGGCGTCAAACATCTCATACCAATCCGGTGAACCAGATCCACAAATCTTGCATGAGGCAAGGCTTTTGTGAACAGATCCGCCAGTTGGTGTTCAGTTCTCACAAAGTATAATTCAACAGTACCCTTTTCCACGTGTTCCTTGATGAAATGGTACCGGAGATCAATAAGCTTGGACTTCGAATGCTGGACTGTGTTGCATGAAATGGCAATGGCACTCTTGGAGTCGCAATACATCGGAATCTTGTTGAATATGTAACCGTAGTCCATCAGTTGTGATCTCATCCAGATGACTTGAGCACAACAAGCAGACATGGCTACATACTCAGATTTTGTTGAAGATAGTGAGGTGCAGTCTTGTTTCTTTGATTGCCAAGAGACGAGCTTGTCACCCAAGAATTGAACTCCCCCTGATGTACTCTTGCGTGTGTCTAAGCATCCTGCATGGTCAGCGTCTGAAAATGCAACAAGTTCAAACCCAGAATCCTTTGGATACCAGATCCCCAAATTAATGGTTCCCTTTATGTATCCAAGGATTCTTTTAACGGCTGAAAAATGTCGTTCAGTCGGTCTAGACTGATATCGGGAGCAAAGATATGTGGCAAATACAACATCCGGTCTGCTAGCTGTGAGATACATGATCGAGCCAATTATACTACAATACTTCATAGGATCAATGGGTGTCCCATGTATGTCAGCATCTAGCTTTGGGGATGAGGAGGACATTGGGGTATTATAGGTGTCACAGCTGGTCATACCATGCTTTTTCAGGATTTCCTGAGCATATTTTGACTGACTTAGAAATATACCACGGGGTGATTGATGAACTTGCAATCCTAGAAAGAAATTAAGTTCACCCATCATAGACATCTCAAAGTTTTGTTTCATTAGTTTAGAAAAAGCATTTGAATATTTTTTATTGGTTGAACCAAAAATAATATCATCCACATAAATTTGTACAATGAGAATGTCTTCCCCGTGTGTTTGTATAAATAAAGTCGGGTCAACAGTTCCAATGGTAAAATGATTAGCAAGGAGAAATGCAGACAGTTTATCGTACCACGCCCTCGGGGCTTGTTTAAGGCCGTAAAGGGCTTTCTTAAGCCGATATACATGGTTTGGATGATCTGGGTCCACGAAGCCTTCTGGTTGTGACACGTACACCTCTTCTCGGAGTTGTCCATTGAGAAATGCCATCTTCACATCCATCTGATAGACTGTGATGTTCTTGTGGGCTGCGTATGCCAGAAACATTCGAACTGCCTCAATCCGAGCTACTGGAGCAAACGATTCCTCGAAGTCAATACCCTCTTCTTGGCTATACCCTTTAGCTACCAGTCGAGTCTTGTTACGAATCACTGTACCATCTGCACCTAACTTGTTCTTCCAAATCCATTTCAATCCAACAACATAAACTCCATCTGGTCTTTCAACTAATTCCCAAACTTCCAAACGTTTGAATTGTTCCAACTCTTCTTGCATGGATTCAATCCAGTTGTCATATGTAAGGGCTTCTTTGATGTTTGTAGGTTCAGATTGACAGACAGTGAGTGCATACATGCAGTGTTCACTATCTGAGAGAAGTTTCTGTCTTGTGATGACTGGATTGTTAGGATTTCCAATAATGTTTACCAAAGGATGATCTCTTGTCCATTTGTGGGTGGATGGAAAATGTTGAATGTTGTTATGGTGATTTGACGGGTCCATATTGCTCAAGGATGATTCTCCAGGTTCTGGAATGGTTGGTGGTGGAGCAAATGGATTGAAGAATGCATTCCCGTCATAATCTGAAGGTGTGGGTGTAGGATCGAGTACTTCGAGCTTGATTGAGCTTGGTATAAACAAGAACCTCTGTATACAATACAAGCGTTTATGCGGAAACTAAACAGCAAGTATTATAAAGAAGAAAACTCTAAACGAACAATGATCCTCTATGGATCAAACTATGAACTAAGAATTGTGTTCTTGAATATTAAAAACGTTAAAGGTGTTAAAGGCGTACCTAAACTCATAGACGGGTTTATCTTTTATACTAACAAGATGACCTAACCCTAACCCGTTCTACAAGTAAACGTGTGAAGAGATAAACAACAATCTCTTCTAAAAATAAATCTTAACAAACATTCTAAATATACGGATAACAAATAATACTATCCGCAGCAACAACACTATCGGTAGGAACAAGATAACACTATCGGCAGCAATGAGCTTTCAGCAGGAACCAAAGCTATCGGCAGGAACCAGCTTTACACTATCGGCAGCAACAATGAAACTCTTATTTCCCAGAAATCCTAACAGTGGGAACTTGGTTAGAAGTGGGGGAAGAATCTTCAACTGCAGGTGAAGGTGTTTGAACCATGGGTGATGAGGGTTCAGGTTGAGGTGCATTGTTATCAACTACTGTAGTAGTAGTTGCAGATTGATCAGGTGCTTGATTTTGGACATGTTGAGCAGCGGAACTGGTGGAAGCATCTGATGCACTACTAACACAAACTTCATCAAACATTGGTGCAAACAAATCTTCCAGATCTTTCCTGTTAAAAGGTAAAGGTGCAGCCGAAGATTCAGGGATGTTTAGACAGTTATGTTCGGGTTCTAAGCGGTCTTGCTCAGAAGCTATTTCAGTGAGTTCATCAAAATTAGCGTGTATGGTCTCTTGAATATCCCTAGTTCGACGATTCCAAATTCTGTATCCCTTGGAGTTCTCACAGTATCCGACAAATATCCCAATATCTGCTTTAGCCTTGAGTTTACCAAGATCATCTTTATCATTCTTTGGATAACATAATGCTCCAAAGACGTGAAAATAGTTGATGTTTGGTTTTCTTCCTTGTATAAGCTCATATGGTGTTTTACTGTGTCTTTTGTTGATCATGGCACGATTCTGAGTATAACAAGCAGTGTTGACCGCTTCAGCCCAAAGATAATCCGGTAATTGAGCATTGATCAACATAGTTCGAGCTGCTTCCACGAGCGTACGGTTTCGTCTTTCAACTACACCATTTTGTTCAGGAGTGCGAGCTATTGAAGTCTGATGAACAATCTCATGTTTCTCAGTGAATTCCCGAATGATTTGATTCTTAAATTCAGTCCCGTTGTCTGTTCTGATGATGCGGACGGTGTTGCGGACTTGAACTTGAATCTTTGTGAGAAACGTGATGAGGATAGAAGGAACTTGATCTTTAGTCCGAAGAAAATAGACCCAAGTCCATCTTGAGTAGTCATCCACTATTACCAGAATATACTTCTTCCCGTTAATACTCTAAACTCGCATCGGACCACACAAATCCATATGAAGCAGTTGTAGGACATGGTCGGTGTTGTGTTCTATTTTGGGAGGAAAATGAGCACGATGACTTTTCCCTTGTTCACAAGCAGAACACAAGTGATCCTTGGCATATCTGAATTTTGGTAAACCGTCAACTAATTTCTTCTTGGCAAGGTCAGTGATGGTTTTAAAATTGAGATGAGACAATCTTTTGTGCCATAACCAAGCCTTTGTGGGATGAGCCTTGGAGAGTAAACAAATAGGAGTGGAAGCTGTCATGCCTTCTAAAGAGATAGAATAAAGACTGGTTCCGCGTTTTCCTTTCATGAGGTCGTTTCCTTGAAGATCACGAATAAAACATGTTTTCTCCCTGAATGCTACTTCCAAGTCTCCATCACAGAATTGTCCCACGGAGAATAAATTATGACCAAGGCCTTCAACATAATATACATGGCTGATTTCGATGTTCCCATTAATGTAATCTCCATAGCCCATTATTGCTGCGAAGTGATCATTCCCGAATCTGACCGTTCCAATGAACTTTGAGATAAAGTTTGTGAGAAGCTTGAGGTTGACGGTCATGTGTCGGGAGCACCCGCTATCAACAATCTAGAGAACAATTTGAATCACCTGCATCACAAATATTGGAAACAGGTGGAGAATTGATAACGGTTGGACCCGTTGGGTTAGAAACACAAGATTTAAGTATTTTAGGAATCCATTTAAAGCTTGCAGTGTTCTGTAACCAACGTTGCCATGTCCAACTAGTCTCAGCCTTTTTCCTAATGAATGCACTAGGTGATTTAGTTGTCTTAGGTTTGGCTATTGGTGTTTCAATGGTATTCTCAGAAACAACTAGTGGTGGTTTCCCTAAAATGGACTTGGCAACATTTTTGAGCCTAGAGGAAGAGCCACTAGTTCGTTTCTTTTTACGTTTCATCACAGTTTTAGCAATGCAGTTTTGATGATCACCAGATAATATGCTAGCATGACAAACAATACAACTTGCATCAACCAAAACATTAACATTATCATTCAAAGATTCAACATTTGTTACATCATTCCTAGAAGTAGACTTTTCTAAGGTCGATTCTATTCCTGACATTACATTTGTGTTATTCAAACTACTTTCTTGAACTTCTGAAGACTTAGATGATCCATTCCTAGACTTCCTGACTTTCCTCTTCTGTTGTTTCTTGGGAGTCTTTGAACTACTAGCCTTAGAGATAGTATCTAGTCCTGTGGAAGTAGAAGTGTTTGCATTAGTGGTTGAGTCTGATGCTTGGGTAATTGTTTTGTCTACTACATACATCCCTGGGGCAATCTTATGAATATTAGCTTTGCCGTTATCTAAAACTCTGATTTTCTTTTTCAGGTCAACAATGATGTGTTGAAATTCTTGATTTTGAGAATCTAATTTTCTGTTTAGGCGAACTGTGTCATTTCTGTTTTGAAGAATTTCATCTAGTTACTTTTCATTTTCAAACAGTTTAATTTTTAAGAACGCCTTTGTTTCCTTAAAATTTTCAGGAACATGACTGTTTTGAAATGATAAAGATTTTATCAGATGTTGAAATTTAAGTTGGAATTCAGCACTCTGTTTTTGACACCAGTCAAGCCTTGTTTGAAGATTAAAAACTTTGTTTTCCACATTATTGTTGATCTGTCGAAGAATCTCATTCTCATGTACCAGATTATCAATCTCCATACGCAACATATTACTATCCACAGCATGATCATTTACAAGTAAAGCATTACCAGATTCATAGAGCGAATTCATAATCACAGACACTACGTCATAACACAAAACTTTTTCCAAGAGTCGATCATTTTCTTTTGCTAAAAATTTCCTTTGATGTTTTTGACGTTGAATTTTGTCATCTTTAGCTTTGAAAATGGTTTGCATAGATGCTACTTCCGTGTGTAACTCATCTTCCCATTTTGTTGCGTATTTCTTCAGATTTCGGACATGAGGAAGAATTTTCTTTTGAAGAATCTCTTTCTTTTCTTTTTGAACAGGAGAAAGAAAAGAAGAGACAGGAATTTGAGAACTAAACTCAATTTCACTCTCCAAACGAGAAATGTCGTCCATAAATGTCTTAAAATATCGAAGAACCTGACATTTTGGAGGCATTTGTGGATCAGCAAGATCCTCTGTCAGACAATCTTTAAATTGGACAGCAGTCGTGGGGACATGAGTTATAGACGAAGGAGCACTTATGTTTGTGTATGTTAACGTTTGTTCTGGATGGTCCTTAGGAGGGACAAATGATTTGCTCAAATGAGGTCGTGCATTATAATCATAATGTATCTTTGAAAATTTTGTTTGTGAATTTGATCGACCCTCAATCTTGTTTGCAAGAAAATCAGTTTCTTCATCAACAGAATACATAACAACACGTTGAAAGGTATCATCTAACAGAAATGTTGCATTGTATAACTTGGGATTGTCTTTGAGTGCTATGTGTAAATTACGGGGTGTGTCACTTCCAAGTGCAAAACTTACTCCTTTAGGACTCGGTTTCACAACATTTTTTTGAATTTGTGTTACAGAATTACCCGTTTTATACACAATATTTTGAAATTCTTTAAGTTTGGTTTCCAAATCCAGAATTTGATCAAGATATGAGTCAACACGTTTCCTAGTGGCTTGCTTTTCTTCAAGAAGATCCTGCTGAGAAGTTGAAAGCTCTAATTGAGTTTTTAACAATTCAGAAGTTAAAGCATCAATTTGTTTTTTGAATTCAAATTGATCCTTTTCTTTTTGAGAGAGAAGCTCAGCTTTGGCAACGGTTAGCTCACGAACTTGACTTTCTAAATTTTGAACTTTTACGTATTCTTGTTGGAAAGCCATTTCAAAACCTTTTTCTCGTTTATCTTGTTTTAGATATCCCGAAAGTTGTAGTTGGTAGCACTCATTATCCTTTGTTAACAATGCAATTTTATCTTTGAGCTTCTGATTGATGTCATTGCATTTTTCTATTTGTGACTGGGTGGTCAATAACAAGGCCTGTAATTCTGAATCTTGATCAGTCAAAGGATCTGTTTGATCAAGATGATCACAATTGTCATCATCAATGGGATCATCAAATGAAACAACGGTATTATCATCATCAAATGATACAACCGTGTTGATTTGATCATCGGATGGTGATGAGAATGAATCATGTTGATCAAACGTTTCATTTGTAGATGAAGATGCAGCTGGTAAAGCAATTTCATGGATGAGACATGTAGGATCAGGTACCTGAGAAAGACCATCGGTATCATAGACTGGGCCTGACTCGGACATATTCATTTCTTGCATATTAGCCATAAGCATGACTGCAGCATTTGCCTCTAGATCTTCCATTTCATCATCTGATTCCACATTTGCCATAAAACTTTGATCATTCTGAGTCAACCTTCCAGCAGCTTTTTCATCTTTGAGTGCCATCAGAAGAGCCTCTTTGTGATAAGCACTGCCCATTGTTCGTGGCTTTGGACAAGCATTTGCCATATGACCATTCCCCCCACAATTGTAACATGTGATAGATGTATTTGCAATGCCTCTCTGAACATTCCCAATAGTCGAATTTCCTCTCTGATTATTCCCCATATTGTTTCTGTTTGCCCCTGCAGTATTGAACCTATTTCCTCCTGACTGAACCCTTTGAGTACCATATCCACGATTTCCCGAACCATATCTGCCTGAAGACCTGTTTTGAATTTCTACTCTGCCATCATTAACAACTGCCTGATTCCTGGTATTTGAAGATGAACGAAGACGGTTGTTGGATTTGGTGAATCTGCCAAATGCGTTAGCAATCAATCCAAATGCTTCATTAAGAGAGTTGAAAGCATCCTCTTCTTCATCATAATCTGCATTTGAGTACAGCATTGAATCGGTGTTGTTGTATGGAACCAGCTGGTTATCAGAGTATTGTTGTGGTGCTTCATCAGGAATGATTTGGTTTTGAGGTTGGGGTGGAAGACCTGGTTGAAAAGATGATTGGCCAAATTCCTGGTGTGGTAAAGAGAAGTTGGATTGAGCAACGAGAGCAAGTGAGTTTGATGTTGGTGCGGGCGTGAAACCTCCTCGTGCTGCAATTTCTTTATCCACTTCTGATTGATGTTGTCGGAGGAAATCATACATGAGTCCATATTTGACATCACCAATTTTCTTTTTCTGTCTTACAAAAGTTGCATACTTCTGCCATTCAGGACCAAGACATCCAAGGAATTTGGAGTTGACAGCAATCTTTGGTAACTTTATATCATGACGATCAAGGTCATTGATAATGTTGGTGAAACGGTGGTAGTAAGATTCAATGGTTTCCCCTGGTTCCATGATGAAGTGAGTGTACTCCATATACAATTTTGACTCAAGATCTTCCTGGTTTAACTATGTTCCTTCCATGAGAAGATGAACATGTACCCACATATCTTTGGCTGTCTTTTGAGCATCAATACTTCGATAGATAGGATTGGGAATTCCTTGAAGTATGAAAGACATTGCCAATTGGTTTGCTTCTTGTTGTAATGTTTGCTCAGTTGTGTAGTTGGCAACAGGAGTGGGAGTGGTTGTTTCTTCTCTTTCTGAAGTTGCTGGAACAACAGTAGCTGGAATAGGATAGGGTCCTTCTTCAATGACTTTCTTGAGGTATAGACCATGAGGTTTTTTCAGTTCAACGAATCTGAGGAATCTACTAGCCCATTGCACGTAGTTACCCGGAGTTAGCATTGGTGGAGTTTCTTGACTTCCAGCTTCATGACGTGATTGCTGACTACTAATTGCCTCACACATCTTGTTAAACCAATGAGGTTCTCTGGAGTAGGATGAATAATTCTGCAGTTGTTGATTCTGTTGCATGATCTGTTGTGGGGATACTTGTGGTGGAGAGAGAAATTGATGCTGTTGCACGAATGCTTGTTGTTGTTGATACTGAGGATGAAATTGCTGTTGTTGTGGATGTTGCTGTAGCTGATAGTAGTAATTGAAGTGAGGTGGTTGAGACATTATGTTGGATCTTTAGATAATTAAGATGTGTTATAAGAGTTATGATATTTGATTAATTAAGTTTACTTAATGTTCTTAGTCCAATTGCGAGAAGCACTGTTTGAATTGCGAGAGATTCTGAATTGCGAAAGAGATTGTCCAATTGCGAAAGATCTGAGTAATTCCGAGAGATTCACCAAATGCGAGAGAAAATTGTAATTGCGAGAAATAATCTCAATTGCGAGAGAACTTAGCAATTGCGAGAGATAACTCTGAATTGCGAAAGATCAAGCAATTTCGAAAGATTTTTCAAAATTACAATTTCGATCACTTTCTCAAACTTTTATACAAAAGATGAGAATAATTCCAAGTCGAGGTAGTTTCACAACCTTATACAAGGGAGGAAACACCGAGTACCAAATCCGAAGAAGTTGATGAATTGCGAGAAACCCTTGTTCAGTCCAATTGCGAGAAACCCTAAAACTAGCAATTCCGAGAAACCCTTTTTACCAAATGCGATAAACCCTTGAATTTTTGCAGACCAATTGCGAGAAACCCTTTTCCTTCGAAATTCAAACCAAAACGTTGGATGATGATGAAAATCGTACAACTGATGAATATTAGCGATTAAAACCCCAAATTTTCACCAAAGTTTACAACTTTATCCTTAAAACACGAAGATTTGATGAAAAGGAATAAGCACCGATTTGCAAAACTCACGTTTTTCACACTTTTAACGCAACAAATGATCAAAAACATACGTAAACCAATGAAAACAAATGTAATAACGATAAAATCTACTCTTAAAACACTAAACTTAACTACCTTTGGCGAATGATACCACTTGTAGGTCACTAATATCTCAAATACACACACGTAAAAACCAAAGTAAAACTCATACTACTACTCTATATAAGCTACGACAAAGAGATAAGTAAATACGCTAATAAGCTAAAGAGAATAAGAAGAGAATAAGATGAATGGAAGGCTTTCACTTAATCGAATGTTACAAGGACAGAGCTTTCGCACATACATGAAAAACCAACACAAAATATGATGCCCCATGCCTTCTATTTATAGGCTTAAGGATAGGGCAACATTTACATGTTATCTTCTAGAAAGAAAAATGAGAGGAGGGCCGGCCCATGGACTTCTTATGGACCGGTCCTTAATTGCTAACTTAAAGTCTATATTGTGCAACATTCTTAAATGAACAAGACTTGTATAATCAATAAAAACATGTTCCTAACAGTGTTTTAGGGTTTACCTATATAAACAATTCACTTTTTTTTTGTTTGAACCTAATCTGGAATCCCTAACTTGCCAAACTTCTCTTCTCTTCTTCTCTCTTGCTAGAACCGATCGGACATTTTCTAAACCCACTAGGGTTTGCCGATTCATAGTATAGCAACAAAGTGTTTGGTTGTTTTGTGATTCTTGAACCTAGCTTATCCCATTGGAACGCTAGATTACGTGTGTACAAGAGCGAGTAACTAGCTTATTTTAGCTAGTGTGTTTGGTGGTAGATCGATCCATATATATTCCCTATTAGGGTTTATATAACTTGTTCTTGTTGAAGAGATTCCTTGTTCTTGCTAGGAATCACTAAGGTACGTTTCTATTTAAGTTTAATTAATTACTTGTTCTCGTAGATCCATCCGCTGCGTGTTCTTGATGATTATATGTGTTTATGGTTTTATATAGTTCACATATTCCAACAGTGGCATCATGAGCCTTGTTTAAGAACTTGTAATTAATTACTTAAACCTAAAAATTGGATCTTGTAGAGATTACATGCAATTTATTTTCTTGGGTTTGTTTATTTTTTTTTCTAAACCCTAATATGTGTCGATACCTATATATTAATTTTAGGGTTTTAGGTTTTTAATTAAAACTTGAGAAACCTTAGGATTGCATGAAAATTTTTAGGGATTAATTAGTGAGTACCGTATGTGATGTTACTAATTAATAGATACGTACATGAGATATTGACATAATAATATGGACTACATGATTATGTGATCAATATGGGATCCCTGACCAAATCTTGCATATTTTGTCATGGTATGGTTTGTTTGATTTTGTATTGAATTATATGCTACATGATTTAAATAAATCTTAAATTGGGGAAGACCTCAATATATATTAATTAATAAAGTTATGTGCAATGTGGAATCTAACTAACCAAAACTTACGCGGCCAAGTTATTTGGTGTCTGTGGACCATTGGGCATAATGAGCTCGAAAACCAATGGGAGTTTTGTTAGTTACATACATTTAAAATTTCACATAGAATTAATATTAGGATTTATTGAAAAAGGTTTGCATGTGGCTATATGATATCGTGGATGATCATATATTTGTTATTATGTGTTTATTTATTTTTGTAATTACTTGATCTTTTGTGTTTAATATTATGATGGATTGTAAACTACAAAAGAGGGTAATTTTTCAAAATAAAAATAAATAAGACTAATAACTATGAAACCTTTGTAGTAATTTTATTTATTGCCAAGTCTTATGTGCCGATAGTGGTTCGCTTCGCACGGTAATTTGCTCCCAGGCGAGACTAGCAATTAATAAATTATTACATAAAATTGTTTTAGCAAGAAAATCATATTTTTTTAGTTGATTGATTGCGACTGTACTAAGTGGTCGAAGCGGCAGACCTAAAATTGGCAAACTAAAAAGTGGGTTCTAGGTTGGTTCGCATTAAATTGTGACCTTAGAGGGGCGCGGTTTTAACCAGCTTCGGCGGCTGTCGTCCCTACGCCCGCCTGTGCGTCAATTTTAGACTTACCAAGTGTACCACGATAAATACGAAGCATCTTAAGGCAATGTTGTAATTTGCTCAATGCCTCAATTAAAAATTTTGATGATTTGAGCTACGAATGAGTAAACGGTTTTGTTTTTGCAAACATATATGATACAAAGATGAATGCATGACATCTTTGTACATATTTTTTGATTTTACACATCAAAATTTATTACCCTTTAAATTTAAATTATATGCCACCCAACTACAAAAAGAAACACCTAAGGTTTCATCCTACATCACTAGCAGCCAAAGCTGAATGTTGATGTTCAAAGGGTGGTCATCTAAGGGTAAATTGAGTACTTTATTGCTAGCAGCCAAAGCTGAATGCAATAAACCGACGTCAATTTACTGTTTCTTAATTTGGTTAACTTAATTGGGCACTTTCATTACTAGCAACCAAAGCTGATGTAATGGAACGGCGCCAAGGCATAAAGATTTGGGGATGAAACATGCTTACATTTTGCAACTGATGTTGGCAATATAATGTAAGTCCCAAGATTTCTAGGAATTGCAATTTGACATTGGCAATTGGGTGATCCCGTACCTTATTGAGCACTTTCATTGCTAGCAGCCAAAGCTGATGTAATGAAACGGCATCAATTAGGATCCTAGTTTTCAGTGAAAATTAAATGGTTTTTTAACCAATGGGTGTTTAATTTTCATGAAATGTTTATTATCGAAAGTACTAACTTTTGAACTTTTTTTCTGTAGAAATGGCCCAACCCGGAAACTCGTCAAACTTAACCTCTTGTTTCAAGATGATGCTTGAAAAAGAGAAATTGACTGGGACTAAGAATTTTAACGATTGGTATCGCAATCTAAGGCTTGTTCTTAGGATTGCCAAACGTTATGAATGTCTTACTGAGGACCTTCCGGTTGCTCCTCCTGCTAACTCGCCTAATGAAATACTTAGGGAGTTCAATGAAGCTTATGACAAGCATAATGATGCGGCTTGTCTCATGATATCGGGAATGGACACTCAACTGGTAAAATGGTTTGAGAAATATGGCCCGAAAAACATGATTGAGGAACTGACACGCATGTTTCAGAAACCTCCCATGGCTGAATTGTATGATGTACTTGACAACTTAGGCAAGTGCAAGCAGGAAGCAACAACACCTGTAAGTACTCATGTGCTTGAAATGAAAGGTTATCTTGACCAATTAGATGCACTTGATTGCGGGTATGTGGAAGACGTTAAAGTTGGCCTCATCAACAAATCCCTCAATGAGGAATTATATGGTGACTTCGTGCGCAACTTTAACATGCATTGCAAGGGGAAGACATTTTCTGAATTGCATGCAATGCTCATTGAACATGAGAAGGGACTCACTAAGAAAGCTCCTACACCTGCTGTTATGGCAATTAGAGGTGGTAGGGTAGCTAAGCCAGGTAAACCGAAACATGTGAACAAGAAAGGAAAGGGCAAAGCTGACAAGGGCAAGCAGATTGTGACCTATCAGCAAAAGCCAAAGAAGCAGAATCCTCCTCCCAAGAAGGATCATCCTAAAAAGGATATGGCTGCTTGTCACCACTGCAATATTCCTGGACATTGGAAGAGGGACTGTCCATTGCTACTTGAGGAGTGTCGCAAGAATAAGAATGCCAAGGCTGGGCAGGGCGCCAGCACTTCAGGTATTTTTATGGTTGAATTGTTTTCTTTTCCTCGTAAGCAAAATGCCTGGATATATGATACAGGATGTGGTACTCACATTTGTAATACATCGCAGGGGCTTAGAGGAGCAAAGAAGCTGAACTATGGGGAATGCTACTTGTACGTGGGAAATGGAATACGTGCAGCAGTAGAAGCCATAGGGACTTTTGAGCTAGTTTTACCTTCTGGTTTAATTTTAGTGTTGAACAATTGTCATTACGCACCTTCTATTGTTAGAGGTGTCGTTTCAGTTTCTTTGTTATTGGATTTGGGTTTTAAGCATACTTTTAATGATAATGGAATTTCTGTTTTTTACTTTAATGCTATTCCATTAAATGGTGTGTTTGAAATTGACATGGAGAACCATGTATCCAATAAAAATAATTCTATGTATAGCATCGGGAATAAGAGAGTCAAGTCTAACTTGGACTCGTCTTATTTATGGCACTGCCGTCTTGCCCACATAGGCAAGAATCGCATGGAAAAGCTGCAACACGATGGGCTTTTGAAAAATATCAATGATGATTCAGTTGATAAATGCGAATCTTGCATATCTGGGAAGATGACAAAGAAACCTTTCCATAGCAATATGGAGAAGGCTTCAGATCTACTTGGATTGATACACACGGATGTGTGTGGTCCACTTAGACATGTGTCTAAACGTGGTGCTGTCTACTTCTTGACCTTCACGGATGACTATAGTCGTTATGGTTATGTTTATTTACTTAAACATAAACATGAAGTCTTTGAGACATTCAAGGTCTTTAAAAATGAAGTAGAATTACAACTCGGAAAGAAGATTAAGGCCCTTCGATCCGATCGTGGTGGTGAGTACTTAAGCCAAGAGTTTAAGGATTATCTAAATGAGTGTGGCATTGTGCAACAACTCACTTCTCCTTATACGCCACAACAAAATGGTGTATCTGAAAGGAGAAATCGTACCTTGTTAGATATGGTACGATCCATGTTTAATCTTACAACTCTTCCCTTATCCTTTTGGGATTATGCTCTTGAAACAGCTGTTCACGTGTTGAATAGGATTCCAACTAAGAAGGTTGATAAGACTCCATATGAAGTATGGACTGGAAAAGCTCCCAACTTTTCTTACTTAAAGGTCTGGGGTTGTGAGGCGTTTGTTAAACGTGACTCACCTGATAAACTCCAACAAAGATCTCTTAAGTGTATCTTCGTAGGATACCCTAAGGAAACGAAGGGTTACTACTTTTACTTCCCACCTGAAAATAAGGTCATCGTGGCTAGGTACGGTGAATTTCTTGAGGAGAATCTTATATCTCAAGAAATCAGTGGGAGAGTATATGATCTTGAAAATGATCATGAAGATACGTCACCTTCTGAAGGCACTAACACACTTCCTGTGGAACCTGAAAGTTTAGGTCCTCCACCTGAAGTAGAAGTGGTACCCATCCGTAGATCTTCAAGATCTACAAAGGCTCCTGACCGTCTATGTTTAAACATAGAGGATGAGGAAACTATGCTAGGGGATCATCTTGATGAACCAACTAGTTATAAGGCTGCCATTAATAGTCCTGAAAAGGACAAATGGCAAGTAGCCATGGATGGGGAAATGCAATCCATGAAAGACAATAAAGTCTGGATTGAAGTAGACCTTCCACCCAATGCTAAGGTAGTTGGGTGTAAATGGCTCTTCAAGAAAAAGACTGACATGGATGGCAACGTACACACCTACAAAGCTCGTTTGGGGGCTAAAGGCTTTACCCAAACATACGGTGTTGACTATGAGGAGACCTTTTCTCCTGTGGCCGACATTAGAGCTATTAGGATTCTTATAGCCATAGCTTCCTACTATGACTATGAGATTTGGCAGATGGATGTCAAAACCACCTTTCTAAATAGTCGCCTAGATGAAGACATCTATATGGCGCAACCTGAGGGGTTTGTGAATCCACAATTTCCTGAGCGTGTATGCAAACTTCAAATATCCATTTATGGATTGAAGCAAGCATCCAGGCAATGGAATAAGAAATTTGATGAGGAAATCAAGAAGTTTTGATTTACTCAAAATTTCGATGAGCCATGTGTATACCACAAAGTTAGTAGGAGTAGTACTACTTTTCTTGTCCTATATGTCGATGACATATTGATCATGGGAAGTCATATACCAAGCCTTAATGAAGTTAAGGATTATCTTGGTAGTTGCTTTGCCATGAAGGATTTAGGAGAAGCAGCTTACATCCTTGGAATCAAGATCTATAGAGACAGATCTAAACGGTTAATCGGATTAAGCCAAAGTGCTTACATGGATAAAATATTGAAGGGATTCAATATGCAAAATTCCAAGAAGGGATATTTGCCCATGCAAGTTGAACACGACTTATGCAGCGAAATGTGTGCTTCTACACTTGAAGAGGTGGCATACATGAAGAAAGTTCCGTATGCTTCGGCAGTAGGATCTATCATGTATGCAGTTAGATGTACAAGGCCAGATGTGGCGTTCGCTCAAAATTTGACCAGTCGTTATCAGCAGAAACCAGGGAAAGATCACTGGCATGCTGTTAAGAACATTCTTAAGTATTTAAGGAATACTAAAGATATGTTTCTAGTTTTCGGGGGAAATCCAGACGCAGAACTGAATGTTACAGGTTTCTGCGATGCGTCCTTTCAAACTGATAAAGATGATACGAAGTCTCAGACGGGTTACGTTTTTGTCATAAATGGAGGAGCTATGGACTGGAAGAGTAAGAAGCAGAGTACAACTGCCATGTCTGCTACAGAAGCTGAGTACATTGCTGCATCGGAAGCAGCACAATAAGCTGTTTGGATAAGGAAATTCATTAAGGATCTTGGAGTGATGCCTTCAATAGAATTACCTATAAATGTGTATTGCGACAACTCTGCTGCAATCACATTCGCCAATGAACCTGGAGTTATGAAAGGCGCCAGACACTTTAAAAGAAAGTATCACTATGTTCGAGAACAAGTCGATGATGGTGAAATAAGAGTACTCAAAGTTCACACAGATGACAATCTGGCTGATCCTTTCACGAAGGCATTACCTAAGGAGACGTTTAATCGTCATGCTCAGGGTATTGGTCTTCGTTTAGCAAATAGTTTCATGTAAATCTGTTGGATTATTATTTCGATAGGGACGTGTAAACAATTATTATTTTAATGAAATAAAGTGCGGATAACGTTTATTATCATTATTAATATGTGTGTCCTATATTTGCATGTTTAAATCCGTGAATAATTTATTTATTCTAAATAGTTCGTTGTCAATTAATAATATGGGAATATTATTGAACTAAGACAAATGTGAGGATTGGTAGAATGTACTGTAAGGTTAAGACACCAATGTCACATGATATTCAATATTGGATAAATTGAATATAGGACTTATCCCAACCACATGATTATACTTTATGGATCAAAGTCATCAAGTATATCATGAATATTTATCCTCTGACTTGAGATGCCAGATAATTGCCGAGGATGTAGCTCATTTTCTGTGAGATAGTCTAACGCTATCCGTAAAAGGTAGTTATAAGGGCTATTTTCAGAAATGATGCAAAGTTCAAGGGTTATGCTCGCAGTCAATAAGGGATTTGTTCCTTCAACTTTGTGTTGAAGTTTAATACTGCTTGGCCACTCGTATGATTAACAAGATGTTTGCGTGCGCACGCCCAAAGTCTATCTGGAAGACGTTCAGATGTTTTGGTAATCTTGTTCAATTATGTATAAACGAGAAACTACTGTTAATTATGGAATGACAAAGATCCATATCCAAATTAACGCGGTATTAGTAACAAAAGGATATGTATGATGATTAAATCATCACGTGGTTTTTCCAGGAAAACCATACTCGGATCGAGCTGGGGGCATTGGGATCTGTTAAGCTAGACTAGCCCATGTCATTACTATATTAATGTTTATCCAAGTGGGAGCTGTTAGAGTTTAATGTATAAATATTAATATACGTATGTCCGGTTTCGAACCCGAGACTCGGGATTGCACACAATAACGTGAGAGTTCCAATGGATGAATAAATTAAATATGTTTATGTACTTTATTTATTCATTTCACAAACAAAATACTTAACGACAGTTAGTACTTAACGGTGTTAAAGATAACGACCGTTAAAGGACTAAATGTGCAAAAGGGAATTAGAAGAATCTAGAAACCCATCTCATGGGTTGGATCGGCCGATGCCCTCCCCTTGGGCTTGAAGTCGGTTCAAAGATAGAGTAGGGAACAAGTTTGGTGTTTTAGGGTTTGCCTATATAAACAATTCACTTGTTTTTTGTTTGAACCTAATCTGGAATCCCTAACTTGCCAAACTTCTCTTCTCTTCTTCTCTCTTGCTAGAACCGATCGGACATTTTCTAAACCCATTAGGGTTTGCCGATTCATAGTATAGCAACAAAGTGTTTGGTTGTTTTGTGATTCTTGAACCTAGCTTATCCCATTGGAACGCTAGATTACGTGTGTACAAGAGTGAGTAACTAGCTTATTTTAGCTAGTGTGTTTGGTGGTAGATCGATCCATATATATTCCCTATTAGGGTTTATATAACTTGTTCTTGTTGAAGAGATTCCTTGTTCTTGCTAAGAATCACTAAGGTACGTTTCTATTTAAGTTTAATTAATTACTTGTTCTCGTAAATCCATCCGCTGCGTGTTCTTGATGATTATATGTGTTTTTGGTTTTATATAGTTCACATATTCCAACATATATATATATATATATATATATATATATATATATATATAAAAGAATATGTATGATACGTAAAAAGAAGAATCTTTGTTAAACATAAGATCTCAAATGCAATTTTCCTTCTCTTTGATTGACATTCGACTCGGCCCTTGTGTTCTTGAAAATATCACCTTATTACGGGATCATGCAAATCAGTCGTTATACGATAATATGATACATGTGATAGGACCCTAACTGTTAATCTTTATTAAGAGGGTCGAGTAGTGATTTCGGGTTTAAACATATTTGCGACTTATAAAACTTATTACTAAAAGGGTTATGAATCCTACGTATGCTAGTCAACCTCGGACTTAAGACTTTGGTTTCACTTGTAGATCGATCACGCATGTCGACGCTATGATTTTTGGTTCATTAACTCGTTTAAGGGCTAAGTCCATTTATCCGTGTGTGTGTGTCTCGATGGGTGCCCCTTTGATTCGAATGGGATTATGTCTCGCACATTATTACTTGTTTGGTCTCGCATGCATGCAAGTCGGGTTTTAAACATGTTGGATGTTATAGTTAGACTTGTTGGTGACATGGATAAGCATACTTACCAACCTAAAGGTGGAACCTGATTTTATGAAACGAAATACCATAATGTGTTCAGTGAGAATATGTGCCTTTTAGTGTCATGGTTGAGCAAGCAAAGAACCTAAACTCTTATTAGAACAGTCTTTGTGTTAGAGTTTATGGATTATTTATTAATATTTGTATGTCCGGTTTCGAACCCGAGACTTCGGGATTGCACACATTACGTATGAGTCTCAATGTATTAATAATTAATATAATGATTTATGATTAATTATTAAATCACAAATATTTATATGACCGAACAAGAAAAGTGGAAGGGGTTAAATGTCGAATTTTGTAACTTGAGGAGGTGTTGAACTCAAACTTGAAGAACAAGTTTAGAGTGTATATAAACACCTCATAGAGAATATAATCGGTCGACACAAGTGAATATCCCTTACCGATTATTTTTTTCCTCAAGATATTCGACTATATATTAATCCCTAGACGATTTGACTTTCCAATCGGTTCTATTGCTTTCCTACCCAACTGACATCTATCATCAACAGTAAAAGGGATTTTAATATACACTATGCATGTGCATGAATTATTAAATTCGTATACTGTGCATGTATTGTATATGGACGAATATATAAGTTACTCTTTTATATTCTTGATTAGACGAACACTGTGATGTGTCTTTTGGGATTCGATCATGTATTGTTTAGAACATCAAACATAGTTGTTGTGATGTTTTATTTGTGATACATGAACCTAGCTTTTCACATTGAAACGCTACTAATACGTGTGTACAGGAACGGAGTACAAGCTTACTTTAGCTTGTTGTTACCTTGCCCTATTCGACCCTAAAAAGGTCGATCCATCATTAAACCCAATTAGGGTTTATATTGTTCTTGGAGCACGTGATTCCTTGTTCTTGCTAGGAATCAAATAAGGTACGCTCTCTATTTAGTTTTATGTTAATTAATTTACATGTTAATTGTAGATCTTTCCGCTGCGTATACTTGTGATGATTATGTGTTTATAGTTTATTTATGATTCACATATTCCAACAGTGGCATCATGAGCCGCGTTTTTAACATGTAATTAATTACTAAAGACCCTTAAAAATTGAATCTTGTATAGATACATGCAATTGATTAATCTAGGGTTTATTTTTTTGTAAACCCTAATTAGGTCGACACCTAATTAAAAGATTTAGGGTTTTGGTTTTTGTAGAAAACTTGTAGAAAACCCTAGGATTGCATGCAATTTTTTTTTAGGGATTAATTAATGAATACCTTATGTGATGTCATTAATTAATTAATTAGATTGCGTACTATATAGGCTTGTAAATATGTGTTACATGATTTTAAGTGCTATATGGGATCCATGACAAAATCTTGCATGTTTTGTCATGGAATGTTTGTTGATTTAATTGCTACATGATTTTTAAGATAAATCTTAAATTAGGGAAGACCCTAATATATTAATTAAAATTGGTTATGTGCAATGTGGTATCTAATTAATCAAAACTTACGCGGCCAAGTTATTTGGCGTCTGTGGTCCATTGGGCACAATGAGCTCGAAAACCAATGGGAGTTTTATTAATTACATACATTAAAATTCACATAGATAATTAATAGGATTTATCAAAAAGGTTTGCATGTGGCTATATGATATTGTTAATGATCATATATGTGTTATTGAGTGTTTTTTTTTTTTTTTTTTTTTTTTTTTTTTTTTTTTTTATAAATTACTTGTTCTTTGTGTGTTTAATTATGATGGATTGTAACAACAAAGAGGGTAATTTTTCAAATAAAAATAAATGAACCTAATAACTATGAAACCTTTGTTGTAAACTATTTAATTGCCAAGTCTTATGTGCCGACAGTGGTTCGCTTCGCACGGTAATTTGCTCCCAGGCGAGACTAGCAATTAATAATTTACTACATAAATGTTTTAAGCTTTAAATCTTAAAGTTTTTAATTGATTGATGCGACTGTACAAAAGTGGTCGAAGCGGCGGACCTAATATTGACAAACTATAAAGTGGGTATAAGGAGGCTTGACATTAAATTGTCATCCGAAAGGGGCGCGTTTTTAATTAGCTTCGGCGGACGTTTGCCCCTCCGCTCGCCTGTGCGTCAATATTAGACTTACCAAGTACACCATGATAAAGTACGAAGCATCTTAAGGCAATGTTGTAAGTTTCTCAACGCCATCAATTAAAATTTTGTTGATTTTAAGCTGCGAATTGGTAAATGGTTTTTGTAGAAAACATATGATACAAAGATGAATGCATGACATCTTTGTACATATTTTTTGATAACATACATCAAAAATTTTATACCCTTAAAAATTTAAGTAATATGCCATCCAACTACAAAAAGGAACACCTAAGGTCTCATCCTACATCACTAGCAGCCAAAGCTGAATGTTGATGTTCAAAGGATTGTTGTCTAAGGGTAAATTGAGTACTTTCGTTGCTAGCAGCCAAAGCTGAATGCAATGAAACGACGTCAATTTACAGTTTCTTAAGTTGGTGAACTTAATTGGGCACTTTCATTACTAGCAGCCAAAGCTGATGTAATGGGACGGCGCCAAGGCATAAAGATTTGGGGATGAAACATGTTTACATTTTGCAACTGATGTTGGCAATATAATGTAAGTCCCATGATTCTAGGAATTGCAATTGTACATTGGCAATTGAGTGCAGCTCTACCTTATTGAGTACTTTCATTGCTAGCAGCCAAAGCTGATGTGATGAAACGACGTCAATTTGGATCCTAATTTTCAATGAAAATTAAATGGTGAAATTTATTTTACCGTGGGTGTTTAATTTTCTTGAAAAGATTATTATCACAAATACTAAATTGAATTTTGAAAATTCTTTTAATGTATTTAATGCAACGTTAAAACCGTAAACATGGGATATTCTTTTAGTAGTAAATTGGTCTACACCCATAGGGGTTTTAGATAGAGTCAATTTTTACTGAAAAGAATAAACCGAGTCCACTTTCCGTGTGAAGAGTGAGACTTAATCCTATTCCTTTTCATGAATGAGAAAGGTATAATAGGAAAATTAGAATTGTCTAAATTCTAAGAAATAACTCATTGCAAATTTTGTAGAAATTGCACATGTAGGAGTTATTGAATTAGAAGCTAGACTAATTACCGCATAATTGGTAAAAGGCAAACTAGAATATTTAATCTAGTTGTTATGCTTTAACCATTTAAAGGTGCTACATACCATGATGGGGATAGTAGACCTAACTAAGGAAGAAATTGCATATCCAATTCTTTCAAGTTAATTGCATTGATGGATATTCCATCATTGACAAGTAGAATACATTCTTTGAAGTACCTTAGTAGTGTTACGTAAGGGATTCATCAAAGGTGTAGGAAAGTAAACAGCACGATATTTGCTTTTGCTGCTTATGCAACACTTACAATGTTGTCAAAGCCAGTGGGAGCATTGTGTTGTAATTACTGAATAATGAGTTCATGCAGTGATCTTAAATTCAGTGGGAGCTACAAGTCTTGATAGCAACCAAGATCATCTCTAGAATCTCTTGATATGATTACTTTCCAATTATAGACACTTGTGGTATTAAGGATAGTCGTGTACGTTTCCTTACTAGACGAGGTGATTCTATATCTACTTATATCTATGACACAATCATATTGATCAAATAAGCAAACTATTGACGTGTTGTTTATCTGATACGTGATGTTGTTCCATGCACAAGTGGGAGAATTAATTAAAGTGTGCAAGCAACAACATAAAGGAATATGATTTAAAGTGTTCTCTTGACTGCAAGGTAAGAGACCAATGTTCTAATGTGTTTTATACACATTCTAATTTATAGAACACTTGGAGTTAATATCTACTTTCATTACTAGATATTAATGACAAGGTAAATTACATACTTTCATCATTGCAGCCTCGACTGAAATAATGAAACTATGTTAATTTACAAGATTCTAAAAATTAGATAATTATTAGAACAAGTGTCAATATGATAATAAGACTACTTCTAATGTGAATATTTATGTATTGTTGTAATGACATAAATAAATGAAGTAATCTTATACTACTTCATATTTAAATGTTTATGTATTCTTGAAATGACATAAATATATGAAGTAATAAATTAACTTGAAATACTATTAAAACCAAGTTGTGGGTTTAATAATTACTTTAGTTATACATGTTTATATTGTAGAGATAAATATGAAGTCTTTTATTGCTATAAGACTTATAAATAAAGTAAGACGTTAACTTGTTATGTTTTTAATTAAGACATATACAAGAAGTCATTGAGTTGATCAATGATCTATAACGTACATTGGGATTATAACAATTTATGTCTTTTTGGTAAGACATAGATATTAAGTGGCTTGGGCTAAAAGGCACTTATGTTATAAAGTATGCAATTAGCTTGGAAAATCTATTGTACCATTGAATTGACTTAGTTGGTAAATAGGTGAGCCAAAATGAAATATATATTTATCTTATGATATTGTAAGATTGACTTACAATATTAATCCTAATGGAATACATAGTGTTTATGGTATGTTCAATTAGGAAAATCAAACTCTTGAAAAATTGTTTGATTAAAGATAACTATATCTTCAAATCTTCCTAAAGAAATCAAGGTTAGAAAATTGAGTATGAATTGGATATACTCAATTAAGACTCCAACCTAGAAGATTAATAAGACACCATTAATTATGGAATGTGTTGAATCACATTAAGTCTTAAAATTGAAGTTCAAAATTTGTTAAACTACTTGTTGGGTAGGTTATTAACAAATTAAGGTTAGGAACTGTCAATTTGTATTTGTAAAGTCCCAAAAGAGAACAAGTTTGAGTTGCTCTATTTGCTGAGTATTTATAGCTAATCTATAAATTACAAAAGGCAAGTGGGAGTTTTATCTTGATAAGATAAAATTACAAGATACATGATCTTCTAAATACACTAGCAAAATCATAATGAAGATTTAACATGTTAGTGTTAAATCTCAAAGGTGATGGAATTCTCAATTCAAAGATCCGCAAGGATATCTCAAATATTTGTAGAATATGTTGAGGGTTATGAGTTACAGGATCGTGGTATGCCTGTTAATAAATTGCAAATGTTTATTTGGCAAATTACTCATACTATGAATAATTAGATGCTGTCCAAGAAGATAACTAGTTTGGAAACGTAGTTAATCTTAAACTCTATAGTAACACTATAGAATGGAAATGAATTTCTACAATGGAAATGAAAATCCTAGAGATTTAAATTCTTGTGTAGAAATCATAATGGACAAATTTGTATACATATTTAATGTATGGAAAATTATCAATCGTAATTAAGCAATTAAATGTGATTGAAATTCTTTCTAAGCACATTAAATATATAAAGATTATGATTGTCATTATTAGTTTCATTTATATGAAATTAATAATGAAATGTCAAAACTCTTTCTTGTGTAATTACTTGAGCGAGGACGAAAAGTAATTGAAAGGAGTGTTTGAATTCGAAATGATCTTTAGAAGTATACAAAATGCAAATCATTTGTAAATGGATTAATGCATACATCTAAAAGATATACTTATTTTTAGTTATTAAATCTAGTTTTGATTTATAATTAAAATAAGATATTTCTTAATATTCCTGAAAGCTAGTGGGAGTGATATATTTATTTTCTTATTTCATATATGTTGAATAACATATGGGAAGTAACATTCCATTGACATTAACATTATATGTTAAGTCTTAGTTTGGAATGAAACTTCATATGGAAATTTAGAAAATAAAACCTTGAAATATATGTTTATTTGATTATAAACATAAGCGGTAAAATAACTGATTCTAAAGAACATGATATTCTATTAGAAGAACTAGATAGAAACATATCTTTGAAAAGATATGACATGAACAAAATCTAAGTTTGAAACAAGGATTTTTCATGTACATCATGTTGCTTGTTGTATCATGCTTGAATGAAAGATGATTGACAACATTAATATCTAATTATAAATTATTAGATAGTTAAGTGTAATGGATATGGTTTAGAATTTACATCCTCAGCCTGGATTTGCTCCAAAATTCTAAATATGAACCATATGGCAAGTTATTGCTTGATTGATATAGTGGTCAAATCTTGAAGGATTTGAAGATATCAAACATTACACGATGGATATTAAAGTTTACGGAACTTTTAAAAAGAGCATATTGTTGTGTGATACAATGATGCTAGTAAGATTGAGATGAAAATCAATACTAGTCATGGTGGGAGCTCATCCTTATTAGGAGACCATGTATACTAGTTATGTTCATTATGAGAATGGTTGCATTATACATAAAGAATTAGAATACTTTAACTACAAGGTTTGGTAGTTTAATTCTCATAAATTCATGCATGAGGATGTCACGCATTTTATGAAGTATGTGGCAATATCTAGATAGATGAATGCACACATACAAGAATTTCATTATTGAAATAAGTATTCTCAAAATTCCAATAGATCAACATTAGTTGATTTATGCTTTGTCAACAAGTATGTGAAACATGACTTGTGGCATAATTCATTAATGAGAATTATCATGCATTGATCTAGTTAGTATTTGGATAAGGGATGTTAAGCAATATTATTTTAATGAAATAAAGTGTGGATAACGTTTATTCTCATTTATAATATTGTATCCTATATTTGCATGTTTAAATCCGTGAATAACTTATGTTATTCTAAATAGTCCATTGTCAATTAATAATATGGGAATATTATTGAACTAAGACAAATGTGAGGATTGGTAGAATGTACTGTAAGGTTGAGACACCAATGTCACATGATATTCAATAAATTGAATATAGGACTTATCCCAACCACATGATTGTACTTTATGGATCGTCGTCATTAAGTAAATCATGAATATTTATCCTCAGACTTGAGATACCAGGTGACTGCCAAGGATGTAGTTCATTTTCTGTAAGGTAGTCTAACGCTATCCGTAAAAGGTAGTTATAAGGGCTATTTTCGGAGGTGATACAAAGTTCGAGGGTCACGCTCGTAGTCAATAAAGGATTTGTTCCTTCAAATTTGTTTTGAAGTATAATACTGCTGGGCCCCTCGTAGGATTGACAAGATGTTTGTAAGGCCTTACCCAAAGTCTATCTGGAAGACGTTCAGATGTTTTGGTAATCTTGATCAATTATTAATAACGAGAAACAGAATAGTTAATTATGGAATGACCTAGATCCATATCCATATTAACGCGGTATTAGTAACAAAAGGATAAGTATGATGATTAAATTCATCACGTGGTTTTTCCAGGAAAACCATACTCGGTTCAGGCTGGGGGCATTGGGAAGGTTAAGCTAGACTGACTCATGTCATTACTATATTAATGAATATCCAAGTGGGAGCTGTTAGAGTTTATGGATTATTTATTAATATTTGTATGTCCGGTTTCGAACCCGAGACTTCGGGATTGCACACATTACGTATGAGTCTCAATGTATTAATAATTAATATAATGATTTATGATTAATTATTAAATCACAAATATTTATATGATCGAACAAGAAAAGTGGAAGGGGTTAAATGTCGAATTTTGTAACTTGAGGAGGTGTTGAACTCAAACTTGAAGAACAAGTTTAGAGTGTATATAAACACCTCATAGAGAATATAATCGGTCGACACAAGTGAATATCCCTTACCGATTATTTTTTTGCTCAAGATATTCGACTATATATTAATCCCTAGACGATTTGACTTTCCAATCGGTTCTATTGCTTTCCTACCCAACTGACATCTATCATCAACAGTAAAAGGGATTTTAATATACACTATGCATGTGCATGAATTATTAAATTCGTGTACTGTGCATGTATTGTATATGGACGAATATATAAGTTACTCTTTTATATTCTTGATTAGACGAACACTGTGATGTGTCTTTTGGGATTCGATCATGTATTGTTTAGAAAATCAAACATAGTTGTTGTGATGTTTTATTTGTGATACATGAACCTAGCTTTTCACATTGAAACGCTACTAATACGTGTGTACAGGAACGTAGTACAAGCTTACTTTAGCTTGTTGTTACCTTGCCCTATTCGACCCTAAAAAGGTCGATCCATCATTAAACCCAATTAGGATTTATATTGTTCTTGGAGCACGTGATTCCTTGTTCTTGCTAGGAATCAAATAAGGTACGCTCTCTATTTAGTTTTATGTTAATTAATTTACATGTTAATTGTAGATCTTTCCGCAGCGTATACTTGTGATGATTATGTGTTTATAGTTTATTTATGATTCACATATTCCAACATTTTGGACTAGAAAATATAATATTAAAATGATGATGAAACTATTTCCAATTTCTCTAATCGATGGTAACATGTGACTTAGTTTGATCTCGTTAAAAAGGTACCGAGAAAAGGGTTTGTGTGAGTCGTTATTTAGGTCTAAATCAAAGCTTTGGATATGTGTATAATCAGTTTTAAAATGTATAAGTTTGTAGTGTATTGTGGTCTCACTAAAACAGTTTTGGTGGTTGGGATTAATTCATATCATGTTGCTCTATTGAGCCCTTGTAGTGTAGCTCGTATGTATTGTCGCTCTTTTTACTACTACTAGTTGACACTCTTTGTACTTTTACTATTAGTTTTAGATCCATGTGCGCTTTTACATAAGTGTCACTGATGGAATTTTGACATAAATATTATTTGGGAAGGAAAAAAAAGAGCTCACTTATGTAAAACTTTCAATATAGCTGGTCCCAACATAGGCGAGAACAAAGATGCTTCTGTCTCGCTATAACTGATTGTCTGATTTGGTCTCATGTTTGTTTCTCTCGCTCGGGTTTTAATTCAGAAAGGGTTGTGGTAAAAGTGTCCCACTAAGGTTTGATGTGTGTGTTCTAGTGGCAAGATTATAACAAACACCTATGTCTTAACATGCATGCAAATCAAGGTTAAAGGGGTTGGTTTTTAATTATATGTGTGATCTTATATGCGCATGGTATGGGAAGTAAATCATGTTTTCCATTGTCTTTGGTGTCGTGTTGTTGCTTTGGTTTCAGTTGTTCTAAGGGTCAAAGTACCATTGAATTTGTGTGATTAATACAAATCATAAGTATAAACATGGGTCGCATATAAAGTCATGGGTCAAAATGAATTGTATTTCGTATATGTATGCACGTATATGTGGGTTAAAAAGAATATGTTTGTTGTCGATCCAGCCTGGTCAATCTTGTGTTGTCTTGCATGTTGTGTTCTTGTTGAGTCACGGTCCCGGTTTGTTTCGAGAAGGGTTTTGTGGATTGCTCCAAGAAGTAGCTTCTGTTAGAGTTGTGGATAAATATTAATACGTATATGTCTATAATCGAACTCGAGACCGAGGGATTGCACACTTTACGTATGATGATCAAGTAAATAATTAATATGTATAATTATTGTATATATTAATTATTTGGACACGAAATAATGCATAACTAACGTTATGTAAACTAACGGTGTTGACTAACGACCGTTAAGTTAAAGTGGAAGGACTATTAGTGTAATTGGGATGGAAGGATCTAAAAGTCTTGGAGCCCAAGACTTGCACCGATCGGCATAAGGGATAACAACCCTTAATCGCATGCCTTATCTTCCAAGAATACTTTCACTATAAAAAGACAAACAATAGTGGCCTTTATTTTGGACGTGATGTACAATACTATAACCAAAGTTGCTTGTCTTTTCTTCCTATCAAATCCGGTCGACTTTATCCCAAAGGGTGGATCGATTGTTTTTTTATTAAACAATAGAATTGATTGTTTTATTAAACAAATGGAAGTCGAATTTTTTATTAAACAATTAGATTAATTGTTTTCTTTATTAAACAATTATATATTGGTTTAATAAATGTGTCTAATCACTAGCATCATTGCTTGATCGGTTATAGTACGTGTGTACATGAGTTCGGTAACAACTTACTTTAGTTGTTCATCTTGGATCGATTAACAAAACGGTAAGGGGTTAATCAATAGATCCCTAATTCACATAAACCCTTATTAGGGTTCATCTTTATTGAAGATTTAAAGATTGGTTCTTGTTCTTGCTAGAACCTAAAGGTACGTTCCTATTTATGTTTTAGTTAATTATTATGTGTTATACTTGTTTACACGCTTTCGCATTCTTGTGTACTTTGATTATGGGTTTAATATATGATTGTCATGATTACTAAATTCCAACAGTGGCATCAAGAGCCATGTATAACATGTAATTAATTACTTAAACAATAAAAAAAACGTATCTTTAAATTGTTTAGAATATACATGTTTTTATTTTCTAGGGTTTTATTATTAAAAATTTGTTTTTTAATAAAAGTCGAAACCCTAACCCTAATTTGGGGGGGTGTCGATTTGATCCATAAACCCTAATTAGGGTTTGTGGTTTTCATAATTAATTGTGATTAATTAGAAACCCTAGGTCTTTAACAAGTTGTTGTGTTATGAATCTTGTGACCTAATTGCTATATGATATGCATGAATCCGTGACTATACATGCATAATTAGTCACGGATAATTACTTGAATTAAATTGTTTAGATGTTTGCTACATGTTTAAATAAATCTAAAATTAGGGAAGACCTAATATATTAAATTAATGAATCAGTTATGTGCAACGTGGTATATTATCATTAAAACTTACGCGGCCAATTGTTGGTGACTGTGGTCCATTGGGCACAATGAGCTCGAAAACCAATGGGAGTTTTATTGATTCTATACATAATAATTCACATATAGATTATTAATAGGATTTGTTTAAAAGGTTGCATGTGGCTAGATGTTTCACTAACAATTAATTGTTTTCTTATTAGTTGATTATTTGTTTTCTTTTAATTACTTGTTTATTGTTTTTTATATGTGATATGTTAAAAGTAAGCAATAAAAGGGTAATTTTCAAAGAAAAATTAAATTGGACTAATAATGGTGAAACATAAAGTAATAAAGTAAGGATCTTGCGGTGTCTTATGTGCCGACAGTGGTTCGCTTCGCACGGTAATTTGCTCCCAGGCGAGACTAGCAAGATCTAAACTTTGTCACTTAATTTTTTTTAAGACTAAGATCATAAAATTTTGCTTGATTTATGTTTTTGTACAATAGTGTGTGAAAGGCGGACCAAAGTTGACAAACTGTGTGGTGGGTTTATCTGGAGAGGGTTTTTTAAGAGATCCGCTCCTACCGGCTCTCCGGGCCTGCTTGTGCGTCAACTGCGACTTACCTATATCACTATTTACGTACACTATCATCTTAAGGGTGATTTACCTCAATTCCACGCGCCACTTTTGTGGCAAATATCCGAATAACATGTAAGAGTAGGATATGTGGGCGATAATTGTTGGTACTTCTTTAATTGGTGAACCCAATACCTCAAGTACATAGTTTTTGGTTTACTCTTAACTAATTGGTTAATAAAAATTGTTTTGAAAACTAATGATACAAAGATGAGTGCATGCGTCTTTGTACATGTTTTTGTCACACCAAAAACTAAATACCCTATAATTTAAGTTACATGCCATCTAACTATAAGAAACACTTGAAGTTAATTTTGGGTATGCGTGAGACCTGGACCAAAATTAATGACAAGGTAAATTTCCGAGTGTGCGTGAGACCACACATGGATGAATTTACAGTTTCTAAGTTAGACAACTTAATTAAGCTGATGCGTGAGACCTAGAGCTTAAGGCATGAGATGGGATGAAACATGCTTACATGACATATTGATGAATCAATATGATGTAAATCCCATAATGATCTAGGAATTGGAAAATTGTTTGCCAATTATTGTTCGACAATTACCTAGTTGAATACTATCATTACTAGCAGATCAACTGATGTAATGGTACTATGTCAATTAGGATCCTAGCTTTAAGAAAATACTATGGTTGATATGAATATTTACCAATGGGTATTTTATTTTCTTAAAGAGTAATTATCGAAAATACTAAACTGAATTTTGTAAATTCTTTTAATTGTATTAATGCAACGATAAACCGTAAACATGGGTTATTCTTTATTAGTAAATTGATCTACACCCGTAGGGGTTTTGGTTAGAGTCAATTTCATAAAAAGAATAAACCAAGTCTCCTTTCATATGAGAAGCGTGAGACTAAACCCTATTCCTTTTCATGAATGAGAAAGGTATGATGGGAAAATTAGAATTGTCTAAATACTAAATACATAACTCATAGCAAGTTTTAAATCGTTAAGGTTATTACGAATTTATGAGTTATTGAATTAGAAGCTAGACTAATTACTGCATAATGGTAAAAGACAAGCTAGTATATCTAGTTGTTTTGTTTTGACCATTTGAAGTACTACATACAATTGTTGGAATTGTAGACCTACTATGGAAGAAATTGCATGCCAATTTTCAAGTTAATAGTAAGCAATGTGATGAATCACATTTGATGTAAATGTGGATAGTCCATCAATTACATAGTAGAATACAATCTTTTAGAACCTAAGTAATTGTTACGAATAGGTTTTGTCAAAGATGTAGGAAAGTAACAAGGACACTCTTTCCTTTCACTGGTTTATGAAACACTTATTATGGTGTCGAATTCAGTGGGAGTTTTGTGTTCTCATTACTGAATAAGGGGTTATTGTAAGTTCTCTAATTCAGTGGGAGTTACAAGATTTATTGTCTTGATTGTAACTCAGATTATCTTTTGAATGCCTCAAGATAATTACTTTCCAAATATAGATACTAATATTTTCAAGGATAGTCATGTGCGTTTCCTTGATTGATTGAGTAATTCTATATCTACTAGTTATGCTAATGACACAAATCACATTGATCACATTAACAAACACGTGTAGTGTTGTCTATGTGGTACATGATGTTGTTCCATGCACAAGTGGGAGAAATCTTTATTGTGTGCAAGGTACAACATATAAAGAATATGATTTTGTAGATTCTCTTAACTGCAAGGTAAGAGATTCTTATTCTAATATGATTGTACATATCTAGTCTTAAAAACACTTGGAGTTAATTTTGGGTATGCGTGAGACCTGGACCAAAATTAATGACAAGGTAAATTTCCATGTGTGCGTGAGACCACACATGGAAAAATTTACAGTTTCTAAATTAGATACTTATTAGAACTTGTGTCAATGTGATAACAAGATTACTTCAACTTTAATATTTATGTATTATTGGAATGACATAAATGCATGAAGTAATATAATACTACTTCAATAATTATGTATTCTTTGAATGACATAAATAAATGAAGTAATAAGTTAACTTGAAAATACTATTGAAACCAAATGATGGTGTTCATGATTACTTTAGTTATAAATATTTATACTTTATTGTAAAGTTATAAATATGAAGTCTTTAAGACTTAGTATAATCTAAAGTAAGACGTTAACTTGTTATGTCTTCTTTATTAAAGACATATACAAGAAGTCATTGAGTTGATCAATGATTTATAACGTGTAGTGAGATTATAACGGTTTATGTCTTCTTGATTGAGACATGAACATGAAGTGACTTATTTAATAAGTACTTGAGTTATAATGCATGCAAGAGGCTTGAAATTCTATTTCACCATTAAGATGACTTAGTTGGGAAATAGGTAAGCCAAAAGGAATACAAAGTTATCTTTCATATTGTTAGATTATCTCACAATATGAGTTCTAATGAAATATCACATATTTGTGGTGTGTTCAGTTAGAAAAATCAAACTTTATTTGTATTGTTTGATTAAAGATAACTATAAGCTCTTTTCTTCCAAAAGTTATCAAGGTTAGGAAACTGAGTATGGATTGAATATACTCAATTAGACTCATAGAAGATTTATAAGACATTATTTATTATGGAATGTGATGAATCACATTAAGTGTTTTAAATGAAGTTCTGAATTTGTTAAACTTCTGATGAAGCTAGATATTAACAAACGAATGTCAGGAACTATCAAAGTGTATTTGTAATGTCCCAAAAGAGAACAAATTGGTGTTGCTTAACTTGCTAATTATTTGTAGATAGTCTATAAATTACAAAAGCAAGTGGGAGTTTTATCTTGTAGAGATAAAGTTACAAGATACATAATCTTCTAATGTACACTAGCGAATATCATGATGAGGCTAGACATGTAAATGTTAGATCTCAAATGATGGAATTCTCATTCATAGATCCACTTGGATATCTCAGATATTTGATTAATATGCTGAGGGTTATATGATGAAGTATTACCAAATAATGAATTGGGTAAATTACGCATACTATGAATGTTATAGATACTGTTCATAAAGATATTCAAATTTTACAAATTTGGTTTATCTTAATTCTTAATAGTTAGAGAATGATGATGAGTTTATTTAAAGATAGAAAACCCTAGTGGTTTAAATCTTTATGTAGAGATCATATGGACAATATTGTACACATATTTAATGTATGTCTTGTGACAAGATTATTAATCATACTTAAGTAATTAACTATGATTGAATACTCTTTCATAAGCACATTAAATATATAAAGATAATAATTGTCATATCTATTTTCATTTATATGAAGGATGACAATGGAATATCAAAACTCTTTCTTGAGTGATTACTTGAGCGAGGACGGTAAGTAATCGAAAGGATTTTTGAATTCATAATTATTTTGGAAGTGTACAAATGTAATAATCCATGAATGGATTAATACATGCATCTATGAAATATTCTTATGTTTTATTATTAAATCCATTGTTTGATTTATAATTGAAATAAGACAATTTCTAAGTATTCCTAAAAGCTAGTGGGAGTATTATGTTTAATTTCTTAAATAATGTATGTTGTATAACATATGGGAAGTAACATTCCATGTAAGTTAAAATGTTAAGTCTTAACTTGGAATGAAACCTCACTTGAAGAATTTAAGAAGTAAAACATACAACCTTGAGATATATGTTTATTATTATAAACATATGTGGTAATTAAACCTAATAAGACATGACATATCATTTAGAAAGTCTAAATGAGAATATATCTTTTGATAAGTTAGAACATGAATAAAATCTATGATTGATTCTAGGATTTTCATGTATATCATTGTTGTATCATGTTTGAATGTAAAATGATTTGACAACATTTGATATCTAATAAAAGATATTTGATAAATTGTGTAATGGATATTCTAATCGAATATGTTTGGACTTAGAATAATGATCCTCAACCTGGAATTGCTCCTAAATTCTAAGTATAAACAATATGGCAAGTTGTTGCGTAATTGTTATAGCCAACAAATCTTGAAAGATTATAAGGCATCAAAATTACACAATTGATATTAAGTTTACGGAATAGTTAAAAGGCATATTGTAGTTTTATACAATAGTGCTTGTTTAATTGAGATGACACTCAATACTAGTCATGGTAGGATTTTATCCTTGATAATGGCCATGTGAACTAGTTGTGCTTAACTAAGAAGCATAGTTGCATTATACATTAAAGAATTAGAATACTTTAAACTTTAAAATTGTTTGAAAGTTTAATTGTCATAAATTGGTGATTGAGGATGTCACACCATTTATGAAATAATATGTGGCAATATCAATATAATTGATTGCACACATGCAAGAATTTAAATAATTCTTGAAATAAGTATTCTCAAAATTTTATAGATCAAAGTTAGTTGATTTATGCCTTGTCAACAAGTATGATAGACATGACTTGAGGCATAATTCATTAACAAGTAATATCATGCATTGATCTATTTAGTATTTGGATAAAGGACATTAAGCAATTGTTATTTATAATGAATTAAAGTACTAGGTACGTTTGTTTTCATTAATAATAAATTGTGTCCTATATTTGCATGTTTAAATCCGTGAATAACTTATGTTATTCTAAATGTCCGTTGTCAATTAATGATATGGGAATATCATTGAACTAAGAAAAATCTGAGTATTGGTTAGAATATACTTGAAATTATATTGATGCGTTGACATACCAATTTCACATGATATTCAATGAATTGAATATAGGACTTATCCCAACTACATGATTTTACTTTGTGGATCTTATCAGTAAGTAAATCATGAATTTAGTTATCCTCAGACTTGAGATACCAGATAAGTGTCATGGATGTAGTGCATTTCTGTAAAGCAATTTACCGCTCACCGTAACTGGGAGTTATAAGGATTGTTTTCAGAAATGTTTCAAAGTCTATGGGTTATTCTTGTAGTCAAGAGAGAATTTGTTCCTTCAAATTAGTTTTGAAGTTTAATACTGCTGGGCCCCTCGTAGGGTTGACAAGGTGTTTGCGTGCGCACGCCCAAAGTCTATCTGGAATACGTTCAGATGTTTTGGTAATCTTGCTCAATCATAAACAACGAGAAACAGAATTGTTAATTAAAGAATGACTGAGATCCATATCTTTATTAACGTGGTATTAGTAACAAAAGGATAATAATAATGATGAATCATTAAAGGTTTTTTCCAGGAAACCTAACTCGAGTTGGTGTAGGGGCATTGGCGTGTTGCTAGACGCTAACCAATGTCATTATACTATTAATAGATATCCAAGTGGGAGCTGTTAGAGTTGTGGATAAATATTAATACGTATATGTCTATAATCGAACTCGAGACCGAGGGATTGCACACTTTACGTATGATGATCAAGTAAATAATTAATATGTATAATTATTGTATATATTAATTATTTGGACACGAAATAATGCATAACTAACGTTATGTAAACTAACGGTGTTGGCTAACGACCGTTAAGTTAAAGTGGAAGGACTATTAGTGTAATTGGGATGGAAGGATCTAGAAGTCTTGGAGCCCAAGACTTGCACCGATCGGCATAAGGGATAACAACCCTTAATCGCATGCCTTATCTTCCAAGAATACTTTCACTATAAAAAGACAAACAATATTGGCCTTTATTTTGGACGTGATGTACAATACTATAACCAAAGTTGCTTGTCTTTTCTTCCTATCAAATCCGGTCGACTTTATCCCAAAGGGTGGATCGATTGTTTTTTATTAAACAATAGAATTGATTGTTTTATTAAACAAATGGAAGTCGAATTTTTTATTAAACAATTAGATTAATTGTTTTCTTTATTAAACAATTGTATATTGGTTTAATAACGTGTCTAATCACTAGTATCATTGCTTGATCGGTTATAGTACGTGTGTACATGAGTTCGGTAACAACTTACTTTAGTTGTTTATCTTGGATCGATTAACAAAACGGTAAGGGGTTAATCAATAGATCCCTAATTCACATAAACCCTTATTAGGGTTCATCTTTATTGAAGATTTAAAGATTGGTTCTTGTTCTTGCTAGAACCTAAAGGTACGTTCCTATTTATGTTTTAGTTAATTATTATATGTTATACTTGTTTACACGCTTTCGCATTCTAGTGTACTTTGATTATGGGTTTAATATATGATTGTCATGGTTTTCAAATTCCAACAGCTTCGAGAGTAACTAACTCCGAGATGTGTTGCCTCGAGCTCGGTAGTACTTATGTCCGAATGTGATTTCGAGTTGGTCTTGGGATTCGTCATTGTTTCGAATCCGATTTGCCTTTGTTTATTATTCGGTCTATTATTATTATTCAAGATACCTTTTTAACCTTAGCCTTAAATAAATATAATCATACCTAAAAAAAAACAAAAACAAAAAAAACCATATAATAAATGGACTTATAAATAATAAACGATCATTTATTCATGTAGATTCGTTGAAGAAGGAGTAGCTTGTGTTTCCTTGTGTCCATTCTTTCATTTACTTTTAAGATTTCTAAAGATTATTTGCTTGGACTTGTCACGTGGTCTCATCCGCCTCAAGGTGAGTTTTCGTGGCCCCATTTTACTTATATTTTTCTTTTGGAGGAAAATGATACTCAAAGTTATTTCAAGTTTTCATGCCGTGCTTAAATGTTTGCTTTATTTTTTTTGGACAATGTTGTGTATATAATGGTGTTAGGTGCACTAGTGGTTTGGTATTGCTGTGTGGTCTCATGTCTTGGGTATAATCTGTTGACATGGGAGTACTTATGTTTTAGCTCCAGCTGGTAGGCATACGTGTAGTACATATGTGTTATGGGTGGCTACCTGATTAGCCCGATGGGTGGTTACCTGATTAGCCCGATGGGTGGCTACCTGATTAGCCCGATGATTATGATATAACTGCTTGCCCTACGCTTTATTATTATTTGCACACTTGTCCTATGTGTATATATCATGCACGGTGAAATCTGGTTTTATTTACCTTAAACCTACGAACTCACCAACTTTACGTTGACATTTTAGAGTATCATTTTGAGGTGATCGATAGTTGTATTTTGAAGGATCATGCATATTGAAGTCTTACATTGTTCTCATATTTGTAACACCCCAACCCGACAAGGGTAAAGATGTCACACTAATGGTTTCATATCAGATCAAAACAAAGCATACATTTCAAATAATACAAGAAATCTCAAAGGTTACAAATGAAATACTGAAATTTACAAGGTTACAAATGCGAATACTAACTCTAAAATATAATAACTTCTTATAAACTCTAATCCAGAATAACTACCAAGTCTTCTAAGTCCAAAAGTCTCTTCTCTCATACCCAGCTTCCAACTAAAACCTGCCGCAGGAAAAGAAATGCGGCTGAGCTTAAAAAGCCCAATGACCAGATATATAATAAATGGAAACGAAAGAGAATGAAACGAACATGATATAATATGGTGCATTGGGATAACATAAGGTATAAGTAAAGAATACAAGGTAAGAAAAGAAAGTGTAGGTCAGAAATCCACCGCGAGCCTAAACAAATCAAATAGTAACCATAGAGGGGAGTCCTCTCAAATATATGTGAAGGACGTGTATTGCACACAGCATCAATCACCAAATCAAATCAAATAATAATCATGATATATCCCTCGAAACAAATCAAATCTAGGATGCATCCATACGCCCCCCCCCCCCCCAAACAAATAATCCTGGCCAATATAAATAATAAAGCGCGCATGTAGTAGCAAAATGGGGACGGTGTGTAACATCACTCAAATACACACTAGAGTCATGCCATTGGTGCATCAATGACATGGCCATGTTACCTTCATGGCTAGGAAACAAATTTTGGCTCGGGTATCAAACTGAAGGGTCAAAGGTCCAAATCATTACAAAGGTCCAAATCATTACAAAGGTTCAAAAGTCCAAGTCATCGAATCATAGTCAAGTCCAAATATCAAAGGTTCATGGCAAAGGGTCCATATCCAATATCAAGGTCAAATGAATTCAAACGAACTGATCAAAGGTTCATAATCAAATGGTTCATTTACAGAAATCTTTATCAATTGGTTTTCATAAAAATGATCTTTATTAACTGTTTTCACAAAAGTAATCTTTAAAAGTAATTTTCATAAAAGTTTAGTAAGATTCCAAATAAAAGTGGCATTGCATATTCCATAAGCATCATTTTAAAAATAGTTTTCCTCAAAACATTCCCATGTTATAATTAAAAAGGTTTTCACATCTAGTTACCCAAAATCAAATGAACCTTCGAAGTATCAAGTGTCTCGAATACTAATATCACAAGGTAACGAACGAATATCAAATGGATCATTATAGAGGCTCAAAGCAAGAGGGTCATATCGAACATCAAAGTCAAAACGAATCAATCAAACGAAATAAAGTGTAGGGAAACATAGCAGTGGCTTAGGAAATCTTAAAATGAATCAAGATCAGTGAATCATGAGAAAGAAGACACCCTTACTGAAAAAGGGTAGAATATCTGTACCTTAGACCGCAAGTGCAACCATAACAGAAACATAAAGATCGGAATCAACCTCCTTCTTCAGCGAATCTACACGAATTCATGATCGTCTTATTATTAATATCTTATTTAAATCGGATTACTCATTTTAGTCGGCTTTCCATTTTTAGTAACTTTCCATTTATAGCAGGTTTCCAAAATTAGCAAGTTTCCATAAATTAGGGTTTTAATCGAAAATATTCCAAAGTTAAGGGTTTTAAATGAAAATATCTCAAATTACTTATGTTAAATACATAAACATTCAGAATCACACTCTTAGTCCTTTATGTTTCACAATTTACCATTTATACCCTTAAGTTATTTAATTTACAAAATAGCTCTTATAGTTATATAATTTACATTTTAACCCTTTCTATATCCATAATTACACAACAAACCTTTTCATTACTAAATTACAGAATATACCCTCAAATATAAGTGTGGTACGAATTCAAACCCCCAAGTTTCGCATAATTACATTTTTAGTCCCTTTAGTTTATAAAACTTACAATTTACATCCTTATTTAATTCTAATTGCAAATTAAACCCATAAACATCCAAATTTACATATTACCTCCCTAATAATATTATTTACCCAGAATAACCACAAGTTTCCTGATTTTACACTTTTAGCCCCTCCTTTTAATTAATTTGCAAAATTAACCCTATAATTACACTTAATTCCAAATCTTGCATATTTTACACACAAGGTCCCCATATTATAATTTTTACACTTTGGTACTGATCTAATTAACATTATAAAAATAACCCACGAGTTTTAAAAATGACAAAACACCCCCTTTTCTTTTTAAAAATCAATCGGTAACACAAATAATTTACCAAACCCTAACCCTAATTTCCCAAATCATTCTCCCATCATTATTCCATCATTATAACATTATTTTATCCAGATCTAACCCATAAACACAAACCCTAGATCGCTTGTTAGGGTTTTAACCATTTATACGTTTTCTATACAAAAACCCGATTGAAACAAATAATTCGAAAAGGCCATTTTAGGGTCTAACAATTCGAATGACCATTTTTCCCAGATCATATATATCATAAAGAGTCCAAATAAAATATGGTTCACACCCAGAAAATTCGTATAATATATTTTAGGATTTACGTATGCTTTAACCCTTTTAATTTAGAATGATCGATCTAAGCTTCTATAAATCGTACAAACATTTTTCCCAGGTCTTATACTTCATATAATGATCGAATAAAATAGGCACATCACCCAGAAAAATCATATAACACGTTTTAAATATTTAACCCGTTTTACACATTTATAATTCATTCGACCCTTAAAGCCTTGCATGATTCGAATTAAACATTTTTCATGGATCATATATGATATAATAAGCATAAGAAAATATCATACCAATTATTGAACGTGTATATTAGCCAAAACGAATTTAGACTTCTCGGATGGTTTTCGCGACAAAAACAATTCCCACGCCCAAACGAACGAGCTTCAAACCTTTCAACCAATTTTATTAGCTCCCTTAATTGATGAAGAATGCCATAAAATTAACCCTCAAATTTTAGGAACCCTTATGGGTGAGGTACGAATTTTGGTGTGTTTTTGATATTATCGGCTAGGGTTTTTAAGTGAATAAATGTGTTAGTTTAGTAAATGGTGATATGGCCGAGAAAATAGGGGGGGGGGGAGGGCTGTAGACTCGGCACTCATGAAGACCAAATCAAAAGATTTGAATTTTGTATCATTTCCATATTTAATTTGATCATATCTTATGTTTATTTAGTTATAAAGTTAAAAGATATAATAATAATGTGTATTATGAAATTTTCGACCCATAATGTATGATCATAATAATTTTTGTATTTTACAAATGTTAGTTATAGTAGTAAAAATTAATTTACTTCATATCTTGATCATTTCCAGAAGTTTAGGATCGATTTGGTACTTTATAAGCTTAATTATAAATTTTAAAAATTGAAGGGGCATTTTGGTCTTTTTACATGTTTCAGATTTTAGGGTTTTACAATATTAAAGACCGCGTGATTTGGAAAAGACCTTTTTCTAAAGACTTAAATTTTAATAATATTAAGACTTGTATTTTCATTATCCAGTTTTGTATTAAAAATCTTATTGTAACATTGTAATTTATTTCCTAAATCAATTATGGCGTTGTTCTACTATCTTATGCGATGTTACATTTTCGTTGCACCTCGTGTTTCCGCTCTTGGCGGGGTGTGACAAAATGGTATCAGAGACTAAGGTTGTAGGGAATGCTGGTTTTCTAAAATAAAAACCTCAACTATAACCAAACTAAATCTTTTCGCAAAACCCCAAACATGGTACAAGTCGGCTAGCCCGAGCATTTCATCATTTTTCCTAAATTATGCATAGCCTGATCAACTATGCCTAATTCAGGAGGAATCATGTAATGATGGGGGTAGTTACCTTGAATCATGCTTGGTTGGACACAAAACCCAAATCACCTCGAACTTTCATCAGTCATTTGCATGTGTATTTGCCTTATATTAATTATTTGATCGTGTTGTGCTGCTATATGTGCTATTACATATATGGTTGTTGCATTATGACCACTACTAGAGTTCAAGGATGCTTTGTTTCTTTCATGGTTTGACTGGTTTGTTACACTATGCTTTCTAGTATGCCTTTATATCAGTCGTGCTATATTGAACACTATTTTGAATATATCCCAACTATGCGTCATTGGAAGACCAATATTAGGTACGTTATTTCTTAGGTTCATGCTAACGGTTTTAGCTTCAACTTGGAGTTGAGCCCCAGATTGGTAGTTGACTTGTTGGAAGGTGATATTAGTTTTATATTTTTTTAGATACTATATTGAAAATGCTAGTTTGGCTATTCTGGATACTAATTTAAATACGTGACCACGTAATTGTTTCCCTATGCCATTAGGTTATATACCTCGTTTCTCCATAATACTCATATGACTTGCATAATAGGAATTATGTGTGCATCTATTTATGAAGCTTCTTATTTTGCCTTTTATAAGGGATTGTTTTGGGTGGATTATTTTATGAGGTGATTGAAAGATTGGTTCTTGCATGGTTTAGAGTCAGACCTTAAGCATTAACTACATGAAATTCTATTATTTCTATTTAAGACCTTTACAATTTGATTCTGGATTATGTTGCGTTTTTTTAGGGATTTTTGCCCAGTGTGAGAGACTATCTTGTTTATTAAATGGTTATGTAGTTGTGGTTCGACTAACCATGATACAAGTTCCCTACTTGTGTCAGGAGCCATCATGACATTGTAAACAAGCCTGAATACATCACATTCTAAGCCAATAAGTCGAATTACATCATTAGTCAACCTAGGAACAACTCGCTTACCAGCGTAATAGCAATTAGTTGTTTTACCACATGGTTAGGCCTTTGGGGAACTACAAGTGGAATTGTTGGACACATAAAAAGGGGAAAACCTTTTTTTTGATTATTTGTGCTGACCGTGATGATAGTGTTCGCTTTAGTGTTAGTGTTTCGGAGATGGTGCTAATTTGGATACGATAAAATCTGTTGGTCAAAAAAAAAAAAATTGTGCAAGTGAAATGTTTCCTTGCAAATCTCATAAAGAATGAGAAATCCTATTTTTTTTTTACTTAATGTTTAAATTGTTTTGTTTTACTGAATTATAAATATTTTGAAGTAACCTTGTTCTTATGGTTATACTCGTAATAATTACACAATTAATAAATACCTGCTTTTGGTCAAATTTTTACACCAATGAATGCTTGAAGTCACGTGTAAAACCATGTCTCCAAGAAGGCACACATGAAAACAACCACTATGCTTCACAAGAATTGAATATGGTATTATTATTTTATACACGTTTGACAAGTTACTACATTTGAGATTGAGACAAGAACACATGCACATATCATTCTTTCATTTGAAGATAAGTATACTATCCAATCCAAATAAAAGAAACACGAGATTCCTTATTTATATACACGTTTGACAGGATTGATCTTATCCCATTTTTGCGTTTATATCATTTTTTATATATAACTCAGTAACCCTTTTCTTGAACCAAAACAAACCCTCATGAATAGTTTGCATGATTAAAATGAGTGTGTGTGAGCGTGAGTGTTGGGTTCACTTTGGCATTAATTGGGTTCGAGTGCGATCAGAGTGTGAGTGTTGTTCGTAATGAGTTGTGGTTCATGGTTCGTACGGGTCATTGTTGTGTTCTTTGGGTTGGGATTGTGTTCATGAAGGTTTAGAGTTTGACCTAACTCCTTGAATTCTGGCATTGGTCTCACCATTATGTTCTTGTTTCAGCCTCAATATACCACTCTACTAGAGGTATCACTTAAACCTCCATCTTTTATTCAGCTCATTGCTTAGTCATATTATTAGTCATAGTTGTAATTAAAACTCTCAATCACTGATCATATGTTGGTAATCTCGTTATAGTAATATATTTATCATCATATACCTACAATCGGTTAAAACATGTGGATTAGAATATGCATGCCTTAACGTCAAGAGTTATATATACATATATATAAGAATGGAACAAGTCTTAACCATATGATTTGTGCATGAAACATGCAGTTAGGGGATTTGAATATGTATGCATGGAAACCGTTTATAATTAATATGTAACATCAAATTTGCATGGTTATTATTAGCACATGATCTTTTATAATTAAGTAACCTTACTACATGATAATATGACCCATCTGTATATATTAAAATCAAAGTCGAAGCTCACCGCTGATAATGAATCAAAGTCATGGGTTGAACGTGCATGTTGATTTATTATGAAACTTGAAAACTTATAAATAGACAAGGCGCAAATGCTACTAGTATCAAGATCTTGAATTTTATAAGGAAGATGAAGATTTTGCATTAGTCTTTAAATCATAATTAATATAATGTGACGAGAGTACATTTTATGACTAAGCAGATTCATAGTTTATGGTTATGGTATCAATAGGGATTCAACAATTCTAACCACCCCGATATGAATGGGTCTTAGCTCTTAACTTAATCCCATGGCTTGTTACCTAACTTAAGGTTTTTGATAAATTTGTTCGAGGATGGGCAATGCTTACACCATTAATTCAAATCACTCGATAGTTTCAATTGGATCTCATATTTCATTAGTAGAATTACATTTTGGTGTATAAGTTTTGTCGCAACACTGGAGTACTAGTTCGAATCCTGGGTCTTTCATTTTAACTTTGACTTTTCTCTGGGTTCTTCATTCAGGCATCTATTCATTTGCATTGAGAGAGACCGGCGTAATTCATTCAATTATAGTTGACTAGGTTGTTTAATTTGGTTTAACAGTTAATTTAGCGAACCATTCATTTTGACTCACTTACAAGCATATCCGTTGTTGTTAGAACGTCCTCAGAATCTTAGGGGTTAACATTTATTAAGTCTCGAGTGTTAGACCCGTTTCCCGGGTGTTGGGACCCACCCTAGATGAAAATAGATTATGGCCTCATGTGATTGGCCAGTCAACATTTGTTGCGTAATGGTCAAACCCGATAGTCAAAATATGACTAAAGTGGTAATGTAATTATGATATGTAACTAGAGGGGCTTAAGTTGCCAAGTGTTAAACATGTTACATGTGTTATAAGTTAGATTGTGGCCAAAGTAAGAAGAATGGGACTTGAAGGGTCATTATTGCCATTATCCCAAAGTTGTATCCTAACTAATTATATCTAGGGATTTCTAGAGAAATCCACCTCATTCTTGAGTGTGAAGGCCGGTTCTAGACCAAGGAAAAGGAGGGAAAGATAGAGCTAGGTAATGGCTTATGATGAAGAAGATAAAGGACCCATGTTTATGATCCTTCTTAGCTTTGATTATAAAGTAAGTAATCCCTCTAAGTTAGTGATTTAAGTGGGTTTTCATCATATGATCAAGATATGATCATATGATGATATGTTTAGGAGATAAGTATGTTGATGGGTTTTGATAACCCTTGTTATGTGTTTGATTATTATGTTGTTAGGTTTTATTATTCTGTGAAAGAGGATGATGATGATGGAAGAATGTGAAGATGATGATGATCCTTGTTATTGTTTAGCTTGGTTTGAGGTAAGTAAAATGATGATAGCATATGTTATATGGATCTCCATCTTTATGTGTCATGTATGTTGATGTTGAGAAGACGAGCTTGGGTTATGCTTATTTGATGCCATGTTTATGGCTTATGTGATGAGATGATGCTATGGAATATGTTCATGTTAAGTGCTAGTTGAGATTTGAGTAGGGAGCCATGATGTAAGTGTTTTATGTATATGATGCATTATGTGGATGAAGTATAATTGTATGTTATAGTCGTTTTACTTACTAAGCCTTTGTGCTTACGGTTTAGTTGTCTAACCATTTTGTAGGTTGACATGTTTATATGGGCGGCTTGGATGTAAGGATTAAGGAGTTGGGTATGCGAGGATATAAGGTAGTATGCGTAGGAGCTTAGGTTGAATACCGAGCTCATGTGTAAGTTTGTACCCCCGTTGGTCTTTTCTTGGTTAGTAAAGTGTGGTCGTGTGGCAAATGATATTTTAAGGTTGTCCCATCGTTTTGGTGGTCAACTATGGTGTCAAAGTATGTTTTATATGTATATCGGTCAAGTTAAGGGGGTGTTTGGCTAATATGTAAAAGTACCCATTTTGGGGTGGTGAACGGGTCAAGTACCCTTGGAACATGTTGGTTATGTTAATATAACACTTTTGGTAAAGTTTGGTGTGAAATGAAAGTGGTATAAGTGGTTTTGTAGTAAATGGGTCAAAACGGGTATTTTGGGCATAATACCCGTTACTTTGTAAAGCATGTTGCCGCGGGTCTTCATGACCAAGTTTATGCATATATTTGATGTTTGTAATGTCATAATGATTTCTGGAAGTTTTGGTGTCATGTCATGTTATAGAAGTCGTTTTCCGGAAAATGGGTCAAAAAGTGCAAAAAAAGGGTTATGCAGAAAAAGGGGTGTTTGGGACAGGGTCCACTTTAACCCGTTTTGGGTCTAACGGATCAAGAATTTTAGAAACCATGTATAATGTATATTTTTAGTTAAATGTGGATTACATGTGTTTAAATATAGGTCTAAAGTGTTGATTTCATGTTTAAAGGTGTTACGGGTCATTTTGTGAAAATAGTGCACTTTAGGGGTTCGTAGTGCACCGAAGGTGTCATAGTGCACTTTAGGGGTCTATAGTGCACCGGAGGTTTCATAGTGCACTTTAGGGGTCCATAGTGCACCGGAGGTGTCATAGTGCACTTTAGGGGTCCATAGTGCACCGGAGGTGTTATAGTGCACTTTAGGGGTCCTTAGTGCACCGTACATGTTACAGTGCACTTTAGGGTGCCACCCGTCATTTCTAAAAGTATTTGAGTATAGTCTCATTTAATAATGAGTTCAAGGTCTATATGTCAAAGGAATTTGTTAATGGTCAAAAGAGTTTTGGATTGAAGGTCAAAGTTGGGTCGTTTCAGCGTAAAATTCAAAGTTTTTGGTCAAAGCGTTCACGGGGTGTAACAAATTGGTATCAAAGCATCGGTTTAAGTGAATTAGGTCTCCACTATAGGTTGCCTAGTCTTAAACCACTAGTAGGAGCGTTAGACGTAAGTGTTAGTTGCGCGGAAATTTATTTGCTATGTGTTGGACGGATTATGTTTTATGTTAGTTGAGCTTATTGATGATAGGTGATGTATGTTTATGATAGTGTTTTGTGTATGAGATGCAAGTCCATGGGGACTTTGAAATGCTTAGATAATTAGTCGGCCGTGCACCTCGGTTGGTGCCGGTGTTGATATTGTGATTATGTGATGTATGTCCGTGGAGGACTTGAGATGTTTATATGACTAGTTAGCCGTGCACCTCGGTTGGTGCCGATGATTGTGTTGCTATTATGTGAAGGTAGGGTAGAGCCATGGTGATGGATTGCGAGTAGAAATGCTAAGTAGTTTTAGAGACGGGTTAGTAAGTGAACTAAGGTTTATGATGCCTTAGTTATAAGATGGGCTATTGCTTGCGGCTAGTTAGAAGGTCGATGCTTAGACATTGCTTGGTTATGCAATGTAATATATAATGCCATATACTATGCGAGTTGATTTTGATTTTAGATGTTTTAACACTTGTCGGATAAGTGTTAAGTGTTATGATATGATTGCTTATGTGATGATAGGTCTATGGTAGTTGGTTATATGTGTAAGTTTTATGTGACGTGCTTGAGAGCACGATTGTATAGAGGTGTATGAGTTGAGATAGATGCAATTGAATGCATGTTATATGTGACCTAGTTGTGGTCGGTTAAGCTAAAAAGAAAACATTGATATGTGAAAAGAGTTAAGAAGTGAATAGCAAAGTACGTTTGTAGTTTGATGTCTTGAGAGGCATGATTGATATAATAACGATAGATGCTTGAAGGCATAATTTATTACATGAGAAAGTTAAAGAGTATAGTTAAGATGTGATGAGATCATGTGTATATAAAACATAAAAACTAAAATGTGTTAGTAACGAATGAGTAGAAGAGATGAATGAGTTTCAGATTGCGCTAGAAGTCATAAGTGACTTGAAGTGTACTAAGAAAGAGTTATAAAACATGAATGTAAACATGTTAATACATTGAAAGGTGTATGATGAGATTATGTGAGTGTGATAGAATAAACCTATGTAAGGTTTATATGCGTACAAGTTGGATAGACTAAATAAAGTGATAGTCTAATTGGAGAATATGGTCAACAAGGGTTGACGGGTATTAGTAAGAATGTGTTGTAAGAACACGTAGAAGATATGTAAAATGAAATGGACAAGTATTACATATAAATTGTCTAAATAAAGATGGCACATAGTTAGTGTATGAGTCAACTTGGGGTTGATGGATGAAAGATAAGTTGCATTGTGAGAATGCAAATTTAATAAATAGGTAAGTGTTATATAGAAACTTGTCTAGATGATAGAAAGCGTGATAGTGAAGGTTGAGATTGCGTAAGGCAATGAGAATAGAGAAAATGATAGTGTGCCTAACTATAAAGTACATGAAAGATAAAGTGAGTAAAAGATGATAAGACAGATATAGCTTGGATCCAATGCTCTAGTATGGCATCCTTTGGGATGGCCTAGCTTGCCTTTATGGCATGATTGTTAGCTTGCCTTCACCGGCATGGTTTGCCTACATCCTTGGCATGTGTTATAGTATGGAATCCTTCGGGATGGCCATGTGTTATCGTATGGTATCCTTCGGGACTGGCCATGTGTTATAGAATGGTATCCTTCGGGATAGCCTAGATTGCCTTTAGGGCATGATTGTTAGCTTGCCTTCATGGCATGTGTTTGGCATCCTTTGAGATGGCCTAGCTTGCCTTTTATGGCATGGATGATAGCTTGCCTTCGCGGCATGGACGTGTAGCTAGCCTTTATGGCATAGTTATAGCTTGCCTTTATGGAATGGATGGAAAGTTAGTGAGATTGGATCCAAGGCTAGAAAAGATGAAAAATATAGCAAGTACGAGAGTTATGTCGGAAGCGTATAAGTAGGACGGTTTATGGTTTCTTGATTTAAATGGATTGGGACGCCTTTTCATTTAAATGAAGAATTGTAAATCGCCGAACCATAAATTTATAATTCCTTGTTTACATAGAATGGGACGCCTTTCTACGTAAATAAAGAGTTATAAATGAGTGGACTTATGTGTGACCGATATGACATGAGTACGGATTGTGATACGAGATAGTCAAAAATCTAAAAACCAGTTAGACGTCATAAGACAAGATAAATATGAATAAAACTTATAGTGGCGCTAAGGTAATGTGTGTAAACCTTAAGATAGACGTCTAAAATGAATTGTACATTAAGTTGAGAAGTTAAATTGTGAGTATTTCCATAATTTGATAAGAAAGTTTGTTTAAGTAATGCGTGAGTAAGAAATTTTGAAGGGGCCATTTGTATGGTACTTTGTATATTTTGAGATTAAGTTGCCGGTTTTTGGTATAGTTATGTGTTAGTATTATGTGGAATGTTAAATTAACCGGTATATGATGTTATGTTATGGTTAGTGCATGGGCCAATGCCGTGTTTATGGTGATGAAGTTTGACTCATATAGAGTCAAAGTAGTAGATTTTCCATGTGACAAGTAGTCATTGTTGGAAATTTTAGACAAGTTGCGACGAGAAGTGTGTTTTAAGTGGAATATGAGTTGTGATTATGTATAGTGAGTTGAGAATTTGCAAGATCATGTAGATCATTGCAAGGAAATGGCTTAGAGGGCATGAGAGTAAGGACATGTATATGTTGTGAATTTAGTTTTGGACAGTTTTAGACGAGAGATTTCGGGGACGAAATCTAAATAAGGGGCGTAGAATTGTTAGACCCGTTTCCCGGGTGTTGGGACCCCTCCCTAGATGAAAATAGATTATGGCCTCATGTGATTGGCCAGTCAACATTTGTTGCGTAATGGTCAAACCCGATAGTCAAAATATGACTAAAGTGGTAATGTAATTATGATATGTAACTAGAGGGGCTTAAGTTGCCAAGTGTTAAACATGTTACATGTGTTATAAGTTAGATTGTGGCCAAAGTAAGAAGAATGGGACTTGAAGGGTCATTATTGCCATTATCCCAAAGTTGTATCCTAACTAATTATATCTAGGGATTTCTAGAGAAATCCACCTCATTCTTGAGTGTGAAGGCCGGTTCTAGACCAAGGAAAAGGAGGGAAAGATAGAGCTAGGTAATGGCTTATGATGAAGAAGATAAAGGACCCATGTTTATGATCCTTCTTAGCTTTGATTATAAAGTAAGTAATCCCTCTCAAGTTAGTGATTTAAGTGGGTTTTTATCATATGATCAAGATATGATCATATGATGATATGTTTAGGAGATAAGTATGTTGATGGGTTTTGATAACCCTTGTTATGTGTTTGATTATTATGTTGTTAGGTTTTATTATTTTGTGAAAGAGGATGATGATGATGGAAGAATGTGAAGATGATGATGATCCTTGTTATTGTTTAGCTTGGTTTGAGGTAAGTAAAATGAGGATAGCATATGTTATATGGATTTCTATCATTATGTGTTATGTATGTTGATGTTGAGAAGATGAGCTTGGGTTATGCTTATGTGATGCCATGTTTATGGCTTATGTGATGAGATGATGCTATGGAATATGTTCATGTTAAGTGCTAGTTGAGATTTGAGTTGGGAGCCATGATGTAAGTGTTTTATGTATATGATGCATTATGTGGATGAAGTATAATTGTATGTTATAGTCGTTTTACTTACTAAGCCTTTGTGCTTACGGTTTAGTTGTCTAACCGTTTTGTAGGTTGACATGTTTATATGGGCGGCTTGGATGTAAGGATTAAGGAGTTGGGTATGCGAGGATATAAGGTAGTATGCGTAGGAGCTTAGGTAGAATACCGAGCTCATGTGTAAGTTTGTACCCCCGTTGGTCTTTTCTTGGTTAGTAAAGTGTAGTCGTGTGGCAAATAATATGTTAAGGTTGTCCCATCGTTTTGGTGGTCAACTATGGTGTCAAAGTATGTTTTATGTGTATATGGGTCAAGTTAAGGGGGTGTTTGGCTAATATGTAAAAGTACCATTTTGGGGTGGTGAACGGGTCAAGTACCCTTGGAACATGTTGGTTATGTTAATATAACACTTTTGGTAAAGTTTGGTGTGAAATGAAAGTGGTATAAGTGGTTTTGTAGTAAATGGGTCAAAACGGGTATTTTGGGCATAATACCCGTTACTTTGTAAAGCATGTTGCCGCGGGTCGTCATGACCAAGTTTATGCATATATTTGATGTTTGTAATGTCATAATGATTTCTGGAAGTTTTGGTGTCATGTCATGTTATAGAAGCCGTTTTCCGGAAAATGGGTCAAAAAGTGCAAAAAAGGGTTATGCAGAAAAAGGGGTGTTTGGGACAAGGTCCACTTTAACCCGTTTTGGGTCTAACGGGTCAAGAATTTTGGAAACCATGTATAATGTATATTTTTAGTTAAATGTGGATTACATGTGTTTAATATAGGTCTAAAGTGTTGATTTCATGTTTAAAGGTGTTACGGGTCATTTTGTGAAAATAGTGCACTTTAGGGGTTCGTAGTGCACCGAAGGTGTCATAGTGCACTTTAGGGGTCTATAGTGCACCGGAGGTTTCATAGTGCACTTTAGGGGTCCATAGTGCACCGGAGGTGTCATAGTGCACTTTAGGGGTCCATAGTGCACCGGAGGTATTATAGTACACTTTAGGGGTCCTTAGTGCACCGTACATGTTACAGTGCACTTTAGGGTGCCACCCGTCATTTCTAAAAGTATTTGAGTATAGTCTCATTTAAGAATGAGTTCAAGGTCTATATGTCAAAGGAATTTGTTAATGGTCAAGAGAGTTTTGGATTGAAGGTCAAAGTTGGGTCGTTTCAGCGTAAAATTCAAAGTTTTTGGTCAAAGCGTTCACGGGGTGTAACATTTATTAAGTCTCAAGGCCTAACGAGGATTAACATATTACCAATTCCTAGAATGTTAGGGCGGATGATTTATCTAACTTTGGGGATTAACAAATCAAAATGCTAGTGCTGGAAAAGATTAACGAACTAGACACAATAAGATTCTGATTTCTGAAGTTAATGAAGCTCGAGCAAGGGACATATGTATACTTGAGAACGTACTGTTTATATAAGAACAAAATACCCGCACTTATTTGTTGAGCAAGATTCCAGTAGTAGATCCAGTTGAATTTTGGGGACCAAAATTCTTTGAACGGGGTGATACTGTGAGAACCCTCACCTAACCGGTTAGTCAACGTTTTTTGACCTAGTAATTGACTTCACCTAAAATCTAAATTCATTTTATTTATTGAATTCTAAAATTTAACCTATGTCGATAATAATTAATAAAATAAAACTTTATGCGATATAATAATAATACTTATTTAAGAATAACCTAAGCTTTGTAAAAGTTAATAAATCTATATGCATGTTATATTAATACATTTAACTTAAGTCATACCTAAAATAGAATTGTAACAATCCTTAATTTTTCCTAAACTTCCTAGTACATGTTTTTTTTATTTAGTCCAATATATAATGTGTTTCACACAAATTAAAAGATAACAACCCCTTGTTTTTAGTCCAAATCTCACGCCTAATTGATTTATCGTAGATCAATCACACATCAAAGCGTATCAATCACACTATTTGTTTCCAAAATATTTTATAGCTCCTCCTATTTTATCTATATGATCTAGCTTCTTTCTATTCCTTTTTCCATTCATGCGACACAAAGGATAAACACAGAAAGAGTCCTACTATATTTTCCTCCCAAAACTCTAAAGGGTCAAAGTTTGGGGGCTGTGATCGGGCATCATATTGTGTTTGATTACTGCTTGTGTGCTTGAGTACTTCACATGGTATGGTGCAAGTTAAGGTCTAGGGTTGCTGGGTGTCATCGTTGTTTGGGTCGATATTATTCGTAACAGAATTGTGGGCGTTCATGGCCAAACCCTAAGGTATTACCTAATCTCTAATCTAAATCCTGTCACGTAGCTACATCTCGTCAATATAAAATCATGTCATCATTGTACACGTATGTATATATATATATAAAAGAATAAGTATGATACGTAAAACACAAGAAGAATCTTTGTTAAACATAAGATCTCAAATGCAGTTTTCCTTCTCTTTGATTGACATTCGACTCAGCCCTTCTGTTTTTGAAACTATCACCTTATTACGGGATCATGCAAATCAGTCGTTATACGATAATATGATACATATGATAGGACCCTAACTGTTAATCTTTATTAAGAGGGTCGAGTAGTGATTTCGGGTTTAAACATATTTGCGATTTATAAAACTTAAAACTAAAAGGGTTATGAATCCTAAGTATGCTAGTTAACCTCGGACTTAAGACTTTGGTTTCACTTGTAGATCGATCATGCGTGTCGACGCTATGATTTTTGGTTCATTAACTCGTTTAAGGGCTGAGTCCATTTATCCGTGTGTGTGTCTCGATGGGTGCCCCTTTTATTCGAATGGGATTATGTCTCGCGCATTATTACTTGTTTGGTCTCGCATGCATGCAAGTCGGGTTTTAAACATGTTGGATGTTATAGTTAGACCTCTTGGTGACATGGATAAGCATACTTACCAACCTAAAGGTGGAACCTGATTTTATGAAACGAAATACCATAACGTGTTCAGTGAGAATATGTGCCTTTTAGTGTCATGGTTGAGCAAGCAAAGAACCTAAACTCTTATTAGAACAGTCTTTGGACTTGAAAATATAATATTAAAATGATGATGAAACTATTTCCAAGTTCTCTAATCGACGGTAACACGTGACTTAGTTTGATCCCGTTAAAAACGTACCGAGAAAAGGGTTTGTGTGAATCGTTATTTAGGTCTAAAACAAAGCTTTGGATATGTGTATAATCAGTTTTAAAATGTATAAGTTTGTAGTGTATTGTGGTCTCACTAAAACAGTTTTGGTGGTTGGGATTAATTCATATCATGTTGCTCTATTGAGCCCTTGTAGTGTAGCTCGTATGTATTGTCGCTCTTTTTACTACTACTAGTTGACACTCTTTGTACTTTTACTATTAGTTTTAGATCCATGTGCGCTTTTACATAAGTGTCACTGATGGAATTTTGACATAAATATTACTTGGGAACCCTCCGTCCCAGTAAAAGTGTCCTACTTTGAATATTCAAAGTCTTTGTTTTTCAACTTTGACCGTAAATATTTTTGTTTGTGTTATATAATACTTGATGAAAGTTATATGAATTGATTTAGTTTTAGATGTGTTTTCATTGGGTATACCACTACTACAAAAAAGACTTTTTAGACCGGTTAAAAACGGCTTTTAAACCGGTTACACGGGGGGTCTAAATGGGGGAGGTCTAAAAGGTGTTTAACAAAAAGACCGGTTTACGCACCGGTCTAAAAGATGGGCATTAAGACCGGTTCATTTTCATATAAAGACCGGTTCACACACCGGTCTAAAAGAGGTATTTAAGACCGGTTGTTATGATATAAACCGGTCTATATGTGGCTTTTTTAAAAAAAAAAAAAAATGGGTTGTTTGGGATTGCTCATAAACTTTTTAACCAGTTTTAATAAGCAATCCCAAACAAACCCACCAGTAATCTAGTCTCAACAGGTAATGCGCAAACACAACCTGGTACTAACAGTATCATTTTCATTAACAATAGGGATAACTTTTAATGACAATAACGAAACGACTGTTTCACCAAGTTGCTGCCTAAATGCTGGACTTCTAAAGTCGTTATCAGTCACAAGGAGCTGTGCCGATGTCACATCTAGCTGGAAAAGATACAGTACAAAATTCAGCCAGCCTGTTATATAGTATCACTTTGGTTAGGAATATAAAGACTAATATGGTGAAATTCACCTGGCTAAACATTGTATCATATAGTGCCATGAGACCATTTTGTCCAACAGCTGCGCATGCCTTACCATCTATTTCATTTTGTGGTTTTTGTAGGTCGGCAAAGCTTCAGGAAAAAAAATTTAGTAATTACATTAAAAGCTCAATTTGGGTTATAACTTATTGTTAACGAGTCTAACGGGTCGTTATTCAAATATTTAGCTTACAAATGAAACAAGTCAAACGGGTCAGAGGGATTAAGTACCTGCTGTTGATTAATTTTCTGTGTCTAAGGCGTTGTTGACCAGCACCAATAGCACCTGATGACACCAAGATAACCTCAAATCCTTGATCATTTAGTTCTTGAATCTGCAGTGAGTTTTTAACATATAACCAAATCTCCTTTCAAAAAAAGATATGGAAACGAAAACACAAAACTAGAGTAGCAAATTGTGTGTTTATAATAACCTGCTCACAAATTGCTCCTAATCTTCCGAGAGCAAGTCTTCCATCATTTTGGGTGACAACAGCAGTCCCAACCTTATTTCCAAACTATAATTAGTACAAAATTTTGAAACTAAAATAGCATGATACAGTTAAATTTAGTATAGGTCTCATTTCATACACCTCGCTACAACACTAAATGTGTAGTCAGCTTATTGAGTAAATGTGCAACCAAGACAACACCTCAATTGTCCAAAACTATCTTGATTATATTATGACTTCTGACTATTCCCATGTTTTCTAAGCCAATTTCAAACGCCAGTACGAATCTATCAGCCTGTGTGGGCGTACGAATCTACAGCAAATATATAACTTAACTTAGCACATAGTTTCAGCACATTGGTTCAATATTTTAAATAGCAATGGGGGAGTTTGGATTTGCATTCTGAAATCTGATTACTGTGAATTGCACTCACAATAATCAGTGTTATATGTTGATATAAACAAATTCCCCTGATTATATAACGAGTGTGTTCTTCGTAGAGGAGTGGATTAACATAATAGTTTTGCACAAAATCGCTACTTCCAGAGCTAAGCAAGTATACTGAACCTGTTATAATTGATGTCGCATTGGACTTTCCTGCAATGCCTACCAGTTTCTTTTGGTATTCCTTGTAATGCCCAAGCTGCTTGCTCAACGAAATTGTACCCTGCATCCGTTTTTCAGTAATATTGCATAAGAGTTGTAATTTCAGTTGCTTTATAGTAGTTCACTAGATAGATTCAAGATGCATTGTATTGAAAACAGATCAGTATTTAACCCGACTCAACTTGTTACTAGAACCCATTCTATTCCGTTATATAACCAACCCATTTTATGATATCACAGTCTATGATCTAATCTGATTTCATTTTTACTGATTTAAACTTTTATACTATTGATGTTCAACCAGCAACCGAACTGTTTTGTTTCGTCCTGCAAAAAGCTTTACCAAGTAGGCAACGGAACATTGCTGGGACTAACGGCTGAAGATAAAACCAAGTAGGCATGAGGAACATTGTTAACTAATACAGGCGGTAATTTTTATCACAAACAATAACGGTACCGGATCAGTTCGAATGCAATGCAACAGTTAGTTTGGAGCAAGGTGTGATTGAACGACCATAGACATTCTAACAATTAAAAGTAATCAATAATTATCTGTTTTGTTTCGTCCTGCAAAAAGCTTTACCATATTATGGATAAGATAACATTTCCCATAGCTCGACTTTAGAAATCATATCAGGTCAAATGATAACAAAATATATTTCCCACATTTAGAGCACGTACCTCATAATCGATGAGTTGGATAATGTGGTCCTTTCCCTTGAGTTTATTTAAATATTCAATTTCCTGACAAAACCCGTAAGCAGTTGCATAGTCACGACCTTTAAGCTTGATCTTTTTCAATGCATAGATCGTGCAATCCTGAGAAATGACTTTGTAGACTTCACTGCTTCCTCTATAACTTCTCTCATAGTCTAGTTACTACTGGTATTCGTGATCCATAAGTTAAAAGCTCCAATAGTACAACTCCAAAACTGTAAAAAAACATTGTTGCGTAATCAGTATTGTAAACTTAAAAGGATCAATCGCTTATTCAGGATAGTACAAATAAACAGGTGACATACCAAAAAGCTTGGTCATTACCACCGTTAGAAGACCTTTTAATACGAAACATATGTTTAGAGACCTTTTATCAGTAACAACACGCCCAACAACCAAAAACAAAACTTGAATCTCAAGTGTTACAACCAACCTTTTTTATTGATACCCACATATAAAGTTTAATGAAATACAATTATTTCTTTATAAGTATATGTGATCGAAACCCATCCTGCAGACAATAAGATGCTTAAAAACCTTTGAATCAGAATAATCTCATGTATCTTTATACCATAAAATCCATCTTGATGACTAACCAAATATGAAGATGCTATTACAAAGGAAATTTACAAACTAAATCACTAATTTCCCACAAATAGCATAAATATCAAATAATTTTTTTATTGCAATTAGACATTTCATCAAACACTTGGTTTGAATAAATTACAAAACTTTGCTGGAATCGAGATATCATATCAAATATTTACTGGAAATATAAAAAAACAACCACAATAGTGTCATATTTGTTTCATTATTAGAATCGAATGATTTCTTTACAACAAATCAACAAATAGTTTGCGGGCAAGAAGATAGAAGGGTATGACAATTGACAAAAAAAAATTAAAGAGCTAAAACCTTATAACTTACCCAAACGAATCTTGAGTCAATTGTGAAAATTCAATAATGCAATCTTAAGAAAAACTAATGGTAGGGTTGATTATGAACTGATTGACCTTCTCTTGAAAGCAAATATGAAATTAGTTTGAAGTGATGAGATTGTGGAGGCAGCGGCGTAGTTTTTTTTATTATAAGAATGATAAGAGAACAACTTATGTTAGGGTTTTTGTTCAATTGAAACCCAAAAGAGGGAGAAGTGAAAATTATCTCCCGCTTAGGAATCTCAAATTTTTTGGGATATAGACCGGTGCTCAAATAACCCGGTTCAATTGAGTAGCTTTTAGACCTGTGAAGATGATATGCACGGGTCTATATATATTTTTTACATTTAGACCGGGGTTTATTATTTGCACACGTCTAAATAAGTCTGGTTGGGTGAAAAATCTTTTAAAGACCCGTGTTTATTAGAGAAGGTCTAAAAAGGGAGGTCTAAAAGGCCCAATTTGTAGTAGTTTTCATCTAGTATTATATAACACAAACAAAAATATTTACGGTCAAAGTTGAAAAACAAAGACTTTGAATATTCAAAGTAGGACACTTTTACTGGGACATAAAGAATTTTGACATAAATATTATTTGGGAAGGAAAAAAAAGAGCTCACTTATGTAAAACTTTCAATATAGCTGGTCCCAACATAGGCGAGAACAAAGATGCTTCTGTCTCGCTATAACTGATTTGGTCTCATGTTTGTTCCTCTCGCTCGGGTTTTAATTCAGAAAGGGTTGTGGTAAAAGTGTCCCACTAAGGTTTGATGTGTGTGTTCTAGTGGCAAGATTATAACAAACACCTGTGTCTTAACATGCATGCAAATCAAGGTTAAAGGGGTTGGCTTTTAATTATATGTGTGATCGTATATGCGCATGGTATGGGAAGTAAATCATGTTTTCCATTGTCTTTGGTGTCGTGTTGTTGCTTTGGTTTCAGTTGTTCTAAGGGTCAAAGTGTTGGAGTATGCCCGTGTCATAATTAATAATTATATGACTAGACATATGTGAGCCTATGGGGTCACACACATATACACTGAGGTGCCACTTTATATATCGTGTTTATCATATTTACGATATATAAATAACCGTAAGTAACTAGGAACCCCTATTGGGCTTCTAATGACTAAGTAATGGACTTAATCTTTTGGACTTGAAAAACAAATGGGAAGCCCATTTGGGCCCATAGGATGGCCGGCCATAAGGCCTTGGAAAGGGGGTTTTTATTTTTGATATAATTAGAAAAAGATACATGATTATCTCCTAATTATGATCATAAAAAATTACCTAAACAATCTCTCCCTCTCCACTCTCCACTCTCCCATCTCACGGCAAAAGAAAAAATCCATCTAGGGTTTTTATCTTTTGATCTTTCACTCTTTGCATCTTGTTCATTCAATGGTGTTTGATTGATTACAGTGGTAAAGGACTAGCATCAATTGGCATACGATGAAGTGTAGTGTGGACATATCATAGCGGTGATCTCCTTTGGTCACTTGTGGTTCTCATTCTAGTCGACACATAAGTATTGGTGGTGACTCCCGGATCACGCTACAAAGGTATAACTTGTTTGTTTTAATTATGATTAATCATATTACTCTATGGATTCAATGTTGGTGATGTTTTTCCTCTGCGTATATATTGTTAATTGTTAATTTATATTTTACATCACCTATAGTTGTATCACGAGCCATCATATGATGTCATATGATCATCTAGTATGCATAAAAATGGCTAAAAACGCATGTTTTTAATGGTTCTAAAGGTATATCTTTAAAACAGCCCCTAAGGCTAATATTTTCTGAATATGTCGACCTATTTAGGGTCTTAAGATCTGTACTTTTTCATCCGTGGTCATTTGTTATGCATACATCAATTGTTTACTTGTTCGGTACCCGTAAAATGGCCTAAAAACGCGTTTTTTGATAGATTTGTAACCCGATTTTAAATCAGCCCATGAGGCTTAATTTTCTGTGGTAAAATGATGTTATGAAGGTCCTAATATCAGTGGGTTTTGAGTCTATGGCCATTTTACACGCGTACCATTCGGGGTTTTAATTCTTGTTAATTAATTTCTTCGATTCGTTGGCTAACAATTTAATTTTTGTTATTAATTTTGTTGTCCATGGCAAATACATGCATGTTTGTCCATGGAGTTAGCCAACACCTTGTAATGATCATAATTTTAATGTATTATTATGTGTATATGCAAAGCCGATGAAAACCTAGACCACTTATGCATTGTGATGTTGTGATTGTTGGTTGTTTTGTTTGTTCTTGGGGCTTGCCATTGTTTCGGCACTTTTGCATTGTATTTCATTTTGGTTTTGCCATTGTTTGGGCATTTTTATAGTAGATAGAAATTAGATTAGATGTACTTTACTTTATATATCATGTAACCGAAAGCTTGGAAGCAAATGGCAAAAGAATGAAGAATTTTGGACCAAAAGTAGCTGTTGGACACCTGATGGGAAAATGCGATTTCCAGAATATTGGTAATGTATTTTTGGCTAAATTTTTTCTTGCAAGTTCACAAGACATGGGCCTACAACTCTCTAGTTTGGGCCGAAGCAAGAGGAGGACTCCTTCTAGGCCGTTTGGGCCTCGCAGGACAGAAAAACTGGGCTGACAGAATCATGTTTTCATGAGCATTATGGGCCTTTACTTGCCCATGATTGTCTTGGGGCAAGTGGGAGCCCTCCATGTGGTTGTGCTATATGTTCCTAGTTGACTCTTGGTTCTTGTGATGGCTCACGAGACCAAGCATAGGATTTTCATCGGTTGAGGCTTTGCATATTGTGGTTGTATGTTTGTTTGGTTGTTTTATGTATGTTGTGACTACATGTAAAACGAAAATTGTTTTCTTAAAACTTGAAACGAAACATAAACCATTTTGAACTAAGTCTTATGATTTAGTTTAACTAAGTTTAAATATGATTTGAAACTTAAAAATCATTGTTTTCTAAATAACACTTAAACTAGTTAAGGTTGTTTATTTATTTATTGTATTGTCCAAACTTAATTATAATCCACTTAGGATTTATATTAGTCTTGAAAATGGACAACTTGACACACATAAATTAAAACAATGATTAGACTTAAGTTAAGAAAAGTTTTTAACTTGTGCTACGAAGAATGAATGCATGCTTCTTTCGTACACGTTTTTTATCGACATCAAAACATTTTACCCATCAAAATTTAAGTCATTGCCGTCCAATTATGAGAACACTTGCAATTACCTTTTGGCTATGGTCAGACCTAGGTCAAATTGTAACCCAAGGTGACTATTCTCTATGCGTCAGACCTAGGATTATTCTCACACGTTTTCAAATTGGATGACTTAATCGAGTTATGCGGTAAGACCCTAACCCGAGGCAAAGATGGGACTAAACATGCCAGCTTGACACTAGTTGCTTGTTCACTAGTGCCATGAGACCCATAAAGATCTAAGAGTTGCACATGTAATGCAATTGGGCGACGTTACCTACCGATTGAATCCACCATTTCTAGTAGATCAACTGCATTAATGGTCGAACCTCAATGAGGATCTTAGCCTTTTCGTAAATTAATTATTTTAAATTCTAAACATGGGGTAGTTAATTTATAAAAGGATAATTATCGAAAATACTAATGAACTTTGTAAATTCAATTAATGTATTAATTCAACACAAACCGTAAACAAACGTTTGTTCTTTTCTTGTTAAGAGGACGAACTAAGTCGATCTTTCCTTGTAAGAAAGAGACTTATTCCTATCCTTTTTCTTTATGAGGAAAAGCCATAATAGGAATATTTGAATTTTCCTAATTCTAATCAAACTCAAAGAAAACCTACTCTAGAAATCGTGATGTCTTGTAAAAGTCAAAATGGTTAAGTATGGTTACACATCTTATTCTTTGAAGTTGTTTTATAACCCTAGTTTCGGTTTTGAAACATTGATGAAATATAAGATATTTGGATAACTAGAGAACACGTTTTCTATAGCTACCAAACTACAGTCAGTTTAAATAATTAGAAGACAGAAAATATCAATAAACCAAAAAGTGGTAAAGGCAATTACTAGCATGATTACCTAGCAGTTTGTCTTAACCCAATAAACCTACTAAGGTCCAACATACCCTTGTGGTAAGGTAGACCGATTATGGAGGAAATGCATACCTATTTTCAAGTTAAAATTGCAATGATGGCTAGCTCATCATCTATATGTTAGAACTTGATGCACTTCCTTGAATATCTAAGTACATGTTTACTAGTCAAAGTGACTCACATTAGCAATAATGTGTTGATATTCAAAGAAAGAAGGAAAGTATCCAAGCGCCACTCACTCTCCACTGGTGACGAAACACATAAAATGTTGTCTAATCCAGTGGGAGCTACGTGATTATATTACTGGTGACGAAACACATGTAATGTTGTCTAACCCAGTGGGAGCTGTAAGCTTTATTACCTTGCAAGTTGCCCATCTTATTTCCAGATTGTCTTGAAATAATACGTTACTTTCCACATGTTAAGCATCATAGTTTATATAAGAAACTTTGCATAAATTTTATAAGATAACTTGCCGCGTTCGTGATGTTGCTTCCTGAAATGTTATCTATAAAATTATTATGCATAATTCATTATTAAAATGATAAAGTTCTACATATCTATATTTTGATTTTGACTAAAAATCATATGTTATCTTAGACATTTTCATATTGCTCTCATGATGTTGTGCCATGCACAAGTGGGAGAAATCTTAATTGTGTGCAAGGTACAACATATAACAATATGACTAATAGTTTTTCTTGACTGAAAGGTAAGAAACTAAGATTCTACTAGGACTTCTACACATAAAATGTAGGTTGCCCTAATTAGAACAAATATCAAGATAACATGAAAAGCTGCTTCAACATATTCACTGAATTGTTTAGTAAATATGATTATGTTTTCTTGTAAAATTATACTAGGACTTCTACACATAAAATGTAGGTTGCCCTAATTGGAACAAGTATCAAGATAACATGAAAAGCTACTTCAACATATTCACTGAATTGTTTAGTAAATATGATAATGTTTTCTTGTAAAGCTATAATCATGAAGTACGAAATTAACTTGGATATAATATTGAGGCCAAGAGTCGGCGCTCGTAATTACTTTAGTTGAATATGTTTAGGTCTCTTGCAAAGACACAAATATCAATTCCGTTAATTGTTGAAAGACTTATAACGTAAAGTAAGACGTCAATTTGTTATGTCTTCTTGTTAAAGACATGTACACTTACGACGTCTACGTTAATTTGTTATGTCTTCTTGTTAAAGACATGTACACTTATGACGTATAATATTAAATGTTTATATTTTCTAGTCAAAACATGCACATGAAGTAGAGTATGCAGTAGGCTAAAATTACTATTGATGCCATCTGGTTTGACTTGGTTGGCAGATATGTAAGCCAAAAAGTATAAGTTCATCTAATGAGTTGTGTGATAGTCTCACAACATCAGTCCTCATGGAGTACCACAACTTTATGGTATGTCCATCATGGAAAATCAAACTCTATTGATATTGTTTGATCTTTGATGACTTAAACTGTTTTACCTCCAAAGCTATCAAGGTTAGAAAGTGGATGTGCCATGTGTACACTCAATATAGTTCCAACCCAGAAGGAATTTAAGACACCATTGTATTATGGCATGGGATAAATCTCATTATGTCTTGATTCATGTTCTGAATTTGTTAACTACCTAAGAGTAAGTAATTAACAAACTAAAGTCAAGAACTAGCGATGTATTTTGGATGTTCCACTTGAAAACAATTTATTGTTACTCAAAATGCTGAGTATCTAGAGATTAGTCTCTACGTACAAAAGCAAGTGGGAGCACCTTTAGATCTTGAAGTTATTCAAGAGCAACCTTCTGAGTACACTTGCTAATATCATACTAAGGTTGAACATGCATATGTTAAATCATAGATTGATATCTCTCATTCATAAATCCGAAAGGATACCTCTTTCACTTGAATGATATAGTTTTTTATATCAATGCTAAGGGATATAAGTTAGAGGATCATAGTGAACCTGCTAAATACAGAGATGCATTATCAGATCTTGAATCTAGTGAATAGCTCAAACTATGAATGTTAAGATGCAGTCCTTGAAAGACAATCACTCATGAAGCTTGATTGATCTTTTACCAATCAGTTAGAGTGTGAGGTTAAATATGAGTTTCTTGATGAGAAGACTCAAAAGGACAAAGCTTGTACACACATTTAATGCACGCGTAGTAAAAGGAGTTTACTCATACTCAAGAAATTGAATATGACTAAATCTTTCTACCTACAAACATTAAATGTACAAAGATGATTAATTGTCATACCTGTTTTCATGTAAATGAAATATGACAATAGGATATCAAAACACCTTTCTTGTTGATTACCTTTGCGAGGACGATGAGTAATCAAAGGGTTTGTGAATCCATATAATCTTTATTATGTATACAAGATGTAAGAATCCATGCGTGGATTAGATCATGCATCTAGGAACAGAGATCTTAAGTTAATTATAAAATTATTAATTTGATTTTATTAATAAGATTACTCCTAAGTACACTGAGAGCAAGTTGGAACACTGTATTTGTTTTCTTAAATCTCATATGTCATTAACATATTAGAAACAATATTCCATCTAAGCTAGACTTTTATCCTTAGCTTGGAATGAAGTTTCTCTTAAGGGATTTATAAAATAAAACATATAACCTTGTTACATATGTTTATTAGAATAAACATAAGCGGTTATTAAGTCTAACACAATATGACACGTTATTTGAGGGGAGTCTCAATGATTAATCTCACTTGATGATATTGAACACATGATTGAAAATCTTAAGTTTCACTAAAGGATTCATCATGTAAGTCATATTAAGTATTGGACTATATATTTATCATTTTCATGAATGCAAGATGAGTTGATAACAACAAATATCTAAGTGAAAGTCGTTAGATAATTGTTAAACGAACATTATATTTGACCTACATATGACCAAAGATATGTTCAAATGTTTACGGATATTTGAGGAGCTCTGTTTTGTTTGCATACGCTGATGCTTATTTAACTGAGATGATACTCAACCCTAGTCGTGGTAGGATGTTATCATGAATGATGACATTGCTGACAAGATGTGCTCGACTGAGAGCATTAATGCGTTATACATTAAAAGAATAAGAATACTTTATAGTTTGAGAAACTATTCAGATGACTGTCTAAAGTAGGTGTTTTGCTAGCTTCAAACACCCTATGGAATGTATTGTTGCAACATTCGTCTTGTACTTGAATGCACACATACAAAGGAAAATCATCATTCAAACCTTTCATGAGTTTTGAAATAAGTATTCTCAAAGTTTACTCGGATGACTACTTGTTGTCTTGTACAACATGATTTGATCATGGTGGGAACATCGGATTTCGACCTAAGAGCAGTCTTATGCATATCTGTTTTTAGTAATTGGATAATGGAACTATAAACAGTCGTATTATATAATGAATTGATATACCTGGTATGATCGTCTTAATTTTTACTACTGTGTTCTGTATTTGCATGTTTAATCCATGAATAATTTATTTATTCTTAAATTGTCCATTGCCAGTTGACGATACGGGAGTATCATCAAATTAAGGAAAATGTGAGCGTGTTGGTGATTCATTTGCCACACTCACATGTTGTTCATTGTGATGAACATTGGATTGACCCAACCTACGAGTATTCACTACATGGATCGTCGTCAATAGTGAATCTCGCAAGAGGTTATGTCTCTTATCCTTAGACTTGAGATGCAAGCAGGTCTTGCATGTGTGTAATTTTATTCCTTGATATAGTTAAACGCTGTCCTGAATAAGGTAGTTATAAAAGCCATTATCAGGAGTGATATGAAGCATGTGAATGACACGTGTAGTCAAAACAGGATTTGTTCCTCCACATGTTATGGAGTTAGATACTATTGGGCCCCTCGATGAATTGGACAGATGTTTGTATGGCCGTACCCAAATGAGATTAAGATGAATCTCAATTCACTTGGTAATCTTGTTCAATATCTATATCGAGAAACATAATAGTTGAACTATTAGAATGACATTTGATCCATGTCTAATGTTCAACACGGTATCTGTAACAAAAGGATAGATGACATATAAGCCATCTTAAATGAGACGTTTAAGAAACTAACCTCACATATTTCTAGGGGCATTGGCATGTTGCTAGACGCTAACCATTGCTTGTATAATTACTTGATTATTATGACGTCGCAAGTGAGAGCTGTTGAAGTATGCTCGTGTCATAATTAATAATTATATGGCTAGACATATGTGAGCCTATGGGGTCACACACATATACACTGAGGTGCCACTTTATATATCGTGTTTATCGTATTTACGATATATAAATAACCGTAAGTAATGGACTTAATCTTTTGGACATGAAAAACAAATGGGAAGCCCATTTGGGCCTATAGGATGGCCGGCCATAAGGCCTTGGAAAGGGGGTTTTGATTTTTGATATAATTAGAAAAAGATACATGATTATCTCCTAATTATGATCATAGCAAATTACCTAAACAATCTCTCCCTCTCCACTCTCCACTCTCCCATCTCACGACAAAAGAGAAAATCCATCTAGGGTTTTTATCTTTTGATCTTTCACTCTTGCATCTTGTTCATTCAAGGGTATTTGATTGGTTACGGTGGTAAAGGACTAGCATCCATTGGCATACGGTGAAGTGTAGTGTGGACATATCATAGAGGTGATCTCCTTTGGTCACTTGTGGTTCTCATTCTAGTCGACACATAAGTATTGGTAGTGACTCCCGGATCACGCTACAAAGGTATAACTAGTATGGTTTAATTATGATTGATCATATGACTCTATGGATCCAATGTTGGTGATGTTTTTCCGCTGCGTATATATTGTTAATTGTTAATTTATATTTTACATCACCTATACAAAGTACCATTGAATTTGTGTGATTAATACAAATCATAAGTATAAACATGGGTCGCATATAAAGTCATGCGTCAAAATGAATTGTATTTCGTATATGTATGCACGTATATGTGGGTTAAAAAGAATATGTTTGTTGTCGATCCAGCCTGGTCAATCTTGTGTTGTCTTGCATGTTGTATTCTTGTTGAGTCTCGGTCCCGGTTTGTTTCAAGAAGGGTTTTGTGGATTGCTTCAAGAAGTAGCTTCGAGAGTAACTAACTCCGAGATGTGTTGCCTCGTGCTTGGTAGTACTTATGTCCAAATGTGATTTCGAGTTGGTCTTGGGATTCGTCATTGTTTCGAATCCGATTTGCCTTTGTTTATTATTCGGTCTATTATTATTATTCAAGATACCTTTTTAACCTTAGCCTTAAATAAATATAATCATACCTAAAAAAAAAAAGCATTACCATATAATAAATGGACTTATAAATAATAAACGATCATTTATTCATGTAGATTCGTTGAAGAAAGAGTAGCTTGTGTTTCCTTGTGTCCATTCTTTCATTTACTTTTAAGATTTCTAAAGATTATTTGCTTGGACTTGTCACGTGGTCTCATCCGCCTCAAGGTGAGTTTTCGTGGCCCCATTTTACTTATATTTTTCTTTGGGGGAAAATGATACTCAAAGTTATTTCAAGTTTTCATGTCGTGCTTATATGTTTGCTTTATTTTTTTGGACAATGTTGTGTATATAATGGTGTTAGGTGCACTAGTAGTTTGGTATTGCTGTGTGGTCTCATGTCTTGGGTATAATCTGTTGACATGGGAGTACTTATGTTTTAGCTCCAGCTGGTAGGCATACGTGTAGTACATATGTGTTATGGGTGGCTACCTGATTAGCCCGATGGGTGGTTACCTGATTAGCCTGATGGGTGGTTACCTGATTAGCCCGATGGGTGGCTACCTAATTAGCCCGATGATTATGATATAACTGCTTGCCCTACGCTTTATTATTATTTACACACTTGTCCTATGTATATATATCATGCACGGTGAAATCTGGTTTTATTTATCTTAAACCTACGAACTCACCAACTTTACGTATCATTTTTCAGGTGATCGATAGTTGTATTTTGAAGGTTCATGCATATTGAAGTCTTACATTGTTCTCATATTAAAGACCGCGTGATTTGGCCAAGAGCTTTATCTAAAGACTTAAATTTGATAATATTAAGACTTGTTTTTTCATTATCCAGTTTTGTATTAAAAATCTTATTGTAACATTGTAATTTATTTCCTAAATCAATTATGGCATTGTTCTACTATCTTATGCGATGTTACATTTTCGTTGCACCTCGTGTTTCCGCTCTTGGCGGGGTGTGACATAGATATATATATGTACGTACATATATATATATATATATATATATATATATATATATATATATATATATATATATATATATATATATATATATATATATATATATATATACATATCTGTATATATATACATATTTATATATATATATATATATATATATATATATATATATATATATATATATATATATATATATATATATATATATATATACATATATATAAATACACAAATCTGTATACACACATATATACATATATTCAGCTTTTGAAATTACCAAACACGAAATTATACATATATATATATATATATATATATATATATATATATATATATATATATATATATATATATATATATGTGTGTGTGTGTGTGTGTGTGTGTGTGTGTGTGTGTGTGTGTGTGTGTGTGTCTATATGTATACATATATAGGGGAGGGTTATTGTGAGAGATTTCTTAAAGTTATAAAAATGAGAATTAATATAGACCGTTAGATCAATTGATTAATTTTAGATGGGATTAACATTAAATGGGTGACATTATAGTCATTAAATAAAGTTTGAAGGGTATTTTAGAGAATTCAAATCTAAAATGTTTCCACATTTTTTTAACTAATTTTTGGTACATTTTATTTTCACTATTACACCGATTTAATTTATACATGATACATCATAATTTCTAGTTTTACATCCACACTGATACACAATGTCATTTCTAAGATTCACAACTCGTACTCGATCATCCCAACTTATCAAATTACTAGGGTGTTCTGGTGTGTACACGAGACCATTGATACCCAACACGAGAAGGGTATCACTTGTACAAACTCAAATCAAGAAACAATTTGATACACAACATGAGAATGTATCTCATGCTAACACTCAAATCAAAACACATTGATACACACCACAGATGTATCTCATGCTACATTCAAAATCAAGAAACCATTTTGATCACTAGAACTGACACTTTAACCCTATGTATCAACTCGAAATCCACAAAACCCAGAAAAAAAATTATAATCACTGAACCACTGGCAACCAAGTTTTACAACTGAACCAACAAATACACAAACGAACCAGAATATTACCAACTGATGCATCAATGTCTTCAAACGAAATACCCAAATATGAAAAGAAAAAAAATCGAATTGAAAAAACCCAATTGTATTCAAAAAAATACCAGGTTTGTTAAAAAAACGAAATATATAGTGCGTATATTCTTGTAAAAAAAAAAAAAAAGCGAAGTAGTTATAATAGTACAAGCTAATATAATATGTGCTAAGAAAAAATAATCCTGGCTTGTATCAAAGTCAAAGCTAAGGAAAGATTAAAAATTAATTAGCCAATTAGAAGTTTAGTCAAGAAAGAATCCAAAGCGCATACTAAAAACCGACGATGCTTCCGGACAGGTGTTCTCACAAAAATGATATGCAAGTCAACAAGAAGGTTTATGCGTATAGGTGAGTAAAAAAAAAGATATTGAAGATTATGTTTATAGATTAATTCGTTTAAAAAAATTAGAAGGATGTTTATGGATTCGTTGTAAAAGAAATAGTTCGTGTAACTGGAAAATAATAGATGGAGATGGATCACTTTGAGAAAGGTTAATAAGATGGAGATGGAAATAAATATTGGAGTTGTGGCGTTACTGGAGAGATGAGGATTAATGTAATAATAAAAGAGATGATGAGTTTATTTAAATGCGAGTTAGTAGTTAGAGAAATTTAAGGGAAGTCAATTTCCTATGTTACCTTTTAGACATTTATTTAATTTTCAGGTTTTTAAGTATTCAAATTCCACTTGTCCAAATCCTATTTGTTTTTGAATTGATCTTACTTTTAGACTTTAAGGTTGATCTATTTGATCTCAAATAGGGGAGGGTTATTGTGAGAGATTTCTTAAAGTTATAAAAATGAGAACTAATATAGACCGTTAGATCAATTGATTAATTTTAGATGGGATTAACATTAAATGGGTGACATTATAGTCATTAAATAAAGTTTGAAGGGTATTTTAGAGAATTCAAATCTAAAAATGTTTTCACATTTTTTTAACTAATTTTTGGTACATTTTATTTTCACTATTACACCGATTTAATTTATACATGATACATCATATTTCTAGTTTTTCACATCCACACTTGATACACAATGTCATTTCTAAGATTCACAACTCGTACTCGATCATCCCAACTTATACAAATTACTAAGGGTGTTCCTGGTGTGTACACGAGACCATCTAATACCCAACCACGAGAATGTATCACTTGCTAAAAACCGAAATCAAGAAACAATTTGATACACAACCATGAGAATGTATCTCATGCTACAACACTCAAAATCAAAACACCATTTGATACACAACCACGGGAATGTATCTCATGCTACATTCAAAATCAAGAAACCATTTTGATACACTAGAACTGACACCTTTTAACCCCATATGTATCAACTCGAAATCCACAAAACCCAAGAAAAAAAATTAATAATCAACTGAACCCACTGAGCAAGCCAAGATTACAACTGAACCAACAAATACACAAACGAACCAGAAATATTAACCAACTGATGCATCAAATGTACTTCAAACGAAATAACCCAAATATGAAAAGAAAAAAAATCGAATTGAAATAACCAGATATGTACTTCAAACGAAATAACCAGGTTTGTAAAAAAAACGAAATATAATATGTGCGTATATTCTTGTAAAAAAAAAAAAAAAAAGCGAAGATAGTTATAAGTAGTACGAAGCTAATATAATATGTGCTAAGGAAAAAACTAATCACGTGGCTTGTAGTCAAAGGTCAAAAGCTAAGGAAAGATTAAAAATTAATTAGCCAATTAGAAGATAGTCAAGAAAGAATCCAAAGCGCATACTAAAAACCGACGATGCTTCCGACAGTGGTTCTCACAAAAATGGATCTGCAAGTCCAACAAGAAGGTTTTATGCTTATAGGTGAGTAAAAAAAAAGATATTTGAAGATTATGTTTATAGATTAATTCGGTTTAGAAAAGAAATAGAAGGATGTTTATGGATTCGGTTTTAGAAAAGAAATAGGTTGCGTGTAACTGGGAAAATAAAGATGGAGATGGATCACTTTGAGAAAGGTTAATAAAGATGGAGATGGGAAAATAAATATGGAGTTGTGGGCGTGTAACTGGGAAGAGATGGGAGGATGTAATGTAATAATGAAAAGAGATGATGAGTGTTATGTTAAATGCGGAGTAGTAGGTTAGAGAAATTTAAGGGATATGTCAATTTCCTATGTTACCCTTTTAGACATTTATTTAATTTTCAGTTTTTTATGTACTCAAATTCCACTTGTCCAAATCCTATTTGTTTTTGAATTGATCTTACTTTTAGAACTTTAAGGTTGATCTTATTTGATCTCAAATAGGGGAGGGTTATTGTGAGAGATTTCTTAAAGTTATAAAAATGAGAACTAATATAGACCGTTAGATCAATTGATTAATTTTAGATGGGATTAACATTAAATGGGTGACATTATAGTCATTAAATAAAGTTTGAAGGGTATTTTAGATAATTCAAATCTAAAAATGTTTTCATATTTTTTTAACTAATTTTTGGTACATTTTATTTTCACTATTACACGATTTAATTTATACATGATACATCATATTTCTAGTTTTTCACATCCACACTTAATACACAATGTCATTTCTAAGATTTACAACTCGTACTCGATCATCCCAACTTATACAAATTACTAAGGGTGTTCCTGGTGTGTACACGAGACCATCTGATACCCAACCACGAGAATGTATCACTTGCTAAAAAACCCGAAATCAAGAAACAATTTGATACACAACCATGAGAATGTATCTCATGCTACAACACTCAAAATCAAAACACCATTTGATACACAACCACGGGAATGTATCTCATGCTACATTCAAAATCAAGAAACCATTTTGATACACTAGAACTGACACCTTTTAACCCCGTATGTATCAACTCGAAATCCACAAAACCAAAGAAAAAAAATTAATAATCAACTGAACCCACTGAGCAAGCCAAGATTACAACTGAACCAACAAATACACAAACGAACCAGAAATATTAACCAACTGATGCATCAAATGTACTTCAAACGAAATAACCCAAATATGAAAAGAAAAAAAAATTGAATTGAAATAACAAGATCTGTACTTCAAACGAAATAACCAGGTTTGTAAAAAAAACGAAATATAATATGTGCGTATATTCTTGTATAAAAAAAAAAAAAAAAAAAAAAAAAAAAAAAAAAAGAAAAAGAAAAAGGAAAAAAAGGTGAAGATAGTTATAAGTAGTACGAAGCTAATATAATATGTGCTATGGAAAAAACTAATCACGTGGCTTGTAGTCAAAGGTCAAAAGCTAAGGAAAGATTAAAAAAAAAATTAGCCAATTAGAAGATAGTCAAGAAAGAATCCAAAGCGCATACTAAAAACCGACGATGCTTCCGACAGTGGTTCTCACAAAAATGGATCTGCAAGTCCAACAAGAAGGTTTTATGCTTATAGGTGAGTAAAAAAAAAGATATTTGAAGATTATGTTTATAGATTAATTCGGTTTAGAAAAGAAATAGAAGGATGTTTATGGATTCGGTTTAGAAAAGAAATAGGTTGCGTGTAACTGGGAAAATAAAGATGGAGATGGATCACTTTGAGAAAGGTTAATAAAGATGGAGATGGGAAAATAAATATGGAGTTGTGGGCGTGTAACTGGGAAGAGATGGGAGGATGTAATGTAATAATGAAAAGAGATGATGAGTGTTATGTTAAATGCGGAGTAGTAGGTTAGAGAAATTTAAGGGATATGTCAATTTCCTATGTTACCCTTTTAGACATTTATTTAATTTTCAGTTTTTTAAGTACTCAAATTCCACTTGTCCAAATCCTATTTGTTTTTGAATTGATCTTACTTTTAGAACTTTAAGGTTGATCTTATTTGATCTCAAATAGGGGAGGATTATTGTGAGAGATTTCTTAAAGTTATAAAAATAAGAACTAATATAGACCGTTAGATCAATTGATTAATTTTAGATGGGATTAACATTAAATGGTTGACATTATAGTCATTAAATAAAGTTTGAAGGGTATTTTAGAGAATTCAAATCTAAAAATGTTTTCACATTTTTTTAACTAATTTTTGGTACATTTTATTTTCACTATTACACCGATTTAATTTATACATGATACATCATATTTCTAGTTTTTCACATCCACACTTGATACACAATGTCATTTCTAAGATTCACACCTCGTACTCGATCATCCCAACTTATACAAATTACTAAGGGTGTTCCTGGTGTGTACACGAGACCATCTGATACCCAACCACGAGAATGTATCACTTGCTACAAATCCCGAAATCAAGAAACAATTTGATACATAACCATGAGAATGTATCTCATGCTACAACACTCAAAATCAAAACACCATTTGATACACAACCACGGGAATGTATCTCATGCTACATTCAAAATCAAGAAACCATTTTGATACACTAGAACTGACACATTTTAACCCCATATGTATCAACTCGAAATCCACAAAACCCAAGAAAAAAAATTAATAATCAACTGAACCCACTGAGCAAGCCAAGATTACAACTGAACCAACAAATACACAAACGAACCAAAAATATTAACCAACTGATGCATCAAATGTACTTCAAACGAAATAACCCAAATATGAAAGAAAAAAAATCGAATTGAATTAACCAGATCTGTACTTCAAACGAAATAACCAGGTTTGCAAAAAAAAACGAAATATAATATGTGCGTATATTCTTGTAAAAAAAAAAAAAAAAGAGAAGATAGTTATAAGTAGTACGAAGCTAATATAATATGTGCTAAGGAAAAAACTAATCACGTGGCTTGTAGTCAAAGGTCAAAAGCTAAGGAAAGATTAAAAATTAATTAGCCAATTCGAAGATAGTCAAGAAAGAATCCAAAGCGCATACTAAAAACCGACGATGCTTCCGACAGTGGTTCTCACAAAAATGGATCTGCAAGTCCAACAACAAGGTTTTATGCTTATAGCTGAGAAAAAAAAAAGATATTTGAAGATTATGTTTATAGATTAATTCGGTTTAGAAAAGAAATAGAAGGATGTTTATGGATTCGGTTTAGAAAAGAAATAGGTTGCGTGTAACTGGGAAAATAAAGATGGAGATGGATCACTTTGAGAAAGGTTAATAAAGATGGAGATGGGAAAATAAATATGGAGTTGTGGGCGTGTAACTGGGAAGAGATGGGAGGATGTAATGTAATAATGAAAAGAGATGATGAGTGTTATGTTAAATGCGGAGTATAGTAGGTTAGAGAAATTTAAGGGATATGTCAATTTCCTATGTTACCCTTTTAGACATTTATTTAATTTTCAATTTTTTAAGTACTCAAATTCCACTTGTCCAAATCCTATTTGTTTTTGAATTGATCTTACTTTTAGAACTTTAAGGTTGATCTTATTTGATCTCAAATAGGGGAGGGCTATTGTGAGAGATTTCTTAAAGTTATTAAAATGAGAACAAATATAGACCGTTAGATCAATTGATTAATTTTAGATGGGATTAACATTAAATGGGTGACATTATAGTCATTAAATAAAGTTTGAAGGGTATTTTAGAGAATTCAAATCTAAAAATGTTTTCACATTTTTTTAACTAATTTTTGGTACATTTTATTTTCACTATTACACCGATTTAATTTATACATGATACATCATATTTCTAGTTTTTCACATCCACACTTGATACACAATGTCATTTCTAAGATTCACAACTCGTACTCGATCATCCCAACTTTTACAAATTACTAAGGGTGTTCCTGGTGTGTACACGAGACCATCTGATACCCAACCACGAGAATGTATCACTTGCTACAAAACTCGAAATCAAGAAACAATTTGAGACACAACCATGAGAATGTATCTCATGCTACAACACTCGAAATCAAGAAACAAATTTTTGGTACATTTTATTTTCACTATTACACCGATTTAATTTATACATGATACATCATATTTCTAGTTTTTCACATCCACACTTGATACACAATGTCATTTCTAAGATTCACAACTCGTACTCGATCATCCCAACTTATACAAATTACTAAGGGTGTTCCTGGTGTTTACACGAGACCATCTGATACCCAACCACGAGAATGTATCACTTGCTACAAAACTCGAAATCAAGAAACAATTTGAGACACAACCATGAGAATGTATCTCATGCTACAACACTCAAAATCAAAACACCATTTGATACACAACCACGGGAATGTATCTCATGCTACATTCAAAATCAAGAAACCATTTTGATACACTAGAACTGACACCTTTTAACCCCATATGTATCAACTCGAAATCCACAAAACCCAAGAAAAAAAATTAATAATCAACTGAACCCACTGAGCAAGCCAAGATTACAACTGAACCAACAAATACACAAACGAACCAGAAATATTAACCAACTGATGCATCAAATGTACTTCAAACGAAATAACCCAAATATGAAAAAAAAAAATCGAATTGAAATAACCAGATCTGTACTTCAAACGAAATAACCAGGTTTGCAAAAAAAAACGAAATATAATATGTGCGTATATTCTTGTAAAAAAAAAAAAAAAAAAAAAAAAAAAAAAAAAAAAGCGAAGATAGTTATAAGTAGTACGAAGCTAATATAATATGTGCTAAGGAAAAAACTAATCACGTGGCTTGTAGTCAAAGGTCAAAAGCTAAGGAAAGATTAAAAATTAATTAGCCAATTAGAAGATAGTCAAGAAAGAATCCAAAGCGCATACTAAAAACCGACGATGCTTCCGACCGTGGTTCTCACAAAAATGGATCTGCAAGTCCAACAAGAAGGTTTTATGCTTATAGCTGAGTAAAAAAAAAAGATATTTGAAGATTATGTTTATAGATTAATTCGGTTTAGAAAAGAAATAGAAGGATGTTTATGGATTCGGTTTAGAAAAGAAATAGGTTGCGTGTAACTGGGAAAATAAAGATGGAGATGGATCACTTTGAGAAAGGTTAATAAAGATGGAGATGGGAAAATAAATATGGAGTTGTGGGCGTGTAACTGGGAAGAGATGGGAGGATGTAATTTAATAATGAAAAGATATGATGAGTGTTATGTTAAATGCGGAGTAGTAGGTTAGAGAAATTTAAGGGATATGTCAATTTCCTATGTTACCCTTTTAGACATTTATTTAATTTTCAGTTTTTTAAGTACTCAAATTCCACTTGTCCAAATCCTATTTGTTTTTGAATTGATCCTACTTTTAGAACTTTAAGGTTGATCTTATTTGATCTCAAATAGGGGAGGTTAATTGTGAGAGATTTCTTAAAGTTATAAAAATGAGAACTAATATAGACCGTTAGATCAATTGATTAATTTTAGATGGGATTAACATTAAATGGGTGACATTATAGTCATTAAATAAAGTTTGAAGGGTATTTTAGAGAATTCAAATCTTAAAATGTTTTCACATTTTTTTAACTAATTTTTGGTACATTTTATTTTCACTATTAAACCGATTTAATTTATACATGATACATCATATTTCTAGTTTTTCACATCCACACTTGATACACAATGTCATTTCTAAGATTCACAACTCGTACTCGATCATCCCAACTTATACAAATTACTAAGGGTGTTCCTGGTGTGTACACGAGACCATCTGATACCCAACCACGAGAATGTATCACTTGCTACAAAACTCGAAATCAAGAAACAATTTGATACACAACCATGAGAATGTATCTCATGCTACAACACTCAAAATCAAAACACCAGTTGATACACAACCACGGGAATGTATCTCAAGCTACATTCAAAATCAAGAAACCATTTTGATACACTAGGGGGAGATTGTTGATATAAATAATGCCTAAACACGTTATTAATATTTTTCGATATCTCTACGTTTTGATAATCACAAAATGTAAAATCATTAATCGGAAAATTATGACGTAAACAAGTATTTAGTTGTAAATATCTATTTCTACAACTCAAATCACTTAAGGTATGAATGAACTAATGCTTAATGCATTATATGATCAAAGGAACATTTTCTTAATAACTAGATTTTTTATAAAACATTTTTCTATTAAATAAAAATGTTTAATCTTTTATAAAAATATGAATTCAAATTTTTAACCAAAATCAGTTAAAATGTTCCAGAAAAACCTTCCCCACAAAAGGACAAAATTGGCCAACGGACAGAAGGGGCGGCCCCCTTAATTTTACTAGGCGGCCCCCTTAATTATTAAGGGGACCGCCCCCGCTCCAGTAGACCTCCAGCTGTCCAATTTTTCTCCTATAAATACCAGCCTTCTCCTGGACTTTTACTCACCTTTTGCACACTAAAACTTTCTGTTCTAAATTCATTCTAAACATTGTAAATCCTTTGATCATATTTTCTTAAGCATTGGTTTCTAAGTGATCCAAGCTTCCACCACCAAAAGTGCAAAAGAAGAACTCTACTTCAACTAGTGAAGAAGTGTTATTACTTACCTCATTCAATTGTGTTGTTGTGTAAAGTGTTGTGTAGTTGTGATAAGTAGATCTAAGTGTAACTACGTAGTAGTGTTGTAAATTTGTTGTGAAGTAGTTGTGAATAAGTAGTTGTGAAGAAGTAGTCGTGAAGTAGTTGTGAAGAAGAAGTCGTGAAGAAGTCGTGAAGCCGTTGTGAAGAAGTCGTGAAGAATTCGTGATTAAGTCGTGTAGAAGTTGTGTATAAGTTGTGAGATTGGTTCTAGCTACGATTAGGACTCGACATCTAGCTTTATGTCGTTAAGCCGGTGTAAGCCAAAGTTGTGTAAGGTTTCTCCGCCATATGGGAGTTTGTTGACATAGTGAAGAAAACTCTCGAGTAGGTGACTCAAGGAGTGGAGTAGGGCAAGGAAGGTGTCCTTGTAGCCGAACCACTATAAATCTCCGTGTTGTGGTTTGATCTTTCCATCTCTCTCTCTTATTTCATTATATTTACCTTACTTGCATTACTTATCTATATTTGCTTATATATGTTCATATTGATCAAGAGTTGAATTCACATAAGATAGAATCGAAGTTTTAAAAAGTAAACAAAAGTTTTTATAAATTAAAAAGACGTAAAACTATTCAACCCCCCTTCTAGTTTTCCACAATTGGTATCAAGAGCCACGTCAAACAAGATTTTTAAAATTAACTGTATTTTAAAACTTGAAACGATCTATGGAATCTGAAAAATATTTAGAAAGGCAATCTATGCAAAGACCACCACTATTTGAAAGTGATGGATTTTTATATTGGAAAAATTGATTCGAAACTTATGTGAAGTCAAAAGATCTAGATCTTTGGCATGTTATTACTAATGGTGATTTTTTACCTATTCAACATAATCTTGAAACTAAAAAGGATGAAATTGTACCTTTTGAAAAACAAAGTGATGATTTAAAAAGAAAACTTTCTAAAAATAATGAGGCTAAAATGGTTATTTATAATGCGCTACCACGTAAAGAATACGAAAGAATCTTTATGTGCGAAACCGCAAAAGAAATTTGGAACTCTTTACTATTAACTCACCAAGGTAATAGTCAAGTCAAAGATAATAAAATAGATCTTCTTGTTCAACAATATGAACAATTCACGATTCCGGAAGAGGAATCAATTGATAATGCATTTGCTAAGTTTAACACAATCATCACAAGTTTAAAGGCACTTGATGAGAGTTTTTCTAGTAAGAATTTTGTCAGGAAATTTCTTAGGGCTCTTCATCCAAAATGGCGGGCTAAAGTTACGGCAATTGAAGAATCAAAGAACTTGTCAACTCTTCAACTTGACGAGTTGATTGGCAACTTGAAAGTCTACGAAGCAATAATCAAGAAAGACTTCGAGATGGTCAAAGGAAAGAAAGAGCAAAGCAAGTCAATCGCGTTGAAAGCTAGGAAAGCATCAAGTGACGAGGATAGCTCAACCTCCGAAAGTGATGATGAAGAATATGCCATGGCTGTAAGAGACTTCAAGAAGTTTTTCAAAAGACGAGGAAGATTCGTTAGACAACCACATGACGAAAGGAAAACACTCCAAAGAAACAAAGACGACAAAGGTAGCAAGAGCGAGAGGAAGTGCTTCAAATGCGGTGATCCAAATCATCTCATTGGAAGATGCCCTATGATGTCAAAGGAGCAAAACCAAAAGGCGTTCATTGGAGGAGCATGGAGTGACAGTGAAGAAGACGAGAAAGAAACCACAAAAGAAGAGAAGTGTCTTATGGCTAAGACATCAAGTGAGGTATGTTCCGAAACCGAATACTTTAGTGATGAAAATTTATCATTAGATTAAAAAGACCTAGATAACGAATATAATAGGTTATGTATATTAGGCCAAAAAGTAATGACTAAAAATAAATCACTAAAACACATTAATAATCAATTAGAAAAAGAAATACTAGAATTAAAAATTAAACTACATAACTTAGAAAAGGGAAAAGAAATTCTTGAATGTAAAACATGTCAAGAAACAAAAATTGAAAATGAAATACTTAAGGAGGAAATTTGTAGGCTTAACAAATTCGAAAATAGTAGTAATTCTCTTAGGGAAATAATAAGTATTCAAAGAGTATCAAGTGATAAAACCGGATTAGGATTTAATTCAACTAAGGATTCAAATAGTCAAACTAAAAATGTAAATTTTGAATGTGAAACTAGTGAGCAAAAACCTTTAGAGTCAAAACCTAAGTATATACTTATAAAAGATAGAAAAATACCCATAGCTAGTGATGAGGAAGTAAAAACCTTTTATAAACCATCCTTAAAAAATGAAGTAAAATACTCTAAACCAAGGTTATGGTCAAAAACACCTCCACCTAGAAGACCACCTAGTCCTCACCATCGGCCTAAAACTCCTCAACCTAAAAGAAACCAAAATATACCAAACCGTCATAATAATAGTTACCCAATGTGGAATTACCCAAATCCACCAAGCTACAATCCTTGGGGAATACTTCCACCATATATGCATCCGAGTCAATTGCAAACCATGTTTGGGCCAAACAACTATGGACAAATGAGATCATGGGGACCAAGTGGCTAGATTGCATACTCATCGGGAAAGGCGTTTTCTCTTTCGTAATTGACTTTTATAAGTTAATACGCTTTGAAGAACTTGAAGACCACATGTTGAAGACCAAAAGGTACGCCGCTCTTTCTTGCTCACCATTATATGCATAGATAAATGAACTAGCCAATTACATGCCCCCATTAATCTTTTATGCCTAGTATGTTAGTTAGTAAATTTTTCCATATACATATATACATATATATACCTATACTACTATTTATACATACTATATATATATATATATATATATATATATATATATATATATATATATATATATATATATATATATATATAAATATATACGCACATAACCTAGATACGTCATTTGTTGACTATCTAGAACTAAAAGAAATTGTTCGTCCTCGAACCTTTTCTTCCCCCTTTGCCTCTTTTGAACTCTAACGTTCAACACGAAAATCTTCCGTGTCCACCGTTACATAACTCATGGTGATGAAGAGAAGTGAGTTAAGTGGATTAACGTAGAAGTAGCACTTTGACCGCCGAGTCAAATAAACTATGGATGAAACAAACTCCCGTCATCGCCAGCACCTATCTCCGTCATTACCTCATCATTTCTTGACTCCAGTCAACATCCCACACTTACACATAATACTAATATATATATCTATATATACGCACATTTCTTACCAATCCTTAAACCTCTTGTCGACTTGACGTCTTGAGCATTTTGTCCAAAATTATCAAGATTAAGTTTATTAACGAAATGTTAATAAAATGTGTCAAGTATTCCTTCTTCGTGCCAAATAAACGTATTTTTGATATATTATTAATATATACATATAAATATTTTGCCGTCAGAAACAAAAAATAAGTAATTCGAAAATTTGGCAGGCTGCCCCCTTAATGTTTAAGGGGACCGGCTAGTAAACGGGGGCGGTCCCCTTAATGTTTAAGGGGGCCGGCCTACTGTTGCTGCCAAAACGAATTTTCTCCTTGAAAACTTTGCCAAACACCCCATTTTTCAAACTCACTTCACTCCCACTCTGCTGTATACGAACTGCCATCCCAAATCCATCATCTTATCACCAATTCGGGTCAATTTCACAAAGTGCAAACATCTATACATCGATTAGCAACACATTTTGTAAGTTTTCCAAAACACATTTCATCTAATTTCATTCAATTTTGAGTCTAATCTTAATTAGGTCTTTTGCTAAATTTTTTCCAAACTTAAATTTTATTGAAATTAAGTCTAAGAATGTTGTAATCAAATGCTCCTCATAGGATTAGAATGATTAATCAACCTAGAAACGAAGTAATTAATAAAACCATTATGTCAAACTGATCACTCTTTTTTCAAAACTAATCATATTGTTGAATTATGCCATAAACACTTGTTAAAACTAATCACATTGGTTTGTTACAACTCACAAATACTAAAAATATATTTTTCGAATCATAAAAAAATATTTTTGTTAAATATAAGAGAGTGTTTGGATTAGGAGCTAGAATCATCAAAACTTAATCTAAATTAAGTTTATAACTACTTGTCAAAGTTTGTAAACATGAAATTAGTTGTTTTAAGTCGTCAAGATACATAATTCATATGTATATTGAAATTTTACTAGTTATCTTCTTATTTAAAGGAGCGTTTGGCACAACATTTTGAAAGAAATTTTTGAGTCAAAATCTAAGTTACTTAACATAAACACTCGTAAGAAATAGCTAGATATACAATCCAATGTTTGTCTAGCCACATTTCAAGGTAGCTTATGACGTATAAAAGAACTTTAGGATATTGTTGATTTCTTGTAATAATGTCCCTATAACTATTCTTTAACATCATAAAATACATTTCAAGCGAGTTAAAAATTAAAACTAAGGAACATTGTAAACTACTTCTTAGGATTTAAGTTTTAGAGTCGAAGTATGTTTACGTTCCACATAAGTAGCATATTTAATATATGCATGTCATTTTCTTATTTTGTTTGTTTGTTGCCATCCTGTATAGGTGAAAATGCCCAAAGTGACAGTTGGCGATGTCTCAAGATCAAAATCATACATTCCAAAGGTTTCCGCTATTCCAGAGATAGCTCCCTCTGTTGCTTGTCTCTATCGTCACATTGAGGATAGAAACATTCATGAGGGGAGAATTGTCCATCCATCGTTCTATGAATCCGACTACATAGAACGTATGTTTTCCAACGTAAGTCTTGATTGTCTCTACAAAATTAATGAGCCAATCATTCCGCTCTTTGTCCTTGACTTCTATAGTCAAGTGGTATTGCAAACCGATCCCTTTGGCACTATCCTCATATCCTTCATGATTCAACACCAACTCATCACTCTTACTCTTGCTCAATTCGGGAAAATTCTAGGAATTCCCTCCTCCGGTCAAGCTGTCTTTTCGAATGAGTGGGACCTTTCTTCTCTTGAGCTTAATCGACCTCAAGAGGGTCCTTACTACTCCGAGATTCCATCTCCTGAAGAGATTCGTCAATATCTTGGGCTAGCTCGTGGTACGACTAGTCGAAAGATCAAGTCAAAAGATGTTGAAATCTCTGAAAACCAAATCCTTCTCAAAGATCTACGCCGCGACATGAAGAGTTGGGAAGAACTCATTCGTGAGAATGCGTTCGGTACCAGTGGTCATTGTGATCATGTCGCGGCAAGCATAGTCCACATGTTGTATTGTATCGTTGCTGAACAACCGTACAATTTGGCATATCTCTTTGTCTACCGTATCATGTCCGCCAAAAACACTCATAATGCAAATCTACCATATGGTATGTTTCTCACTCGTCTCTACAATCATGTCATGGTACACTATCCACATCTTCGGAGTCCAATTTATGAGTCTGGTCAACCAACCCTTAATCCACTTGCTCAAGTCCGTACCCGTCGCCCCCGTAGTGACAAGGGTAAATCTCGTAAGTCAGTCTCGTTTCCACCTCGTGGTTCAACGTCTCATCAAGGTGATGATGATGATGCGGAGGAAGGCACATCACGTGCTAGTACCCCATCACCAAGGACTTTCGTTGAAAATCTCCCGGATCTTGATTACACCGAGTATCAAGTTCCTCCTCATGCCGAAATGACAGACGAACTACTCTTCGAAAGGCAAACCGAGATGCTAAACTCACAACGGCAGATGCACCATGAAGTACGAGGCGGTTTCAAGTCCATTGGAAAGTCACTTGGAAAGTTGTTTGGGAAGAAGAAGAAATAAACATATTTGATGAATGTTTAGTTGATTTTTATTAGACACTTATATGTAGTACTATTATCTTGACACTTGCTTGCTATGACTTTTATTATGTTAGTTGATAAACTTATTAGAACCTAGCTACTAGTTTATTTGAAATTATATGACTATGCTTCTAATATAACTGTTTTATGTATATTGTTTTAAATATGCAATTGATAATATTTAATCATTCTTGATGTACATGATCCAAATGGAACTTGCTGTAAAGACACCCTAAAAATAACCTTTTTCTGAAAAATTTTCAAATTTGGTCGCCTGGGAAATCACCAAATGGGCGGCCCCCTTAATTCCTTAGGCGGTCCCCTTAATTTTTAAGGGGGCCGCCCAACAATTAAGGGCACCGGCCATCTGGACAGTAAAAATTCACTGTTTCCTTTTGCATCTTGTGACCACTTTTACCTAGCCCCAGCTACCATTACCCTTAATGCACGAACTGGACTTGGAATATTACCACAATACCTCCATAATTTGCCTAAATCAACCATATTTTCACAATATAAAAACCCTCCTTACAATTACCTTTCACTCCATCAACCATCACCTTCATCAAACACCCATTTTCATCCACAGTGCTATCACCAAAATCCTCCATCTCTAAGACTTCAAGGAAACAAAGACTTGTTATCATACCACCAAAACAAAATTTCATTGACCTAACCCAAGATGACATCAAAACTCCATCACCACCACCTCAAAATTCATCCCCAAGTGCACCAAATGCACCATCAAAAACACCATCCACCCATGGAGCTTCATCTTCCTCCATTCCATCCACCTCATCCATAAATGAATACATCCACACTCACCTAACATCATCACCAAGAGCATCATCACCACCATCCACTCAAGAACCTTCATACACTCAACTTGCCATTTCCCTATCACCCATCACACCTCTTGATGCTCACTTTTCACCATCACCAACCCCACCACCATTCTTTCCTATACCTTGGCAATGCTTGAAGCCAATGGTGATAATTGTCTTTGTTGCGTCCATAACCGGACCTTAATCTTTGGTCTTAGAGATGAGATACACTACATGTTTTCATCTCTTGAACACATGATTGCCAACCCACAACCACCATCTCCTCCACCTCCTTCACCCACTATACCACCACCACCTCCATTTTCACCCAATTAAGCATATGCAATGCTTAAAAATAATTTTTCAAACCCTTCTTGCAAGCAAGCTCCATGGAAGACCATGTACCTCTAAGATGATTATGTAGTTTCATTAGTAGTTTTTGTTTGTATGCTTGCATGCTTCATGTTATAATCTTTTGGTTGTGTACTTATCCACAACACCTTTATTAAATGAATGATCTTATTCTATATGCTTGCTTATTGTTGTTACATATACTTGTGCTTCTAACATTTTTTTTTGCAAGCGTTCCATAGCTCGTTTCCTTGGTGCCCCCAAACGAGGGGGAGTACACATCAAGGGGGAGTTCTCGTCCCGACAAATTTAGATTCTAAAACTTGTCGACTTAACCTTTTTGATTCTACAAAAAGGGGGAGAAATAGATGTAAACTCACTAAATACTTGTCTAAAAACTAATTTTTAGATTTAATGAGTTTAGATTTGGTAATCATCAAAAAGGGGGAGATTGTTGATATAAATAATGCCTAAACACGTTATTAATATTTTTCGATATCTCTACGTTTTGATAATCACAAAATGTAAAATCATTAATCGGAAAATTATGATGTAAACAAGTATTTAGTTGTAAATATCTATTTCTACAACTCAAATCACTTAAGGTATGAATGAACTAATGCTTAATGCATTATATGATCAAAGGAACATTTTCTTAATAACTAGATTTTTTATAAAACATCAAAAACATTTTATATATTTTTTAAAAACATTTTTGGTATTAAATAAAAATGTTTAATCTTTTATAAAAATATGAATTCAAATTTTTAACCAAAATCAGTTAAAATGTTCCAGAAAAACCTTCCCCACAAAAGGACAAAATTGGCCAACGGACAGAAGGGGCGGCCCCCTTAATTTTACTAGGCGGACCCCTTAATTATTAAGGGGACCGCCCCCTATTTAAGGGGACCGCCCCCGCTCTAGTAGACCTCCAGCTGTCCAATTTTTCTCCTATAAATACCAGCCTTCTCCTGGACTTTTACTCACCTTTTGCACACTAAAACTTTCTGTTCTAAATTCATTTTAAACATTGTAAATCCTTTGATCATATTTTCTTAAGCATTAGTTTCTAAGTGATCCAAGCTTCCACCACCAAAAGTGCAAAAGAAGAACTCTACTTCAACTAGTGAAGAAGTGTTATTACTTACCTCATTCAATTGTGTTGTTGTGTAAAGTGTTGTGTAGTTGTGATAAGTAGATCTAAGTGTAACTACGTAGTAGTGTTGTAAATTTGTTGTGAAGTAGTTGTGAATAAGTAGTTGTGAAGAAGTAGTCGTGAAGTAGTCGTGAAGAAGAAGTCGTGAAGAAGTCGTGAAGCCGTTGTGAAGAAGTCGTGATTAAGTCGTGTAGAAGTTGTGTATAAGTTGTGAGATTGGTTCTAGCTACGATTAGGACTCGACATCTAGCTTTGTGTCGTTAAGCCGGTGTAAGCCAAAGTTGTGTAAGGTTTCTCCGCCATAAGGGAGTTTGTTAACATAGTGAAGAAAACTCTCGAGTAGGTGACTCAAGGAGTGGAGTAGGGCAAGGAAGGTGTCCTTGTAGCTGAACCACTATAAATCTCCGTGTTGTGGTTTGATCTTTCCATCTCTCTCTCTTATTTCATTATATTTACCTTACTTGCATTACTTATCTATATTTGCTTATATATGTTCATATTGATCAAGAGTTGAATTCACATAAGATAGAATCGAAGTTTTAAAAAGTAAACAAAAGTTTTTATAAATTAAAAAGACGTAAAACTATTCAACCCCCCTTCTAGTTTTCCACACACTAGAACTGACACCTTTTAACCCCATATGTATCAACTCGAAATCCACAAAACCCAAGAAAAAAAATTAATAATCAACTGAACCCACTGAGCAAGCCAAGATTACAACTGAACCAACAAATACACAAACGAACCAGAAATATTAACCAACTGATGCATCAAATGTACTTCAAACGAAATAACCCAAATATGAAAAGAAAAAAAAAATCGAATTGAAATAACCAGATATGTACTTCAAACGAAATAACCAGGTTTGTAAAAAAAACGAAATATAATATGTGCGTATATTCTTGTAAAAAAAAAAAGAAAAAAAAAGTGAAGATAGTTATAAGTAGTACGAAGCTAATATAATATGTGCTAAGGAAAAAACTAATCATGTGGCTTGTAGTCAAAGGTCAAAAGCTAAGGAAAGATTAAAAATTAATTAGCCAATTAGAAGATAGTCAAGAAAGAATCCAAAGCGCATACTAAAAACCGACGATGCTTCCGACAGTGGTTCTCACAAAAATGGATCTGCAAGTCCAACAAGAAGGTTTTATGCTTATAGCTGAGTAAAAAAAAAGATATTTGAAGATTATGTTTATAGATTAATTCGGTTTAGAAAAGAAATAGAAGGATGTTTATGGATTCGGTTTAGAAAAGAAATAGGTTGCGTGTAACTGGGAAAATAAAGATGGAGATGGATCACTTTGAGAAAGGTTAATAAAGATGGAGATGGGAAAATAAATATGGAGTTGTGGGCGTGTAACTGGGAAGAGATGGGAGGATGTAATGTAATAATGAAAAGAGATGATGAGTGTTATGTTAAATGCGGAGTAGTAGGTTAGATAAATTTAAGGGATATGTCAATTTCCTATGTTACCCTTTTAGACATTTATTTAATTTTCAGTTTTTTAAGTACTCAAATTCCACTTGTCCAAATCCTATTTGTTTTTGAATTGATCTTACTTTTAGAACTTTAAGGTTGATCTTATTTGATCTCAAATAGGGGAGGTTAATTGTGAGAGATTTCTTAAAGTTATAAAAATGAGAACTAATATAGACCGTTAGATCAATTGATTAATTTTAGATGGGATTAACATTAAATGGGTGACATTATAGTCATTAAATAAAGTTTGAAGGGTATTTTAGAGAATTCAAATCTAAAAATGTTTTCACATTTTTTTAACTAATTTTTGGTACATTTTATTTTCACTATTACACCGATTTAATTTATACATGATACATCATATTTCTAGTTTTTCACATCCACACTTGATACACAATGTCATTTCTAAGATTCACAACTCGTACTCGATCATCCCAACTTATACAAATTACTAAGGGTGTTCCTGGTGTGTACACGAGACCATCTGATACCCAACCACGAGAATGTATCACTTGCTACAAAACTCGAAATCAAGAAACAATTTGATACACAACCATGAGAATGTATCTCATGCTACAACACTCAAAATCAAAACACCATTTAATACACAACCACGGGAATGTATCTCATGCTACATTCAAAATCAAGAAACCATTTTGATACACTATGTTGATATAAATAATGCCTAAACACGTTATTAATATTTTTCGATATCTCTACGTTTTGATAATCACAAAATGTAAAATCATTAATCGGAAAATTATGACGTAAACAAGTATTTAGTTGTAAATATCTATTTCTACAACTCAAATCACTTAAGGTATGAATGAACTAATGCTTAATGCATTATATGATCAAATAAACATTTTCTTAATAACTAGATTTTTTATAAAACATCTAAAACATTTTATATATTTTTGAAAAACATTTTTGGTATTAAATAAAAATGTTTAATCTTTTATAAAAATATGAATTCAAATTTTTAACCAAAATCAGTTAAAATGTTCCAGAAAAACCTTCCCCACAAAAGGACAAAATTGGCCAACGGACAGAAGGGGCGGCCCCCTTAATTTTACTAGGCGGCCCCCTTAATTATTAAGGGGACCGCCCCCGCTCCAGTAGACCTCCAGCTGTCCAATTTTTCTCCTATAAATACCAGCCTTCTCCTGGACTTTTACTCACCTTTTGCACACTAAAACTTTCTGTTCTAAATTCATTCTAAACATTGTAAATCCTTTGATCATATTTTCTTAAGCATTGGTTTCTAAGTGATCCAAGCTTCCACCACCAAAAGTGCAAAAGAAGAACTCTACTTCAACTAGTGAAGAAGTGTTATTACTTACCTCATTCAATTGTGTTGTTGTGTAAAGTGTTGTGTAGTTGTGATAAGTAGATCTAAGTGTAACTACGTAGTAGTGTTGTAAATTAGTTGTGAAGTAGTTGTGAATAAGTAGTTGTGAAGAAGTTGTGAAGAAGTCGTGAAGAAGTCGTGTAGAAGTTGTGTATAAGTTGTGAGATTGGTTCTAGCTACGATTAGGACTCGACATCTAGCTTTGTGTCGTTAAGCCGGTGTAAGCTAAAGTTGTGTAAGGTTTCTCCGCCATAAGGGAGTTTGTTGACATAGTGAAGAAAACTCTCGAGTAGGTGACTCGAGGAGTGGAGTAGGGCAAGGAAGGTGTCCTTGTAGCCGAACCACTATAAATCTCCGTGTTGTGGTTTGATCTTTCCATCTCTCTCTCTTATTTCATTATATTTACCTTACTTGCATTACTTATCTATATTTGCTTATATATGTTCATATTGATCAAGAGTTGAATTCACATAAGATAGAATCGAAGTTTTAAAAAGTAAACAAAAGTTTTTATAAATTAAAAAGACGTAAAACTATTCAACCCCCTTCTAGTTTTCCACAATTGGTATCAAGAGCCACGTCAAACAAGATATTTAAAATTAACTGTATTTTAAAACATGAAACGATCTATGGAATCTGAAAAATATTTAGAAGGGCAATCTATGCAAAGACCACCACTATTTGAAAGTGATGGATTTTTATATTGGAAAAATCGATTCAAAACTTATGTGAAGTCAAAAGATCTAGATCTTTGGCATGTTATTACTAATGGTGATTTTTTACCTATTCAACATAATCTTGAAACTAAAAAGGATGAAATTGTACCTTTTGAAAAACAAAGTGATGATTTAAAAAGAAAACTTTCTAAAAATAATGAGGCTAAAATGGTTATTTATAATGCGCTACCACGTAAAGAATACGAAAGAATCTTTATGTGCGAAACCGCAAAAGAAATTTGGAACTCTTTACTAATAACTCACCAAGGTAATAGTCAAGTCAAAGATAATAAAATAGATCTTCTTGTTCAACAATATGAACAATTCACGATTCCGGAAGAGGAATCAATTGATAATGCATTTGCTAAGTTTAACACAATCATCACAAGTTTAAAGGCACTTGATGAGAGTTTTTCTAGTAAGAATTTTGTCAGGAAATTTCTTAGGGCTCTTCATCCAAAATGGCGGGCTAAAGTTACGGCAATTGAAGAATCAAAGAACTTGTCTACTCTTCAACTTGACGAGTTGATTGGCAACTTGAAAGTCTACGAAGCAATAATCAAGAAAGACTTCGAGATGGTCAAAGGAAAGAAAGAGCAAAGCAAGTCAATCGCGTTGAAAGTTAGGAAAGCATCAAGTGACGAAGATAGCTCAACCTCCGAAAGTGATGATGAAGAATATGCCATGGCTGTAAGAGACTTCAAGAAGTTTTTCAAAAGACGAGGAAGATTCGTTAGACAACCACATGACGAAAGGAAAACACTCCAAAGAAACAAAGACGACAAAGGTAGCAAGAGCGAGAGGAAGTGCTTCAAATGCGGTGATCCAAATCATCTCATTGGAAGATGCCCTATGATGTCAAAGGAGCAAAACCAAAAGGCGTTCATTGGAGGAGCATGGAGTGACAGTGAAGAAGACGAGAAAGAAACCACAAAAGAAGAGAAGTGTCATATGGCTAAGACATCAAGTGAGGTACGTTCCGAAACCGAATACTTTAGTGATGAAAATTTATCATTAGATGAAAAAGACCTAGATAACGAATATAATAGGTTATGTATATTAGGCCAAAAAGTAATGACTAAAAATAAATCACTAAAACACATTAATAATCAATTAGAAAAAGAAATACTAGAATTAAAAATTAAACTACATAACTTAGAAAAGGGAAAAGAAATTCTTGAATGTAAAACATGTCAAGAAACAAAAAATGAAAATGAAATACTTAAGGAGGAAATTTGTAGGCTTAACAAATTCGAAAATAGTAGTAATTCTCTTAGGGAAATAATAAGTATTCAAAGAGTATCAAGTGATAAAACCGGATTAGGATTTAATTCAACTAAGGATTCAAATAGTCAAACTAAAAAATGTAAAGTTTGAATGTGAAACTAGTGAGCAAAAACCTTTAGAGTCAAAACCTAAGTATATACTTATAAAAGATAGAAAAATACCCATAGCTAGTGATGAGGAAGTAAAAACCTTTTATAAACCATCCTTAAAAAATGAAGTAAAATACTCTAAACCAAGGTTAAGGTCAAAAACACCTCCACCTAGAAGACCACCTAGTCCTCACCCTCGGCCTAAAACTCCTCAACCTAAAAGAAACCAAAATATACCAAACCGTCATAATAATAGTTACCCAATGTGGAATTACCCAAATCCACCAAGATATAATCCTTGGGGAATACTTCCACCATATATGCATCCGAGTCAATTGCAAACCATGTTTGGGCCAAACAACTATGGACAAATGAGATCATGGGGACCAAGTGGCTAGATTGCATACTCATCGGGAAAGGCGTTTTCTCTTTCGTAATTGACTTTTATAAGTTAATACGCTTTGAAGAACTTGAAGACCACATGTTGAAGACCAAAAGGTACGCCGCTCTTTCTTGCTCACCATTATATGCATAGATAAATGAACTAGCCAATTGCATGCCCCCATTAATCTTTTATGCCTAGTATGTTAGTTAGTAAATTTTTCCTTATACATATATACATATATATACCTATACTACTATTTATACATACTATATATATATATATATATATATATATATATATATATATATATATATATATATATATATATATATACGCACATAACCTAGATACGTCATTTGTTGACTATCTAGAACTAAAAGAAATTGTTCGTCCTCGAACCTTTTCTTCCCCCTTTGCCTCTTTTGAACTCTAACGTTCAACACGAAAATCTTCCATGTCCACTGTTACATAACTCATGGTGATGAAGAGAAGTGAGTTAAGTGGATTAACGTAGAAGTAGCACTTTGATCGTCGAGTCAAATAAACTATGGATGAAACAAACTCCCGTCATCGCCAGCACCTATCTCCGTCATTACCTCATCATTTCTTGACTCCAGTCAACATCCCACACTTACACATAATACTAATATATATATCTATATATACGCACATTTCTTCCCAATCCTTAAACCTCTTGTCGACTTGATGTCTTGAGCATTTTGTCCAAAATTATCAAGATTAAGTTTATTAACGAAATATCAATAAAATGTGTCAAGTATTCCTTCTTCGTGCCAAATAAACGTATTTTTGATATATTATTAATATATACATGTAAATATTTTGCTGTCAGAAACAAAAAATAAGTAATTCGAAAATTTGGCAGGCGGCCCCCTTAATGTTTAAGGGGACCGGCTAGTAAACGGGGGCGGTCCCCTTAATGTTTAAGGGGGCCGGCCTACTGTTGCTGCCAAAACGAATTTTCTCCTTGAAAACTTTGCCAAACACCCCATTTTTCAAACTCACTTCACTCCCACTCTGCTGTATACGAACTGCCATCCCAAATCCATCATCTTATCACCAATTCGGGTCAATTTCACAAAGGGCAAACATCTATACATCGATTAGCAACACATTTTGTAAGTTTTCCAAAACACATTTCATCTAATTTCATTCAATTTTGAGTCTAATCTTAATTAGGCCTTTTGCTAAATTTTTTCCAAACTTAAATTTTATTGAAATTAAGTCTAAGAATGTTGTAATCAAATGCTCCTCATAGGATTAGAATGATTAATCAACCTAGAAACTAAGTAATTAATAAAACCATTATGTCAAACTAATCACTTTTTTTTCAAAACTAATCATATTGTTGAATTATGCCATAAATACTTGTTAAAACTAATCACATTGGTTTGTTACAACTCACAAATACTAAAAATATATTTTTCGAATCATAAAAAAATGTTTTTGTTAAATATAAGAGAGTGTTTGGATTAGGAGCTAGAATCTTCAAAACTTAATCTAAATTAAGTTTATAACTACTTGTCAAAGTTTGTAAACATGAAATTAGTTGTTTTAAGTCGTCAAGATACATAATTCATATGTATATTGAAATTTTACTAGTTATCTTACTATTTAAAGGAGCGTTTGGCACAACATTTTGAAAGAAATTTTTGAGTCAAAATCTAAGTTACTTAACATAAACACTCGTAAGAAATAGCTAGATATACAATCCAATGTTTGTCTAGCCACATTTCAAGGTAGCTTATGACGTATAAAAGAACGTTAGGATATTGTTGATTTCTTGTCATAATGTCCCTATAACTATTCTTTAACATCATAAAATACATTTCAAGCGAGTTAAAAATTAAAACTAAGGAACATTGTAAACTACTTCTTAGGATTTAAATTTTAGAGTCGAAGTATGTTTACGTTCCACATAAGTAGCATATTTAATATATGCATGTCATTTTCTTATTTTGTTTGTTTGTTGCCATCCTGTATAGGTGAAAATGCCCAAAGTGACAGTTGGCGATGTCTCAAGATCAAAATCATACATTCCAAAGGTTTCCGCTATTCCAGGGATAGCTCCCTCTGTTGCTTGTCTCTATCATCACATTGAGGATAGAAACATTCATGAGGGGAGAATTGTCCATCCATCGTTCTATGAATCCGACTACATAGAACGTATGTTTTCCAACGTAAGACTTGATTGTCTCTACAAAATTAATGAGCCAATCATTCCGCGCTTTATCCTTGACTTCTATAGTCAAGTGGTATTGCAAACCGATCCCTTTGGCACTATCTTCATATCCTTCATGGTTCAACACCAACTCATCACTCTTACTCTTGCTCAATTCGGGAAAATTCTAGGAATTCCCTCCTCCGGTCAAGCTGTCTTCGCAAATGAGTGGGACCTTTCTTCTCTTGAGCTTAATCGACCTCAAGAGGGTCCTTACTACTCCGAGATTCCATCTCCTGAAGAGATTCGTCAATATCTTGGGCTAGCTCGTGGTACGACTAGTCGAAAGATCAAGTCAAAAGATGTTGAAATCTCTGAAAACCAAATCCTTCTCAAAGATCTACGCCGCGACATGAAGAGTTGGGAAGAACTCATTCGTGAGAATGCGTTCGGTACCAGTGGTCATTGTGATCATGGCGTGGCAAGCATAGTCCACATGTTGTATTGTATCGTTACTGAACAACCGTACAATTTGGCATATCTCTTTGTCTACCGTATCATGTCCGCCAAAAACACTCATAATGCAAATCTACCATATGGTATGTTTCTCACTCGTCTCTACAATCATGTCATGGTACACTATCCACATCTTTGGAGTCCAATTTATGAGTCTGTTCAACCAACCCTCAATCCACTTGCTCAAGTCCGTACCCGTCGCCCCCGTAGTGACAAGGGTAAATCTCGTAAGTCAGTCTCGTTTCCACCTCGTGGTTCCACGTCTCATCAAGGTGATGATCATGATGATGATGATGCGGAGGAAGGCACATCACGTGCTAGTACCCCATCACCAAGGACTTTCGTTGAAAATCTCCCGGATCTTGATTACATCGAGTATCAAGTTCCTCCTCATGCCGAAATGACAGACGAACTACTCTTCGAAAGGCAAACCGAGATGCTAAACTCACAACGGCAGATGCACCATGAAGTACGAGGCGGTTTCAAGTCCATTGGAAAGTCACTTGGAAAGTTGTTTGGGAAGAAGAAGAAATAAACATATTTGATGAATGTTTAGTTGATTTTTATTAGACACTTATATGTAGTACTATTATCTTGACACTTGCTTGCTATGACTTTTATTATGTTAGTTGATAAACTTATTAGAACCTAGCTACTAGTTTATTTGAAATTATATGACTATGCTTCTAATATAATTGTTTTATGTATATTGTTTTAAATATGCAATTGATAATATTTAATCATTCTTGATGTACATGATCCAAATGGAACTTGCTGCAAAGACACCCTAAAAATAACCTTTTTCTGGAAATTTTTCAAATTTGGTCGCCTGGGAAATCACCAAATGGGCGGCGCCCTTAATTCCTTAGGCGGTCCCCTTAATTTTTAAGGGGGCCGCCCAACAATTAAGGGGACCGGCCATCTGGACAGTAAAAATTCACTGTTTCCTTTTGCATCTTGTGACCACTTTTACCTAGACCCAGCTACCATTACCCTTAATGCACGAACTGGACTTGGAATATTAACACAATACCTCCATAATTTGCCTAAATCAACCACATTTTCACAATATAAAAACCCTCCTTACAATTACCTTTCACTCCATCAACCATCACCTTCATCAAACACCCATTTTCATCCACAGTGCTATCACCAAAATCCTCCATCTCTAAGACTTCAAGGAAACAAAGACTTGTTATCATACCACCAAAACAAAATTTCATTGACCTAACCCAAGATGACATCAAAACTCCATCACCACCACCTCAAAATTCATCCCCAAGTGCACCAAATGCACCATCAAAAACACCATCCACCCATGGAGCTTCATCTTCCTCCATTCCATCCACCTCATCCATAAATGAATACATCCACACTCACCTAACATCATCACCAAGAGCATCATCACCACCATCCACTCAAGAACCTTCATACACTCAACTTGCCATTTCCCTATCACCCATCACACCTCTTGATGCTCACTTTTCACCATCACCAACCCCACCACCATTCTTTCCTATACCTTGGGCAATGCTTGAAGCCCATGGTGATAATTGTCTTTGTTGCGTCCATAACCGGAACTTAATCTTTGGTCTTAGAGATGAGAAACACTACATGTTTTCATCTCTTGAACACATGATTGCCAACCCACAACCACCACCACCTCCACCTCCTTCACCCACTACACAACCACCACCTTCATTTTCACCCAATTAAGCATATGCAATGCTTAAAAATAATTTTTCAAACCCTTCTTGCAAGCAAGCTCCATGGAAGACCATGTACCTCTAAGATGATTATGTAGTTTCATTAGTAGTTTTTGTTTGTATGCTTGCATGCTTCATGTTGTAATCTTTTGGTTGTGTACTTATCCACAACACCTTTATTAAATGAATGATCTTATTCTATATGCTTGCTTATTGTTGTTACATATACTTGTGCTTCTAACATTTTTTTTGCAAGCGTTCCATAGCTCGTTTCCTTGGTGCCCCCAAACGAGGGGGAGTACACATCAAGGGGGAGTTCTCGTCCCGACAAATTTAGATTCTAAAACTTGTCGGCTTAACCTTTTTGATTCTACAAAAAGGGGGAGAAATAGATGTAAACTCACTAAATACTTGTCTAAAAACTAATTTTTAGATTTAATGAGTTTAGATTTTGTAATCATCAAAAAGGGGGAGATTGTTGATATAAATAATGCCTAAACACGTTATTAATATTTTTCGATATCTCTACGTTTTGATAATCACAAAATGTAAAATCATTAATCGGAAAATTATGACGTAAACAAGTATTTAGTTGTAAATATCTATTTCTACAACTCAAATCACTTAAGGTATGAATGAACTAATGCTTAATGCATTATATGATCAAAGGAACATTTTCTTAATAACTAGATTTTTTATAAAACATCAAAAACATTTTATATATTTTTGAAAAACATTTTTGGTATTAAATAAAAATGTTTAATCTTTTATAAAAATATGAATTCAAATTTTTAACCAAAATCAGTTAAAATATTCCAGAAAAACCTTCCCCACAAAAGGACAAAATTGGCCAACGGACAGAAGGGGCGGCCCCCTTAATTTTACTAGGCGGCCCCCTTAATTATTAAGGGGACCGCCCCCGCTCCAGTAGACCTCCAGCTGTCCAATTTTTCTCCTATAAATACCAGCCTTCTCCTGGACTTTTACTCACCTTTTGCACACTAAAACTTTCTGTTCTAAATTCATTTTAAACATTGTAAATCCTTTGATCATACTTTCTTAAGCATTGGTTTCTAAGTGATCCAAGCTTCCACCACCAAAAGTGCAAAAGAAGAACTCAACTTCAACTAGTGAAGAAGTGTTATTACTTACCTCATTCAATTGTGTTGTTGTGTAAAGTGTTGTGTAGTTGTGATAAGTAGATCTAAGTGTAACTACGTAGTAGTGTTGTAAATTTGTTGTGAAGTAGTTGTGAATAAGTAGTTGTGAAGTAGTTGTGAAGAAGTAGTCGTGAAGAAGAAGTCGTGAAGAAGTCGTGAAGCCGTTGTGAAGAAGTCGTGAAGAAGTCGTGATTAAGTCGTGTAGAAGTTGTGTATAAGTTGTGAGATTGGTTCTAGCTACGATTAGGACTCGACATCTAGCTTTGTGTCGTTAAGCCGGTGTAAGCTAAAGTTGTGTAAGGTTTCTCCGCCATAAGGGAGTTTGTTGACATAGTGAAGAAAACTCTCGAGTAGGTGACTCGAGGAGTGGAGTAGGGCAAGGAAGGTGTCCTTGTAGCCGAACCACTATAAATCTCCGTGTTGTGGTTTGATCTTTCCATCTCTCTCTCTTATTTCATTATATTTACCTTACTTGCATTACTTATCTATATTTGCTTATATATGTTCATATTGATCAAGAGTTGAATTCACATAAGATAGAATCGAAGTTTTAAAAAGTAAACAAAAGTTTTTATAAATTAAAAAGACGTAAAACTATTCAACCCCCCTTCTAGTTTTCCACACACTAGAACTGAGACCTTTTAACCCCATATGTATCAACTCGAAATCCACAAAACCCAAGAAAAAAAAATTAATAATCAACTGAACCCACTGAGCAAGCCAAGATTACAACTGAACCAACAAATACACAAACGAACCAGAAATATTAACCAACTGATGCATCAAATGTACTTCAAACGAAATAACCCAAATATGAAAAGAAAAAAAAATCGAATTGAAATAACCAGATCTGTACTTCAAACGAAATAACCAGGTTTGTAAAAAAAACGAAATATAATATGTGCGTATATTCTTGTAAAAAAAAAAAAAAAAAAAAAAAAAAAAAGCGAAGATAGTTATAAGTAGTACGAAGCTAATATAATATGTGCTAAGGAAAAAACTAATCACGTGGCTTGTAGTCAAAGGTCAAAAGCTAAGGAAAGATTAAAAATTAATTAGCCAATTAGAAGATAGTCAAGAAAGAATCCAAAGCGCATACTAAAAACCGACGATGCTTCCGACAGTGGTTCTCACAAAAATGGATCTGCAAGTCCAACAAGAAGGTTTTATGCTTATAGCTGAGTAAAAAAAAAGATATTTGAAGATTATGTTTATAGATTAATTCGGTTTAGAAAAGAAATAGAAGGATGTTTATGGATTCGGTTTAGAAAAGAAATAGGTTGCGTGTAACTGGGAAAATAAAGATGGAGATGGATCACTTTGAGAAAGGTTAATAAAGATGGAGATGGGAAAATAAATATGGAGTTGTGGGCGTGTAACTGGGAAGAGATGGGAGGATGTAATGTAATAATGAAAAGAGATGATGAGTGTTATGTTAAATGCGGAGTAGTAGGTTAGAGAAATTTAAGGGATATGTCAATTTCCTATGTTACCCTTTTAGACATTTATTTAATTTTCAGTTTTTTAAGTACTCAAATTCCACTTGTCCAAATCCTATTTGTTTTTGAATTGATCTTACTTTTAGAACTTTAAGGTTGATCTTATTTGATCTCAAATAGGGGAGGGTTATTGTGAGAGATTTCTTAAAGTTATAAAAATGAGAACTAATATAGACCGTTAGATCAATTGATTAATTTTAGATGGGATTAACATTAAATGGGTGACATTATAGTCATTAAATAAAGTTTGAAGGGTATTTTAGAGAATTCAAATCTAAAAATGTTTTCACATTTTTTTAACTAATTTTTGGTACATTTTATTTTCACTATTACACCGATTTAATTTATACATGATACATCATATTTCTAGTTTTTCACATCCACACTTGATACACAATGTCATTTCTAAGATTCACAACTCGTACTCGATCATCCCAACTTATACAAATTACTAAGGGTGTTCCTGGTGTGTACAAGAGACCATCTGATACCCAACCACGAGAATGTATCACTTGCTACAAAACTCGAAATCAAGAAACAATTTGATACACAACCATGAGAATGTATCTCATGCTACAACACTCAAAATCAAAACACCATTTGATACACAACCACGGGAATGTATCTCATGCTACATTCAAAATCAAGAAACCATTTTGATACACTAGAACTGAGACCTTTTAACCCCATATGTATCAACTCGAAATCCACAAAACCCAGGAAAAGAAATTAATAATCAACTGAACCCACTAAGCAAGCCAAGATTACAACTGAACCAACAAATACACAAACGAACCAGAAATATTAACCAACTGATGCATCAAATGTACTTCAAACGAAATTACCCAAATATGAAAAGAAAAAAAAAATTGAATTGAAATAACCAGATCTGTACTTCAAACGAAATAACCAGGTTTGTAAAAAAAACGAAATATAATATGTGCGTATATTCTTGTAAAAAAATAAAAAATAAAAAATAAAAATAAAAAAAATAAAAAAAAGCGAAGATAGTTATAAGTAGTACGAAGCTAATATAATATGTGCTAAGGAAAAAACTAATCACGTGGCTTGTAGTCAAAGGTCAAAAGCTAAGGAAAGATTAAAAATTAATTAGCCAATTAGAAGATAGTCAAGAAAGAATCCAAAGCGCATACTAAAAACCGATGATGCTTCCGACAGTGGTTCTCACAAAAATGGATCTGCAAGTCCAACAAGAAGGTTTTATGCTTATAGCTGAGTAAAAAAAAATATATTTGAAGATTATGTTTATAGATTAATTCGGTTTAGAAAAGAAATAGAAGGATGTTTATGGATTCGGTTTAGAAAAGAAATAGGTTGCGTGTAACTGGGAAAATAAAGATGGAGATGGATCACTTTGAGAAAGGTTAATAAAGATGGAGATGGGAAAATAAATATGGAGTTGTGGGCGTGTAACTGGGAAGAGATGGGAGGATGTAATGTAATAATGAAAAGAGATGATGAGTGTTATGTTAAATGCGGAGTAGTAGGTTAGAGAAATTTAAGGGATATGTCAATTTCCTATGTTACACTTTTAGACATTTATTTAATTTTCAGTTTTTTAAGTACTCAAATTCCACTTGTCCAAATCCTATTTGTTTTTGAATTGATCTTACTTTTAGAACTTTAAGGTTGATCTTATTTGATCTCAAATAGGGGAGGGTTATTGTGAGAGATTTCTTAAAGTTATAAAAATGAGAACTAATATAGACCGTTAGATCAATTGATTAATTTTAGATGGGATTAACATTAAATGGGTGACATTATAGTCATTAAATAAAGTTTGAAGGGTATTTTAGAGAATTCAAATCTAAAAATGTTTTCACATTTTTTTAACTAATTTTTGGTACATTTTATTTTCACTATTACACCAATTTAATTTATACATGATACATCATATTTCTTGTTTTTCACATCCACACTTGATACACAATGTCATTTCTAGGATTCACAACTCGTACTCGATCATCCCAACTTATACAAATTACTAAGGGTGTTCCTGGTGTGTACACGAGACCATCTGATACCCAACCACGAGAATGTATCACTTGCTACAAAACTCGAAATCAAGAAACAATTTGATACACAACCATGAGAATGTATCTCATGCTACAACACTCAAAATCAAAACACCATTTGATACACAACCACGGGAATGTATCTTATGCTACATTCAAAATCAAGAAACCATTTTGATACACTAGAACTGACACCTTTTAACCCCATATGTATCAACTCGAAATCCACAAAACCCAAGAAAAAAAATTAATGATCAACTGAACCCACTGAGCAAGCCAAGATTACAACTGAACCAACAAATACACAAACGAACCAGAAATATTAACCAACTGATGCATCAAATGTACTTCAAACGAAATAACCCAAATATGAAAAGAAAAAAAAATCGAATTGAAATAACCAGATCTGTACTTCAAACAAAATAACCAGGTTTTTAAAAAAAATGAAATATAATATGTGCGTATATTCTTGTAAAAAAAAAAAAAAAAAAAAAAAAAAAAAAAAAAAAAAAAAAAGCGAAGATTGTTATAAGTAGTAAGAAGCTAATATAATATGTGCTAAGGAAAAAACTAATCACGTGGCTTGTAGTCAAAGGTCAAAAGCTAAGGAAAGATTAAAAATTAATTAGCCAATTAGAAGATAGTCAAGAAAGAATCCAAAGCGCATACTAAAAACCGACGATGCTTCCGACAGTGGTTCTCACAAAAATGGATCTGCAAGTCCAACAAGAAGGTTTTATGCTTATAGCTGAGTAAAAAAAATATATATATATATTTGAAGATTATGTTTATAGATTAATTCGGTTTAGAAAAGAAATAGAAGGATGTTTATGGATTCGGTTTAGAAAAGAAATAGGTTGCGTGTAACTGGGAAAATAAAGATGGAGATGGATCACTTTGAGAAAGGTTAATAAAGATGGAGATGGGAAAATAAATATGGAGTTGTGGGCGTGTAACTGGGAAGAGATGGGAGGATGTAATGTAATAATGAAAAGAGATGATGAGTGTTATGTTAAATGTGGAGTAGTAGGTTAGAGAAATTTAAGGGATATGTCAATTTCCTATGTTACCCTTTTAGACATTTATTTAATTTTCAGTTTTTTAAGTACTCAAATTCCACTTGTCCAAATCCTATTTGTTTTTGAATTGATCTTACTTTTAGAACTTTAAGGTTTATCTTATTTGATCTCAAATCCATATATATATATATATATATATATATATATATGTTAAATGTGGAGTAGTAGGTTAGAGAAATTTAAGGGATATGTCAATTTCCTATGTTACCCTTTTAGACATTTATTTAATTTTCAGTTTTTTAAGTACTCAAATTCCACTTGTCCAAATCCTATTTGTTTTTGAATTGATCTTACTTTTAGAACTTTAAGGTTGATCTTATTTGATCTCAAATCCATATATATATATGTGTATATATATATATATATATATATATATATATATATATATATATATATATATATATACACTAGTTGTGAAAGCCTGCCCGATGGGTGGTCACGCTTTGTAATTTACATGCTCTTTATTATAATAGTTAATTAGTAAGACATGTTAAAAAAAAGAATATTGGATTATATAGCGATTAGCAAGTGTCTACATTCTTTATATTCATGCTTTGTAATTGCGTCTTTGTAATTTTCGCGTTCTTTATTATAATTGTTAATTACGAAGAGACGTAAAAAACGAATCTTGGAACATTTAGCGATTACCAATTGTCTATTTTATTTATATGTGGTTTTCTTTTGTTTTACATTGTCATTGTTAGTGTATTTATAGTTCTTGGACAAACTATTACTTTGAATGCCAAGATGATATGGTTGTTCACGAGATGTTTAACGAATGAATAAGAAAGATGGAATAGACGTGTACAACTTCCTTAACTTGGTTAGAGGAGGTGATAATGAGTGTTTATGAGGTGATTTAGACACCGATAAACGGCCATGCTTTGTAATTTTAACGTTCTTTATAATAGTTGTTAACTACCGAGCCACCTAAAATACGAATATTGGATTATTTAGCGATTAGCAATTCTCTATGTTATGTATTTTATGTATTGGTTTGTTTTACATTATCAATATTAGTGTATTTGTAGTCGTTTTTATTTAACAAAGTGATTTGGTAGTTACTAATGGCTTAAGTTTTTATGCATTCATTATTATTATCTTCTTAATTTTTTTTCCTTTTTTTATGAGAATACATTTTTGTATCCAATAATATTTGAACCTGGTTTGATATATAGAGTTTAATGTTTATGTTTTTTTTTTTTTTTTTGTTAAAAAAAATATTTTATAATTAATTTTGGATGAATACATTTGCATGCAGGTTAATGATTACTTGTGAGTAGACTTAAGCCTACAATAGCTACTATATTTATTTGATTCTTTAGCTTCAGTTTATTTATTAAATCGTTTAATTGTTCTTGTCATCTAGAGATAAGATAGAGAGAAACAGGCATCAACTACTGTCATTTGCATTGCGCGAAAGGTTATAGATTTTAAATATCGTAGCATTATCTAATCGTGTTTTCACTCATAACCATATACAGTAGTTAATTTTATTGATTATGTTAAGTATATATGATTAGGGTTTTATAGTATGTGTTGATTTCGGCAATTGATTATTAAAATTTTGTTGTTGTTGTTGATTATAATCCTCTAATTTAAGTTGTATATAGCTGATGTTTGTGTTAGTTGGTATAAACCCTAAATTGTATTCTATGTTGTTAAGAGTATAGAAAATCATGGGTTGATACGTGTTTTAGTGTATAATAAATCAACCCTGTTACTATGATATGTTGCGAAAGTGATGTTTGTTAGATGTAGATGTTTTGTTTGGCTATTATCTAATCGTGTTTTCACTCTTAACCATATAGAGTTTAATATTTATGTTGTCACAATGTGATAATTAGGGGGTGTTTGGCGTTAGCTTACTATCGGGCTGATAAGCTTATTTCAGTTTGCAAAAGCTTATAAGCCTCTATTTTTTTACTACAAATTAAACTTATGGCTTATTTAACTCCATAAGTTCAACTTAATAAGCTCATAAGTAGGAAAAAACAATGATGGGCTCATGAGCTTTTTAAATAAACCCATAAGCCCCATCATTCAATACCAGAACATGCTTATTGATTTTGGTAGGATGTATAGAAAATCATGGGTTGATACTTGTTTTAGTGTATAATGAATCAACCCTGTTACTATGATATGTTGGGAAAGTGATGTTTGTTAGATGTAGATGTTTTGTTTGGATGTTATTGCATACATGTTGTACTGGTGTTTGTTATCATAATAGTGTTTGAGTGTGTATTTGAAGGACTGATTCGTGTTTTCATGTTTGCTAAATCTTAGGTGTCTTTGGATTGGTTGCAGAACAATGAAAACATAATTCATCAAAGATTATAATCATGTAGAAGATATGGGAACTTTGGTAAGTATGTATGGAATTATATTCCAATAATAATCTTCTTATACACGTTCTTTTAGTTTGTTTGTTTATGTATTTGTTTGTTTTTTGTATCTAGGTACTCCCTGATTACTATCATATTAACTACTATAACAATAAGGACTATGTGTACCTCATTAATAATAATAGGGTTAAAAGGAAACTTTTTATTTTTCGGGAAAGAGGTAGCGAAGAATGGAGTATATCCAGTGCAAGGTGGAATAATTTCATAGAGCAAAGCGGCTATTTGAATATTAGGATTTTGCATTTCATAAAGGAGGCTGCAGACACCTTTTTTGTTACAGCGTATGATGCAGATGGATGGGAGAGCGGTAGTTATGGGAGAATTCATACATGGAACAGGTTGGTTAGGTGCATTGCTGAAGTTGGGATGGATCGAAGTTCATCACCGGTAAAGTTATGTTATACTTGTATATATGTAAATTTATCAGAATTTATAAAGTTTGTTTTAATTCTTTTGATTTTTGTTTTATTTGTGGTTTCCTGTGGAGTTCTTTCAAGGTGTCGAATGCAATGATTTTGTGATTGAATTTTCGGATTCTAAAATATATGTGGTTGCAAACCGGGCTGTTATTCCTGGGACTTTGGATAGCGTTGGTTTTCAGTTTCATGTTCACTGGAATACGGTTGTTCATCGTGCAAATCTAATGGTTGGTGAGCGAGTTGTGTTGACCAAAAAGACTGATATGCGATTGGCGTTGATGAGGTTTGATAATGATGGTTTTCAGCTCATACATGAACAACATTACCCCACACGGCTTGCGTTTGTTCAAGGACATGATGCAAATGAGCCAGGTAGTATTATGTTTTTTTGTAATATATATTCAATTTTACGTGTTAATTTGAGGTGAATCAGTTGTATTAGTTTGTGACTATGTAATGTTTTCTCTGTTGTTGATATTAGTTAGATGAAAGGTTGGTACACGGGTGTAACTGGTTCCACCATGAAGTGCACTTGTCTGAAGAGAATACTTTCTACCAAAGGCTTTTCCCGTTTGTGGTCGATTGCGGAAGAATGGAAAGGATTGTTACTTTATATATATTGTGTAGTGTGAAAGTTTTAATAGATATTTAATAGTAAAAGGGTTGAAGTTATTAGGTTGTTGTAATTGCTTTCAGACTATACCAAGCGGTTTTGTTTCTGATAACAATTTGCAACAATTTACCTATGCGCTTTTAAAGAGGATGGACAGTGAACGCCGTGTAGTCATGAAAATTGAGCATCACGTTGATACGCCATGGAGAAACGATCATATGAACTTTAGGACAAATTGGAGGACTTTGGCTGAAGATTTCCAGTTTCCAATGAACAAAATGCTCAGATTCCAGATGGTTGGAACAACAGTCGATCCGGCCTTTGAAGTTCAGTTGTTTAATGGGCCTATTCCGTTGGTGGCTGTGTTTGATGTATGCTGAAATTGTAAGATGATGCTAGTCTGATGTTTTGTGTGTTGACGACAGTTTTAACTTTGGTTTTTAGTAGAGTTAACTTATTGTGTAGTTGTTACTTATGTAGTATTTGATGGACTTATTTTGAATTTGGGGTAAATTGATTTTAATTACATTCTTTAGGATTGTATGGGTTTTGTAAACAATATGGTTATGTCTGTCTAAAACCGCATGAACGTTGGCTCGGTAACACCGTTTCCTGTGTACGATCTCTCCTTTTTGTGTATTTGTGCATGTTCAAGTCGTCACGGATTTTTTATTTAATTTTCTGCTTGGTACGGTGTTGTTATTTTTTTTTTAAAGTTAACGATACATATAAACTTCCATTATACCTTTGGCGATTAAATGTGTAAGTACGAATAACTCCCAAAGATATAATAGAATTTCATACTAAGCCCAACACTTACCTCTCATGCACATTATGTTTTATAAAGTAGCTTCAAGTTTACTATTTCATCTATGTGGGGCATGATGTAGCTATTCACATAAAGCCTATAAACTCAATATATAATAACCACTATTAAGTGTAACATAACAGATTAAAATTGTTATCAAGTTAGGAAGTTTTTTGATTTTGAACATTGGTTTTCTTTAATGACGTTAGAACATTAAAATCAAGTATGCTATAATAACATAACAAATTAAAAGTTTTATCAAGTTAGAATGTTTTTTTATTTTGAACATTGGTTTTCTGTAATTACGTTAAAAAATTACAATCAAGTATGCTATACTATAATTCATCATTTGCTGCTGAAAATTTGTACACAAATAGTTCATAATTACATCTGAAAACCTAATCATACATAATATAACAATTTTTTCAGCAGTATTAACTTTCAAGATAGTACTGCTCCTTTAAACTCATAATAGCCATACTAAATTTCAATTTAGTACTACTTATTTAAACTTAGTGCTGTTAAAGTTTTTCAGTAACACAAAATTCAAAAGTATATAAGCATTTCATACTACGATTCATATAATTTTGTAAAGATAAATTATAAGGTTTAAAAAGTTAGGATGTAAGTATCCTACTTCCAAAAAAGCAAAATGCAAATGTTTCTAATTTGTTTGTGGCGTCATAAGCTGATACCCTGTGATAAAATATTAACAAACATGGAATATTGGAAATCGTTGTAGTTGGCCTTCTTCTGAATGAACCTCATAACACACCAGCTTTACACGCATCATTTTTTGTTGTTCAAAGCCGCATTCTTGTTTAAACTGATACCAGTTCCCTGCCATCACCAGGGCTTTGATCTTAAAAGGGTTGTATGTGTGTAAAACCTGATACAGGGTGACTGAGTAAGCCCATCCTGTGTATAATGATTGTTTTCCTGTACTTGTGTAACTTCAAGTTGTCCCAGATTTCTGATTCGATCGCCTGTTTTGTAAAACAGATTATGGGGTTAGTTTTGTTTTTTCAAAACATATATTCGACGTTTTTTGGTTTACTCGTTTATTGTTTGTATCTTACCAGTGGATAGTAATATCCAACTTCTGGGCGGAACCGTGTGTAAACGACCATGTATTCATTTACATGAGCATTGTGATGGTACCATGTGCAAATGTGATGCATTCTCGAGTCTGCAATAATAATGTGATTGCGTTGTTATGCAGTTTGACAATAGATGTTTAGGATTGTTTGATTTTTTTTTAAATTATAAGAAAAACTAAAAACCAGATACTTTGGCTTACCATTACGATCTCGATAAAGAATTGGTCTAGGTGGTCTATTTAGCAAAGTAGTTCGTATGTCTTCCTGGCTGAGTCCAAGACCATCATGGCCTCCTATGACCACAACTGATAATGTGTATCTCTCAAGGTTTGTAAAGACAAGTTGTTGACCCCACTCTATCCCCGCTATCACAACGAAGTCGTCCCACCAGTAACCTGTTAAGCCATTCATCCTGACGGGCCTATCCTGCCAAGGTTTAACCCTATTGTGGCGAACATGGAAAGCCATTCCTGCGTACATGAGGGTGAAATTGTCTTGCCAGATATCTTGTACGAAATCGCCTGGTAGTAACTACACATAGAAAAACTGATTTCATAATTAAGGTATACATTGATAACAACGTTTATTTTAGTTTTGAATCGAGAGCATGATTAAAATATAGATATTTGATTACCGTGATTCCTGGAACATACGTTGCCAAACACCTGGTCATTCTTGGTCCTATTTTTCGCCTATCATAACCCGCACACTCTGATACACTAATGTCGTAGACTGTCACGTAGTAGTCGTCTTGTCCGATCCTAACAAAATGCATTGTAGTTGCAATGCGAGGAACATTTGCTACAACAAACGCAGACCACTCTTTGTCACATAGCACCCATTTTCCGTCCCTCTTTTGGAGATCTGTTTTTACTGGTACCTGTCGATGCCGTTTAGGTAAACCATGTTGCTTTCATTCTTGAAGTACTCGGCAAAAACATCCGACAAGATCTATTGTTGAGAATCGTAACAAAATCTAAGTTTTTTTATTCCTTGACTTAATTTTCATAACTGTGTATGCATTAATATATAACATAAATATGTATCAATAACGTTTACATGTTGATTTTCAAATGTGTCGTGCATGTATTGGAACAGAAATTGCTGAGCCATCTTGTTTGAAGTGAATCTGGTATGTAAACTGATGTAAATCATGTTTTTTTAAAAATTAATACTTAAATGTTGCAAAAATATTTAGACAACATTACCATCTAGTGAGTGTGATAAGAATATCAAAAAACAACAAGTATAAGTAACAGTTTAAACATTTTGTGTGTTGGTTATCAGATAATTGGTCTCACTACTATAGAACAATAAATCACGATTACAAACCTTCGCCTAACATCAAAGTAACTCTGGCATAATACTAACAAATCCAGTAAGAGTATTTATCAGTGTCATTGTTGGTCAGGTAACTATTTAAGTAACTGCTGACTATAACACACTATGATTAACCTAAGGTTAACATGAATATAGGTTTAATACACATCTAAAAGACAAATGTGTCAATTATGTCAGGGGTAAAATTTGGTGTTAACCTATCTTAAACATAAATCCCAAAACACAAATGTATTTAGTTTATGTATGAATCTTAACCAATATGTTACAGGGTACAACTTTGCAACATAAAGCATTTAGTGACTGTAATAATAATATTGAAAAACACAAAGTATAAGTAACAGGTTAAACATTGTGGGGGTTGATTATCATATAATCGTCACCACTATGATTGAACAGTAAATTACGATTATAAACCTTTTCTTAACATTAAAGTAACTGTGGCATAATACTAACAAACAAAGTATATAAATCGAAAAAGATTTTGCACTGATAATGGGTGAGTTGTTAGCTCCTGATCAAATTTACAAATTGTTATAAAATTAAATGTCGTGATTATTAGACCCGTTTCTCGGGTACTGGGACCTCACCCTAAATGAAAATGAACCAAAGGCCTTACGTGATTGGCTAGTCAATGAATGTTGCGTTATAGTCAAACCCCGTAGTCAACCTAATAGTCAACGAACGTGTAACATGGCCTTGGAGGTTATGATGTATGACTTAAAGGACTAAAGTTGTTAAGTTGTAAACATGTTATAAAATGTGATGTGGCCAAAATAAAAGGAATGAGACTTGAGGGGCTTAATGTGCCAAAGGACCAAACTTGTGTCTACCTAGATATATCTAGGAAATTCTAGAGTTTTCCCACATTATTGAAAGGGGTGTTTGAGGTCCGGTTATGGAGAGGAAAAAGGAGGGAACAAGATGGATTGATGATGAATTCATGAAAGGTTTTGATACCCTAATCTAAGGGTTAAGTCCTAGCAATTATCAATCACAAGTTTTGGTTAATTATGAAGATTAATGATGATGATGGGTGATAGTGGTGATGATGATGTCTTTGATATTATTTAGCTTGGACTAAGGTTCTTGTGATTGTGGATGGCATGGTATAAGGAGTATGGTTCAATTATGCGGAAGGATAAAAGGTAGTATGCATTTAGGAGCTTAGTATAGAATACCGAGCTCAAGTGTCATGTTTGCACCCCCGTGAGTCATTAATGTTTTGTAAAGTATGGTCAAGTGTCAAGTGTATACCTTGGTGGTCAAGTGGTGTGTAAAAAGTATGTTTTGAGTGTTTACGGTCAAGTTAAAGGGGTGTTTGGCATAACGTGTAATTATACCATTTTGGGTTGCAAACGGTTAAATGGTTATGATACAACTTTAATGTGTTAAGATAGTGATTTTTGAAAGGTTTGAGGTAGTACGGAAGTGTTATAGATGGTTTGTAGTGTAAATGCGTCAAAACGGGTTTTGGCACAAAACCTGTCATTTTGTAAAGTACTATTTCGTGAGTCAAACGGTAAATGTTTTCATATGGAAATGAGCCCAATGATATAATAAGTAAATTTGGAAGTTTTTAGGTCTTTCCGGGTAATGGAAGTCGTTTTCTATAAAACGGGTCAAAAGTGCACCAAAAGGTTATGCAGAAAAAGGGGTGTTTGGGACAAGGTCCATTTTAACCCATTTTGGGTCCAACGGGTCAAGAATTTTGGGAAACATTGTATATGGTATATTTTTAATTAAATGTGGATTACATGTGTTTAAAAATAGGTTTAAAGTGTTGATTTTATGTTAAAAGGTGTTACGGGTCATTTTGAGAAAGTAGTGCACTTTAGGGGTCCATAGTGCACAGAGGGGTTATAGTGCACTTTAGGGGTCATAGTGCACTTTAGGGTGCCATCCTTCGTTTTAAAAGTATTGGAGTCTAGTTTCTTCTAAAAAATAGTATCAATGTAACTTATTTCAGTCAGTTTATAAAAGAGTGACCGGAGGTCAGTATCGGGTAATAGCGTTTTGGCATAAAAGTTTTAAATTTTGGTCTAAGCGGGCACGGGGTGTAACAAATTGGTATCAGAGCCTCGGTTTAAGTGAATTAGGTTTCCATTATAGGTTGCCTAGTCTTAAACTACTCGTAGAAGCATTGAACGTGAGTTTTAGTAATGCGAAAGTAATCGTTAAGTAAGAGATGGATGTGTGTAATAGTGATGTGTATGAGATATAAGTCCGTGGAAGACTTGAGATGCTTAAATGATTAGTTGGCCGAGCACCTCGGTTGGTGCTGGTGATTGTATTGCGATTATGTGAATGTATGATAGAGTTATGGTGATGGAATGCGAGTAGGAATGCTAAGCGGTATTAGAGATGGGTTAATAAGTGAATTAAAGTTTTATGATGCCTTAGTTATAAGGTAGACTAGTGCTTGCGGTTAACTAAAATGTTCATGCTTAGCCATATATTGGTTGTGCAATGTGATATATGAGCCATAGACTATATGATTATAAATGTTTTAACACTTTTTGGATAAGTGTTTAAGTGTTATTATATGATTGCTTATGAGATGTTAAGTCTATGGTAGTTTATTATATTTCTAAGTTTTATGTGGTGTGCTTAAGAGCATGATGCATAGAAGTGTATGAGTTGAGATAGATGCATTGGAATGCATATTTCGTGAGACTTGATCGATATGTGCGAACAATGTTTATTGTATGGTTGATAACAGAGGTTGCTTAGAAAGCACAGATTAAGTCCAATGTAATGTATAATTGTCACATTATATGTGATGACCTAGTGATGGAATAAAGTTGAAAGAACACATTGACATGTGAAATAAGTTAAGAAGCATGATAAGTGTTTAATAAGTCTAGATGTTTAGAAGGCTTGAAATTAAGTATGATAATGAATAGATGCTTGAAGCATGATTTCTTACACGCTTAAGTAGGATGAGGAAAAGTTAAAGTGTTAAGTTAAGACGTGATGAGATCATGTTGCATATAAAACATGATAAGTAAATTGTGTTAGTAATAAATGGTTAATCGTGATGAGTAGAAGTGATGAATGAGATACAGATTGCGCTAGAAGTCATAAGTGATATGAAGTGCGCTAGAAAGAATTGTAAAATATGAATATAATCATGTTCATATATTGAAATGTGTATGATAAGATTAATGAAAGTGTTATAGAATAAACCTATGTAAGGTTTATATATGTGTAAAAGTTAAGTAGACTAAATGAAGTGATAGTAAAAGTTGAGTATATGGTCAACAAATGGTTGACGGGTAATAGTAAAAGTGTATTGTAAGAACACTTAGAAAATGTGTAAATTGTAATGGACAAGCATCATATAGAACTTGTCTAAATAAAGATGCCACATAGTGAATGTGTGAGTCAACTTGGGGTTGACGGATGAATGATAAGTTGCATTGTGAAAATGCAAATATAATAAATGGGCAAGTGTTATATAGAAACTTGTCTAGATGAAAGTAAACATGGTAGTGAACATTGAAATTGCTTAAGGCAAATAAGGATTGAGGAAATGATAGTGTGTACTTAATGATAAAAGTACATAAAAGATTAATTGAGCTAAGATGATAAGGTAGATATAGCTTGGATCCAATGCTCTAGTTTTGGTATCCTTCGAGATAGCCCAGCTTGCCTTCATGGCATGTGTTTTGGCATCCTTTGGGATGGCCTAGCTTGCCTTTATGGCATGGTTGTTAGCTTGCCTTCATGGCATTGTTGTTAGCTTGCCTTCATGGCATGGTTGTTAGCTTGCCTTCATGGCATCGTTGTTAGCTTGCCTTCATGGCATGTATTTTGGCATCCTTCGGGATGGCCTAGCTTGCCTTCACGGCATGGTTGTTAGCTTGCCTTCACGGCATGGATGATAGCTTGCCTTTTATGGCATGTTGTTTAGCTTGCCTTCATGGCATGGACGAAAGGTTAGTGAGATTGGATCCAAGGATAGAAAAGATGAAAGTAAAGTAAGTATGATTGTTACGTCGGAAGTACGTAAGTAGGATGATTTATAATCTCCTTATTTAAATGGATTGGGACGCCTGTTCATTTAAATGAAGAAATTGTAAATCGCCGAACCATTAGTTTATAATTCCTTACTTACATAGATTGGGACGCCTTTTTATGTAAATAAAAAATTGTAAATGAGTGGGCTTATGTGTAGCCGATATGACATGAGTACGGGTAGAGAGAGATGAGAAAGTGAAAACTAAAACAAGTTAGACGTCATAAGAAGAGATTAAATATGAATAAAAATTTATAACGGCGTTAAGATATTGGTTGAGACCTTAATATAGACGCCTAGAATAAGTTTGTACTCTAAGTTGAGAAGACGATGGGTAGTATTCCCAAGGTTTAGCAAGAAATATTGCTTAAGTAATGCGGGAGTCGGGTTTTGAAGGTGCCATTTAGATGGAACCTGATATAAATTGAAATAAGTTGTCGATTTTTGAAGTAGATACGTGTTGGTATTAAGCAGAATGTGTAATTAACCGGTATATGATTTTATGACATGTTAGCGCATGGACGTATGACGTGTGTATAGTGTTGAAGTTTGACTTATAGAAAGTCAAAATAGTAAATTTTTCATATGACTAGTCATCGATTGTGGGAAATTTTAGAAAGGTTTGTAACGAGGAATGTGTTTTAGTAGATTATGAGCTACGATTATGATATAGAAGCTTAGAATTTCAAGATCACTTAGATCGTTGCAATTTAATGATTAAGGATTCGAAAGTATGAGAACGGGTGTATGTTGTAATTTAGTATTGGATGGCATTAGACGAGAGATTATGAGGATGAAATCTAAGTAAGGGGGTAAAATTGTTAGACCTGTTTCCCGGGTACTGGGACCCCACCCTAGATGAAAATGGACCGAAGTCCTTACATGATTGGCTAGTCAACGAATGTTGCATTATAGTCAAACCCCGTAGTCAACCTAATAGTTAACGAACGTGTAACATGGTCTTGGAGGTTATGATGTATGACTTAAAGGACTAAATTTGTTAAGTTGTAAACATGTTATAAAATGTGATGTGGCCAAAATAGAAGGAATGAGACTTGAGGGGCTTAAT